>CM052800.1:138607888-138627404 GCA_028533885.1 Nasua narica | reverse complement strand
AATCAACAAGACAGTAAACAACAAATGCTGGAGAGGATGTGGAGAAAGGGGAAGGAACCCTCCTCCACTGTTGGTGGGAATGCAAGTTGGTGCAGCCACTTTGGAAAACAGTATGGAGATTCCTCAAGAAATCAAAAATAGAGCTACCCTATGACCCTGCAATTGCACTACTGGGTATTTACCCCAAAGAAGCAGATGCAGTACAAAGAAGGGCCACATGTACCCCAATGTTCATAGCCGCAATGGCCACAATCGCCAAACTGTGGAAAGAACCAAAATGCCCTTCAACAGATGAGTGGATAAGGAAGATGTGGTACATCTATATGATGGAATATTATGCCTCCATCAGAAAGGATGAATATCCAACTTTTGTATCAACATGGATGGGACTAGAAGAGATTATGCAGATTGAAATAAATCAAGCAGAGAGAGACAATTACCTTATGGTCTCACTTATGTGTGGAGTATAAAGAAAACCATGGAGGGCATTGTGAGAAGGAAGGGAAGGGTGAATGGGGGGAAATCAGAGGGGACGATGAACCAGGAGAGACTTGGACTTTGAGCAACAAACTGAGGGTTTTGGAGGGGAGTGGGTGGGGGTTGAGTCTGCCTGGTGGTGAGTATTGAGAAGGGCACGTATTGCATGGAGCACTGGGTGTGGTGCATGAACAATCTTGTAACACTGAAAAAATAAAATAATCATATTTGGGGAGAAAAATAAACAAACAAACAAATAAATAAAATTTCTCCCATTTTGTTTGCTTACAGGTATTTCTCCTTCCTTTTTCAAAGATATTTTCTTTGGGTAAAGAATTTTTGGTCTAGAGCTCTGTTTTTTCTTTCAGCACATTACAGATGTCTTTCCATCATATTCTGGCTTGTACGGTTTCAGTTTAGTAGTGTGCTATCAATCTCTTTTCCTCATTCCTCTATAGGAAAATCCATTTACCTCTAGCTGCTTTAAAGATTTCACTCCTTATTAACTGGTCTTGAGCAGTTTGACTCAGATGCATGTAGGTTTTGTTCCTTCCTTTGTTTGCTTGGTTGGTACTTAGCCTGTTTGGAGTTCTTTAAGATTCTTATCTCTGTGATTTAATGTATTTAATTAATTCTGGAAAATTCTCCATTAAGTCTTGATATACTTCTTTTACCCTATTTTCTCTCTCTTCTTCTACAATTTCAATTACTTTTCTGTTGGACTGTTTAATAATGATCAGCAGCTCTTGTATGATCTGTTTTTGTCCTCTTCTCCCCTTCATCTTCCTTTGTTTTCTCCTTCTCCTTACCCTCCTCCCTCCCCTTCTCTTGGTATGTCTGTTTGTTTCTTATTGTTTCCATCTACATTTCTAATGAAAATTTTGCCTTTATATTTTAACCTTTAATCTATTAGTCATATTAATTTCAAGTTATTTCTCTGTTACTACATCTGTCATATCTGAGTTTGATTCTATTAAGTGCTTTGTCTCTTGGCATTTTTTTTTTATCTTTTTCCTTTTTCATTTGTGTGTCTCTATTTCTTTGTTTAATATTGGACATATTATATAGGATAGTAGGACTGATATAAATAGTATTTATACCTAAAAATAAAGATGTCTCTTTTTTTTTTAACTTGGCCTTTCATATGATGATTGAATCAATCTAGTCGTATATAGAATTACGTTTATTATTTTTACCCTCAGTGCATCTAAAGCCTTCAAACGCCTTTGTGTTTTCTTGTACATATCATGAGGCTCAGTTGCTATACTCTTTCTCTACTTGCTTCTTCATATTTTTCCTTTGCAACTGAGTCTTAGAGAGGGTCCTTCACCACAATCTCCCCCCTCCACTATTGGTAGGCTTTTGGTACTTGTTATTCAATATTTGGCACCCAGATAGCAGGAGGATTCCTTCATATTCTTATTAAGTCAGGTGATGTGTACCTAGGTCTCAGAGGTGGAATTACCCAGAGATCCTATCCCTCCTTTAGTGCAGGTGTTTCCTAATGATCTATACTCAGGACATGTCCTGCCTCTTACTCAGAGACAGCTGTTTGTTTGTTTGTCTTTTCCAGTATTCTGAGTACAGTGTATCCTTGCCAGCATCCACAGGGTGACAGAGTAATCCTCTTTTCCCTAGTAACTTAAGGCTTTGTTGCATGAGGGATACAGGGAAAAAAGGATATGGTTGAGCACTCATACCTTTCTCATAGAAGCTTCTGTTTCTTAAGTGGCTTTATTAGCTCTCTTAAGCTACCCTAAATCTTCCTTGAAATCACTTGCTGAGGTTTTTGGAATACAGTCTGTCAATGGTTATGGATTCCTCTGCCTTTTGTGACTTCTAGGGGTTGTTTAATGTCATGCTAACTTCTACTCAGGCTTTAGCAATTCATTGAAGAGTTTAGCTGAATTCTCCTTGTTGGCTTATATAGTGCTCCATGTCTGTCTCAGGTGAGCTGTTCATGCTGCATCTCTTCTTGGAGAGAGATGCTTATTTTTATTTTATTTTATTTTTATAGCTTTTTTTTAAAGCTTTTTATTTATTTATTTGAGAGAGGGAGAGAGATCACAAGTAGGCAGAGAGGTAGGCAGAGAGAGGGGCGGAAGCAGGCTCCCTGCTGAGCAGAGAGCCCAATGCGGGGCTCGATCCCAGGACCATGAGTTCATGACCAGAGCTGAAGGAAGAGGCTTTAACCCACTGAGCCACTCAGGTGCCCCGAGATGCTTAGTTTTAGATTCAGAGTTATTGCATTGCCCAGAGATACAGAATCCCTAATGAGTTCCAAATAATTGTGGTTTTGTAGATTATTCATGTTTTTCTTATTGTTAGGGTGAGAGTAATACTTTTCTCAACTTTCCCCCTAGGTGAAATCAGGGGGTCCCAGCCTTCATTCCAGAAGATTATTTTCACTGGATGGAGATTTTTTAAAGTGTACTCAATTTTTTTTTTCTTTCCTTATTTAAAGATATTATTCAACCCTTGAACTTAACAATTAAAACCTGATGAGATGCCAGGCTTTAATTGAGTCACTGTTTAATTATGATATGTCATTTTCTTCCTGCTGATTTCAAGTTGGGTATTTATGTTTTTAAGGTTTTGCTAGAAATGGCCTTTTTTGTGTTTATTTTGCTTGAGAATTACTATAATATTTAAACTGTAAATTTAGATATTTAAGCAAAATTTCTACCATTATTTCCTCAAATAATAATAATTACAATAATAAAATTATTATTGAATCATTATTATTATTTGCACAATTATCATTCTTTTCACTTCTGGGGCTTCAATTACATGTGCTGTACTCCATGTATTATCTAGCCATTTCCTTAGACATTGTTCATTTCTTTCCTGGCTTTTCCTCACATTATATCATTGCAATTGATCGATATTCAAGTTAACATTTTTTTCTGTGAACTCATTTCTGCTGCTGAATCCATCTAGTGATTTTTTTTATGTTTTATAGGTTGCTTTGTTATTTTGTTCTTGAATGTCCATTCAGTTCTTCATTACAACTTCTATTTCTCTACTAATAGTTCCTATCATTGTAATTATTACCAGCATATTTTCTTCTCTTCCTTAAAGATAGCTATTTTAGTTGCTTTAGAATCTTGTCTACTGGAGCGCCTGGGTGGCTCAGTGGGTTAAAGCCTCTGCCTTCAGCTCAGGTCATGATCTCAGAGTCCTGGGATCGAGCCCCACATCGGTCTCTCAGCTCAGCAGGGAGCCTGCTTCCCCCATCTCTCTGACTGCCTCTCTGCCTACTTGTGATCTCTCTCTCTATGTCAAATAAATAAATAAAATCTTTAAAAAAAGAATCTTGTCTACTAATTTCAACAACTAAATCTCATTTCAGATGCATTCTTAATTAATTGTCTTTTCTTTTAAAAATATGTTCATTTTCCTTGGTGCTTCACATGTCTCATAACTCTGGATGGTGTTCCAGGTGTTATAGATACTAAATTGTGGAGTGCTTTATTATGTTATTTTAGTCCAATGAGCATTTTTTATTTTAGCAGATGATTAATTTTGTTGGACTCAAAATGAAAACTCTATTTTTTGGGTTCCAGCTCTAATCTCTATTCAGATGTATAATCTCTAGTGTAGGTGATTGGAGTCCACAGTGAGCGTGTGGTTGCTGGGTGATCATAATCTAAGGCAGAAAGTACCTGGCTCTCTGGCTCTTTTCCTGCCTGTATTTCTCTCTTGATTTTCAGTAGTTATACACAAATTTTCGAATTTTCCAGGCTAGAATGTCTGAATCATTTTTCCTCCAGTGTTCCTCTGGCTTTTTTTTTTTTTTTTAAGATTTTATTTTTTTATTTGACAGAGAGTAAGAGAGAGATCTTACAAACAGGGGAAGCAGCAGGCAGAGGGAAAGAGAGAAGCAGGCTCCCCATGGAGCAAGAAGCCCTACATGGGACTTGATCCCAGGGTTCAAGGATCCTGACCTGAGCGGAAGGCAGTTGCTTAACTGACTGAGCCACACTGAGCGCCCCTCCCGCCTGCCCTTTCCCATGTCAACTCTGTTTGCTCCCAGGCTAAAAAACACAAAAATTGAGAATTCACTCCGTATAACCTCCTTTTCAAAGTGTGGGCTTTTCACCAGAATCTGTCATTTTCTTAAACACTCTTCAGTCCCTTCCTGTTTTTTTTTTTTTTTAATTATGTGCAGAGTTTAATGATTTATGAGTAGGAGCATCAGTCCAGTAAATGTTATTCAGCCATTACTGGAAACAGATTCTAAAATAACTATTTAAATGATAAGTTGGGGAGAGGATTTTTGTTTTATCTGTCTTTGAATCTAGGAGCATAGCATGTACTGAAGCCAGTGTGGGCTAAAATGCTATTTTCCTTCTAATTACTTACTCATGTGTACCACCACTCCTTTCCCAAATCTAGCTGTCTTTTAATTTATTTATTTTGGGTATTATGGTATTTTTTAACATTTTAAACCTTCATGAGTGAACACAGTCCTTCTGTAATTTTGAATATGCTTTGAAACTACATTTCCTGATTTTTTCTTTCATTTGAATGGTTTTACATTGTTTTATGTTAATTGCAGTTAGGCTAATAAATTTGCTGACTAAGCAAATGTAGTTGTTAATATAGCTTGCTATTTCATAAAATTAGGAAGTGAATATGTTTACATTCTAGAAGTGGATAAACTCATTTTCTACAGTGGCATAAACATTCAGGGAATATGAGAGATGTTTTTCAGTTATAAAGACTGTCTGATAGCTTTTGCCTTTCAGAAATTTGTGGCACATTTTTGAAAAGAACAGAGATCACTAGACATTTCTTAAGTGATTTTAGATGTTTCATGGGAATTATGGCGTTCTCCAAAGGATTATAGGAATTGGTGAGTGTAGGAAGAAAAAGGGGCAGGATGAGCAAATATGTTCTACCCATCAGTGAGTACAATGTGGTGGTTTGCACCTGGACCATTGTAATCTAATACCAGTCCCATGGGATTCAGTCACAAAAAGAAATCATTTATATTATTTTATATAGTACCTACAACAACCTTGCAAAGTGGATTTATTTGTCCCTCACTATAGCTGAAGAAGTATAAGAGGTAAAAAAATTGAAAGAAATTCAAACACTTGGAAGCTAAAGCCCATCCTGCTTAAGAATGTTTGGATCAACCAGGAAATCAAAGAAGAACTTAATTCATGGAAACCAATGAGAATGAAAACACATTGGTCCAAAATCTATGGGACACTGCAAAGGTGGTCCTAAGGGGGAAATACATAGCCATCTAAGCCTCATTCAAAAAAAAATAAAAAAATCCTGAATGCACAATTTAACTTTACACCTTACAGAACTGGAGAAAGAACAACAAATAAGGCCCGAGCCATGCAGAAGAAGATAAATAATTAAGATTAGAGCAGAGATAAGTGAATTAGAAACCAGAAATATAGTAGAGCAGATCAACAAAACTAGAAGATGGTTCTTTGAAAGAATTAATAAGATTGATAAACCACTAGCCAGACTTCTCCAAAAGAAAAGAGAAAGGACCCAAATTAAGAAAATCATGAATGAAAGGGGAGAGATCATGACTTACACCAAAGAAATAGGAACAATTATTAGAAATTATCAACAAGTATATGTCCATAAATTAAGCAACCTGGAAGAAATGGATGCCTTCCCGGAAACCTATAAACTTCCAAGATTGAAATAGGAAGAAATTGACAATCTGAATAGACCAATAACCAGTAACAAAATTAAAGCAGTGATCAAAAACCTCCCCCAAAACAAGAGCCGAGGGGTGCCTTGGTGGCTCAGTGGATTAAAGCCTCTGCCTTCAGCTCAGGTCATGATCTCAGGGTCCTGGGATACAGCCCCGCAACAGTCTTTCTGCTCAGCGGGGAGCCTGCTTTCCCCTATCTCTCTGCATGCCTCTTTGCCTACTTGGGATCTCTCTCTCTCTCTCTCTGTCAAATAAATAAATACAATCTTTAAAACAAAAACAAGAGTCCAGGACCTGACGGATTCCCTGGGGGATTCTACCAAACATTCAAAGAAAAAATAATACCTATTCTCCTGAAGCTGTTTCAAAAAATAGAAATAGAAGGAAAACTTCCAAACTCATTCTATGAGGCCAGCATTACCTTGATCCCAAAGTTTTTAGTGTTTTCCGACTAAAATAAATTCACCGAGTAGTCTTCCAGGTTTCTTTTTAAATAATAAAAATTTTCTCATGAAACCAGCAGAAAATTTCTCATCTACTGTACCCTTTGCATTTTTCTTCCTACATCTAATATCCCTCCAACACAAGGTATTGTTATTGGTTTAATTTTTTTTTTTCATTTTCAAATCTCACCTCTGGTGTTACATCCTTCTACTTTACCTTGCTGACATCTTTCACTATTTTCTATGCTCATATATAACATCTATCCTAGAAATCTACTTTATATGTTTTATATTTTTTTAAGTCTATATTTGTGTGTTCCATATTTTGTCTTCCTCATATATATGTGTATCCCACCTTCATACTATCTGATATGTACTTACCACTTAATTTATTTAATTGCCATTTATAAAATACTTTTGAATGCATACCATTTTCCAAACATTGTCTCAGGTATTTAGGATATATCAGTGAATAAAAAGATACCACTTACTTCATTAACCACTTCTGAATTTCCTTTCCTTATCATTCATAATCTATTTGATAAATAATATTGGTAGTTCCTAAGGCAATATTTTTCTTCTAGATGTGATAATTTTATGATTTTGTTCAGTAGCCTATTTAAAATATAAGATATACACAGATGATTCCCAAAATTGTATTTCTAGCCCTGATATTTGGAATCCTATATTCAATTTCCCATTAAAATCGTCTCTGAAATTTTTATAAGCCATCTTAATATGGCCAATGTCCAATTTAGATGCCCCCATATAAATCTGTTTTTGTGTCTTCCTCAAATCAGTAAATGTTAAGTTCATTATTTCAGTAGCTCAAGCCAATACCTAAGAGCTATCCTTGAGAAAAAGAATGGAGACAGATGGGGACATCTCCTAGTAAAAGCCAAAGTCTTTATTGCGACCTGTGTGAGTGAGTAGACCATTAATTCTCTAACCTCATTTCTTAACAATTTTTTCTCATTCATTCAATTCCAGTCATATTGCTTCTTTCTCTTGCACAGTGACATCAAGCATGGCCTGATCTTAGATCCTTTTTGCTTGCTATTTTTTCTACCTAGAACATCTTTACCCCCATATCCCAGATTACTCATACATACACTTCTTCATATTTCTGCTAAAATATTCTGCTTTTAGAGACAGTGTGGTAGGAAGAATTCTAAAGATAAAACTAAGTTCCACATCCCTGGTTATTCAAGCAAACGCTAATCTACATTGTGCAGATGTAAGCCAGTAGCTCCTAAAATATTGATCCAAATGAGGATCTAAAAGAGTAAATACAAAAAAGATGGCAATAGCATTTATAAAAGAGTTTTATTGGAAAGAGCCATACTATGATTTCACTGCTTCTCCAAGAAGATGAGAGTGCTTCCCTTTATTTCAAATTGAGAGACAGATTTTAACAGAACTACTGTTCTATATGTGTTTCTAGACAAGTGGGTAATGACCTGAATTTCACCAGGAAAGTCTACAAGTTGGAAATAGCCATGAACTGCTTACTTTTTTGGTGTCAAAGCAAAGGAAAGTGGCAGCTGCTTTGGAATTGTATTTTTGGACAGGAAGTGCAAAGATATTTACTGTGGACAATAGTTGAGTCATATGAGTGAGAAACAATGTAAATTCTTCCCATGAGAGCTGTTTTGAATACTGAGTAAACCCTGACAGAAAAATGGATCCCCAGATATCTAGGGACTAAGAGGCGGGGGCCAACCAGAGCAAAAATATCTTATATCACATGAAATGCAGTTGGACCCAGGGAAACTCCACTTCCCCCAAAAAGGATCTGGAAGAAAAATAGATTTAAAAACCTAATAGGACTATATGGTATAATACCTTCCTAACTTTTAAGTCATCAAATTGGTAAAAACCTTTCTGCCCACACTTATGTATCCTTCATCCATTCACTCCAAGACTGGAGATCATCATAAAAAAGATGGGAAAGGGGAGTTGGAAGAAAAATGGAAGATTAAGGAAACATCATATTCCCCTTACTTGACTTTGCATCTGCAAAATCCTGAGCTAGAGAAAGGAAGAATCATTTTGGAGTTGTGACCATTACATGAAATTGGACTTTTTGAAATCCCAATTAACCCACATTTGTTGCAATCTGTTAATAATATGTTATTAAATAGTAACCTTAAAGGGAAAACCCATTTTTTTTTTTTTGTTACCTGAAGCTGAGATGAAGAAATTATGGGACGACCTAGTTTTCCAGAGGAGTCCTTCAGAGAAAACTTACCAGTGAGCGAATATGCATCAGGGAGAAAACAAAACAAAACAAAACAAAAGTGGATGCAGATCATATACTATAAGCACTAACTTGTCCAAGATGTGTGTGTATGTACATTATGTAATCAATGTGCTAGTTAAAATACAACATATGTGTACCTGTGCTTATACTTATGTTGTATGATGCTCAAAAAGGTAGTTGGACTGGTTATATAGATTATGAGTTGTGACTCATGTTGGTTAATATAAGTGAATGAGCACCTCAGGATGACTAGTGTGGACTAAATTAAAAATGTATCAGCTGGGAAATGAATGTTTATAAGACCAATATTTAAGGGATAGGTAAAAGGATAACAAATGAAAAAGACTGAAAAAAATTGAATGAATAAATAGGAGAGAATGTGGTAAAATGTCTTAAGAGTTAAGCATTATCTTCTACAAGGTCAACTGTGATTATTTTCAACACGATGCAAAGTAGTTTTAAATCCTAGAATCCTATTATTGATTGCTTAAAAAAATCTGTTATAAAAACACGATTAATTGAATAACACTGTGAAACAAAATATCACTTTTTAAGGTAATTTTGATAATCTTATAATATGATACAATTTTAGTTTAAATGTTGAAAGTATTTTAAGGTAATGACTTTAAAATATTAAGATAAATTACAAAGGCTTTACTTAAATTTACTTTAAATATCCCAAATATCAGTAAAATAGAGGAAAACAAATGCTTTATGGTCTCATTTATATATGGAATCTAAGAAAAAAAAAAGACAACAGCAACAAAATAAAACAAAACAAACTCATAGCTAAACAGAACAGATTGGTGGTTCCCAGAGGTGAGAAACTGGAAGGGGTTGAGGCATGTGAAAAATGAGTAAAACTGGTCAAAAGGTAAAAACTTCCAGTTATAAGATAAACAAAATCTGGGAATGTAATGTACAGTGTGATGCCTCTGGTTAACGATACTGTATTATATATTTGTAAGTTGCTAAGAGAGTAGATCTTAAAAGTTCTCATCATAAGAAAAAAAAATTGTATGTGAGGTTACGGGTTAACTAAACTTATTGTGATAATCATTTTGCAATGTATACATATATCACATCATTATTTGTATACCTTGGACTAATACAATGTTCTACATCAATTACATGTATCTCAATAAAACTGGGAGGGGGAGAAAGTAAAGGAGTGAACCTCAGTCATTGTAAATATAGTTCCCATCCTTGTCAATGTGCAAACATGGTGATTTTACGTTTTTTAACTTGACTGTTTGCATATAATATTCTTTCTATATCGATTTAATCCATATATTTATCTATTATCTATCATCTATCTATCATCTATCTATCTATCTATCTATCTATCTATCTATCTATCTATTTTAAGATTTTATTTATTTATTCAAGAGAGAGAGAAAGCATGAGCATGAGCAGGGTCAGAGGGAAAACCAGACCCCCATCAAGCAGGGAACCTGATGTGGGCTTGATCCCAGGGCCCTGAGACCATGACCTGAGCTGAAGGCAGATGCTTAACAAACTGCCCCACCCAGGTGCCCCACATATTATTTTTAACATCACTGAACATATGTATATCCCAAACATTACATTAATTACAGATTGAGCTCTGGGTTACCTCTACTTAGAAAACTATCATAACACTTTGTGAAAATAGTAATATTCAAAATAGGAGAACTTTTTTTTTTTTTAAAGATTTCATCTATCTCATTTTAACAGAGAGAGAACACAAGCAGGCAGAGAGGCAGGCAGAGGCAGAGAGAGGAGCAGGCTCCCCACTGAGCAAGGAGCCCGATGCGGGACTCGATCCCAGGACTCCGGGACCATGACCCAAGCTGAAGGCAGCGGCTCAACCAACTGAGCCACCCAGGTGTCCTGGAGAACTTTTTTTTTTAAAGATTTTATTTATTTATTTGACAGAGAAAGAGAGAGATCACAAGTAGGCAGAAAGGCAGGCAGAGAGAGGGGAAGCAGGCTCCCTGCTGAGCAGAGAGCCAGATGCGGGGCTCTATTCCAGAACCCTGGGATCATGACCTGAGCTGAAGGCAGAGGCTTTAACCCACTGAGCCACCCAGGTGTCCCAAGATAGGAGAACTTTTTAAAAACAATGATCTAAGGGCGCCTGGGTGGCTCAGTTGGTTGAGCAACTGCCATCGGCTCAGGTCATAATCCTTGAGTTCCAGGATCGAGTCCCACATCGGGCTCCCAGCTCCACGGGAAGTCTGCTTCTTCCTCTGACCTTCTCTCTTCTCATACTTTCTCTGTCTCTCAAATAAATAAATAAAATCTTTAAAAAAATGATCTAAGAAGTAACTTTAATAGTCAAGGGATGTCAAAATCCTTAAGTTCACCACATGTAGACCCATACCCAACAATCTGAATCTACTCTTAATTTTTACACAACTGTATATTATTTCCAAACTTGTATGAAGGTAATATTAAGCAATATTCAGACTCTCAAGGTTGTTTTTCAGTATTCCATTGTATCAAATTCCTAATATCCTATTTCAACTTATCAGTTTTTTGTCCCTTTGTTATTTTTTCTCTCTCATCTTGCATAGATAAACTAGCAAATTTGATCATGTTTGATGACTATCAGAGAGCATTCCTTATATAGATCCTCTACACATACACACACACACACACACACACAGTCCTAATTGCCATACTTAGGAGGTCACATTATATTTCAGACACACCAATATAGATGCATTCAGAATAGTGAAGAAAAAAATATAACTATTTTTACAATCCGTGTATACTAATCCAATCATCATTGTAATTTCCGAATATATTTTCAAGATTATGATTTCTCCAAATTATGGATCATATTTTTACACTTCTTGGCATGCTTGGTCAATTTTAATTGGATCTGAGCATTGTGAATTTTAAATTATTGGTTGCTGGATTTTGTGATGTTTCTGTACAGTGTTCTGTTTTGTTCTGGCATGAAATTAAATAACCTGGCATCAACTTGATTCCTTTAAGGATAGCTTTTAAGCTTTTAAGCAAGCACAGAACAGACCTTTATTCTGGAATTAATTTAGCCCCAACATCTATGTATACCCTATTCTCTTCTCTCTCTCTTTTTTTTTTTAAGATTTTATTTACTTGTTTGACAGAGAGAGAGAGAGATTACAAGCAGGCAGAGAGAGAGGGGGAAGCAAGCTCCCTGCTGAGCAGAGAGCCCAATGTGAGGCTTGATCCCAGGACCCTGAGATCACGACCTGAGCCGAAAGCAGAGATTTTAACCCACTGAGCCACTTAGGCACCCCCCTATTCTCTATACAGATATACAATCCTTTGTTTATCCATTCACCAGCTGAAAGACATTTGGGTTGCCACCAGTTTTGTAATTATAAATAAAATTGCTATAAATGTTCACCGGTATGTTTTATGTGAGCATAAATAAAATGGGATCATTTATAATAATTCACAAATATACTATTTTGCATGATTTTCTACAAAATCTTGGGATTTATTGGATTGATTCTTTTTTTAATTGTATTAGATTGATTCTTGATTGCAGTCTCTGGGGTCTTTATCACTGAGAACCTGGGAGGAAAGTGGATATACTGGATTAGTAGGAAATGCCCACTTGGATGTGGTTTTTACACTGAGAATGTGAGAAAGTAAAGGATTTAAGTATACTCTGACAAATTTCTTACCACGTAAGTGAAGTGGTACAAAATTATTTGAAGGTAGATTGTGGTAAGTTAATGATGTATTACTGTAAATCCTAGGGCAACCAGCAAAAAAAAAAAACCAAAATATAGTTCATAAACTACATTAGTTTTCTCTTATGAATGTAACAGATTACTACAAAATTTAGTAGCTTCCACAAAACAAAATTTATTATTTTATAGTTCTGTAGGTCAAAAGCCCAACACAGCTCTCCCCACACTAAAATCAGCATATTTGAAGGGATACACACCTTGCTGGAAGCTCTAGGAGAGAATCCTTTTTTTTTTTTTTTTGAGATTTTATTTATTTTTTGAGAGACAGAGTATGAGCAGGGGGAAGAATATAAGGAAAAGCAGCCTTTCCACTGAGAGAAGCCTGATGGGGAACTCGATTCCAGAACCCTGGGATCATGACCACTCTGAGCCAAAGGCAGAGGCTTAACCAACTGAGCCACACAGATGCCCCAAGAGGATCCAGTGCTATAAGCAGAGGGGTTCTTGTCAAAATTCAATTCCTTGACAGCTCCTGGGTGGCTGAGTCAGTTAAGCATCTGAATCTTGAATTCAGCTCAGGTCATGACCTCAGGGTTGTGGGATCTGCCACAAGTCCAGCTGCACTCAACACAGTCTGCTGGAGATTCTCTCTCTGCCCACCCCGCCCCAGTCCCTGCTTGCTCTCTAAATAAAAAAGTCTTAAAAAAAATTCAGTTCCTTGCAGTTATGGGACTGAGTATTCTCATCCTTCTTGGCTAGTCCCAGATGCTAGACACCACCCGTATTCCTAGGATTATTTCACCTTCAAAGCCATGGTTTTTTTTTTCTGTCTCATTTCTGCCTATTAGCTGGGAGAAGTTTCTCAGTCTTAAGGTTTTATTTAACTAAATTGTGTTTTCCAGATAATCCAGAGTAATCTCCCAAATCAACTGATTAACACATTTAATTCCATCTGCAAATTTAAGTCCCTTTAGTGATGTAATATCACAACAATCCAGGGATAAGAATGTGGACATCTTTGAGGGGTTATTATTTTGCCTACCACATAAACTAATAGTGGAGATTAAGTGGAAATAACAAAAAATATAAAAGCAACATATTTAATCCAAAAAAAGAACAGGAAAGGAGAAATAATAAGAACAAATAATAAAGAAAACAAATAAAATAACACCAATATGAAGGTTTTTTTAAGATTTATTTATTTATTCATTTTAGAGAGAGAAAGAGAAAGAGCATCCACAAGTTGGGGAAGGATCAGAGAGAGAATCCACAAGCAGACTTCCTGATGAGTAAGGAGCCTGACTCAGAGCTTGATCACAGGACCCTGAGATAAGAGCTGAAACCAAGAGTTGGTTGCTTAACCAACTGAACCACCCAGGCCCCCCAACACTAACATGAAGTTTTGTTTTGTTTTGTTTTGTTTTTTAAAAGATTTTATTTATTTAACAGAGAGAGAACACAAGTAGGCAGAGAGGCAGGCAGAGGTGAAGAGAGGAGCAGGCTCCCTGCCAAGCAAGGAGCCCGACGCGGGACTCGATCCCAGGACTCCGGGATCATGACCTGAGCTGAAGGCAGCTGCCTAACCAACTGAGCCACACAGGCGTCCCCTAACATGAAGTTTTAAACAAAATCATATTGATATCATATTAAATGCATGTAGTCTAAACACTTTAATCAAAAAGCAGAGATTTTCAGACTTGGAAAAAATGTAGTACTCAATGCTGTGCTCTCTCTGAGAAACTCTTAGTATAAGGGTGCCTGGGTGGTGCAAGACAGTCGAGTGTCAGACCATTGGTTTCAGCTCAGATCCTGATCTCACAGTCCTGAGATTGAGCTCCACATGGGGCTCTAAGGTGAGTGTGGAGTCTGCCTGAGATTCTCTCTCCTTTCTCCCTTGCCCCTCCCACTCATGCTTTCTCTTTCTCTTAAATAAATAAATAAATAAATAAATAAATAAATAAATAAATAAATATTTATAAAGAGAAACCCTTAGTATAAAAACACAAATTATTTGAAAGCATGATAATAAGAATTCTATTTATAAAGAAGTTAGAATGTCTGTATTTATGTAAGACAAATAGACTTCAGAAATTGGTTAAAAGCTCTAAAGTTTTTATTGTGGTGACAAAAGTGAGCTCTCTACCAAGATTTAGAAATTTTTTTTTATGTTACATTGATCTTGATGCATAAGCCAAGAATATTATATATATACTTAATAAATACAATAAATAATAATGCATTATGTATTATATTTGTATTATATATAGTGACTCTATGATAGTGTTATCTAAGAACTCTCAAACTCATCAAATAGTATGTATTCGCTAAAAGTTCAAGATAAGACAGAAAACAACTTTTCCCAATTAATTTCATTTTATACTTGTAGCATCAACTAAATTGAATCATATTGAAAGTATATATTTAATTTAAAATACTAAAATTTATGTCTATTCTTTTTCCGTTACTCATGATTCTGATGACCCTTGTAACACAGTTTTGTGTAGAAACATATTATTCAAATAGCATAAACTCACTGTATTTTTGATCTTCAAGGTAACATAGAGCTCATGTTTGAAAAATCCCTACATTATCTAGATATGGACATTAAAGTCTAGATATAATAAATTAACCAAGCAAGGTAGTGCCAGGACCCAGGCCAGTGACCTGAATGTAAATCAGATACCTCAACATTCTGGATCTAAAACTTTATTTCACTTTATCAAATTTATCATTCACCAGACATGCACTCTGCAAGAATTTCATTTTTTTAACATAAAAGGTAAACTCTTCGTTCTATTGTGTTTAAAATTTATTAAACATCTGTGCATGTTATATTTCCAGAAATATTATTTTATGTTGATATCTGTGTTGTAGAATAAGTTCTCAAAGTAGAGCTACAAAAAATATTGAGAGGTTAAGGTTACTTTTCTTTCACTGTTGAAAAACTAAGAAGGATGAAGGTGTTGGAATTGACAAGGATGTTTACATAGTATGTCATAAACCTGGGCAGAGATAATTTAAAAATGTATGTTTTACAGGGGCACCTGGGTGTCTCAGTTGGTTAAGCAACTGCCTTCCGCTCAGGTCATGATCCTGGAGTCCCAGGATTGAGTCCCACATTGGGCTCCCTGCTTGGTGGAGAGTCTGCTTCTCCCTCTGACCTCTCCCCTTTCAGCTCTCTCTCTCTCTCTCAAATAAATAAATAAAATCTTAAAAAAAAATGTATGTTTTACAAACTCTTAACCTTAGAGAACAAATGGTTACCAGAAGGGAGATGAATGGGGAGATGGGTTAAATAGGTAAAAGGATTAAGAGTACACTTACCATGATAAGCACTGAGTAATGTATAGATTTGTTGAAACACTATATTGTACACCTGAACTTAATTTAATACTGTATATTAACTATACTGGAATTAAAACACAATTAAAATTAAATTAAACTCAAAAATAAAATAAAACTTATGTTTTAAAGATTCATGGGTGGTCAAAGGAAACGCAACCGATTGAGAAGATGTTATATAAATAATCCCCAAAAATCTCTCATATGGGCTATTTCAGTTACTCCCTAAGGTCTCCCAATTTCCACACTTGCTCCCGTATAATTCACATGGCAGATAGTGTTTCTTTTTAAAACAAAAATCATGGTGTCACTGCTTGCTTTTAACATTTCAGTCATTCCTTATTGAACTGAAAGAGACAGTCCAGAGTATGGATGAAGATGAATTGTATTTCTTTATTAATAGGACATTACTATTCAGTAATGCCTATACACATCTAGGAAGACATTCATCATGACAACCTATTTATTAAGAAAAAGTTTGAACACTCAAAAGAATGGAAATGTATCTAATATAATTACAATAATAAGTGCCATTGAGTAAATGACTAATTAGTACTAGCTGCTTTATATTCTGGTTGATTAATCCTCATAACTATCCTGAAAGGTAAGTATTACCATCCCCACTTTACTTTGAAATGAATTACCTGAGATGAGTTTAATGCCTTACTTCTGACTGTTGAGTAGGTGCTCTGACAGGAACCAACCATTACGTTTCTTTATATTGCTTGCTGATGATTGTGACTTTTAGATTTAGCTAATTATTTTCTATCTTTGCCTTTAGGATTCGATACCAGTATTTTGCCAATTTGCAAGGATTCACTTGGCTGGATGTTTAATAGACTTGATACAAACTATGACCTGCTGCTGGACCAGTCAGAGCTCGGAAGCATTTACCTTGATAAAAATGAACAGTGTACCAAGGCATTCTTCAATTCTTGTGACACATACAAGGACAGTTTGATATCTAACAATGAATGGTGCTACTGCTTCCAGAGACAGCAAGGTAAAAGATGAGACACCTACTGATGCACATAGTTGACCTGCATGTCACATTTTATCTATTGCTTCATGATTTAAAAAAAAAAAAAGTACATTTTACCCCATTCGTTTTAGTAGATATTTTTCTACTAAAAACACTTTCTCAAGAGTGTTTAATAAAAGAGCAAATAAGCAGCATGTTAAACAATATAACTCTACTAGGGATACAAAACATGCTAAACAAGATGAAAAACAGTAATTAATATTTCATATTAATGCACTTCATTATAGTTTCCATTATGAACCACCAAGAAGCACATAGAGATATGAGAACATACATATTAAAAGTAATCATTAAAATTAATTTGCTATCTGCTTTGCCCACAGTGTAAAATAAATGGTTTTTTTTATCACTATACTGTGGAATTTTAATGTTCTATTTTGTGATCTTATTAAATGAGCTGAATGAACCACTACGTTCACCATAGTTATTTTTACTCATTTGATTTTAAAATGACTTGGCCTTTCAAACTTTTAAAAATAACTTAGCTTTGTAAAAATTCACTAGCAAAGAAAGTACCTTGATTCTCTGGAAGAGGCAAGGTAACTGGAAGAGCTGGGATCATGCCAGTTCTCTAGGCATCCTTCTTCACTGGGAAATGCAACGTAACATTGGAACCATTCTTACACCATCAAAGGGTGATTGATTACAATTAAGTCGCTAAGAGAAAAAGATAAAAAAAACTCACATTATGATAAAGTTTGCAGAAACTAATGAAGAATAGTATGCGTAATTTTGATGTTAATTAAAAAACAAACTGGGAATTAGTCTATTCCCTGCTATTGTCACCTCATTTTAAAATTCTTGATGGCTAAGAGAATATATAAGATACTTTAAACTCTGTTAGTTATTCTCAGCTTTTCATGTGAAAAACTAACTCCTTGTGTAGGCACTTTTACTATCTTAATTACTTCTCCACACATTAGTAATAGTTTAGTAACTAGGGATGAAATGATTATCCATAAATTGATTAGCAGTAAGTCAACAGCAGGATCTATAGAGTAGTTTAACTACTTATAAATAACTTTAAACAAGGTTTACAGCTAGATTTTCCTTATTAAAATACTTTAAATCATACACACACACACACACACACACACTGTTGATTTTACTGTTTCATATTTGCTTACTAGGTAATTGCCCCTTCAAAAAACCTACATTATAGTGTTAATGACCGGTGTGTGTTTAAATCATTTAAAGAATAGAAAAGCAAATCCTGGTAAACCACTATAGAAGATATGTGGCCTTTTATATACTTTTCATTTATTAAGCAGTATTCACCCAAAGGTTAAAATCTTTATAGTAACATGAAGATCTTCTCTGAAATCACTTAATACATGGCAGAAATAATTTAATAAATGATACCTGAGCAAGTGAAAGGATTTATACATCTTCCCCAAAGCTTAGGAGAATTTGGCTAATTATGTTTACTACTTTAATATGCTAGAAAATGTTACAAGAGCTCTATTAAGGTAACTGAGAATAACAGTAAGAATTAGCTCATTAACTAATTTCATGAAAAAGAATAACCATTTATTTAAAAACATGTTTTCAAATGTTTCACCTTAGAATGTGTTTTTCCTCATTATTTATTTAATAAAACAACAAATTCCTTTGCTATAATTGAAGTAATTGTATTTGACTATATGTTAGAATAATGTATTTGACTATATGTATTGTATTGATGTATTTGACTATAATGCATGTATTTGACTATGTTAGAATAATATGTATAATGTATATAAACATATATGAGTAATAGTTATATATACATAAATATCTTTGCAAGTTATTTTAAATGATAGTTGAAATCTTAATTAAGCATTCCATGTATACCTAAGTTAAAGGCCAGACAGAGCTGTCTTATAAATAAGAGGAGAAATATTTCAAAATCAAATATTATGTGTAGATGAACAGCTGAATCTGTCATGATTTTTCTTGAAATCTTTTTTTTTTGAAAGAGAAAGAGAAAGCAGGAGCAGGGTAAGTGGCAGAGGGAGGGACAGATGGAGGAGGAGGGAGAGAATCTTAAGAAATCTCCTGACCTATAGTGGAACCCAACAGGGACACAGGTCTCTATTCTGTAACCCTGAGATCATGACCTGAGCTAAAATCAATCAGATGCTTAACCAACTGAGCCATCTAGGCACTGTTCTCTTGAAATCTTAAAATATTCCCCTATACATAGCTTGTAGGACCAGTTCACATGTTTATTCAGTGAGGTTACTAATCAAGAGTCAGACTCAAACATACTTGGCTTTTCAGGCAATATCATAGCAAATGTATACAAATATTATTTTTACTTTGCAATAATTAACCCATAGCAATTAGAAAAAATGCTTTCAATATAATATTGAAACTTCAGCTCAAATTTTTCCTCTGGGTTCTAAATATTATATTTAGAGGGCAGTAAGTTTTTAAATGTCTAGTCTATAAGCCCATGCTATGTAACTTGATTCCTGCTATTTTTTTTTAATTAACATATAATGTATTATTTACCCCAGGGTACAGGTCTGTGAATCATCAGGCTTACACATTTCACAGTATTTGCCATAGCACATACCCTCCCCAATGTCCATATCCCTACAC
>CM052800.1:138518274-138607388 GCA_028533885.1 Nasua narica | reverse complement strand
AAATCATGGAGGGCATCGTGAGAAGGAAGGGAAGGGCGAATGGGGGGAATCGGAGGGGGTGTTGAACCAGGAGAGACTGTGGACTCTGAGCAACAAACTGAGGGTTTTGGAGCGGAGGGGGTAGGGGGGGTGGGTGAGCCTGGTGGTGGGTATCGAGAGGGGCACGTACTGCACGGAGCACTGGGTGTGGTGCATGAACAATCAATCTTGTAACACTGAAAAATTAAAATAAACAAATTTGGGGAGAAAAAAAATAATAAAAATAAATCCATAACAACACTAAAAAAAAAAAATACAATACAATGGATGGTTTTTAAAGAATCCAATATAACAAGTATTCAATTAACATGGATCTGTGCCAGGAATCAGAAAGTTGAGTATTTCTAAATTCTGCCAACTAGAAGTGCCAAACACACGAAATGCATGATAGGTTAAGACAGTGAATGATGCAGCTGAAGGAGCTTTTGAAATCATTTACGTGACGTTTTAAAAGGACTCGGGGTACTGCACTACGTTCTTGGAGGGTAAACCCACGGGATGGACTATTAAGGCAATAAATTAAACCCTGTCTTGATGAAGACAGTAAAAAAAAAAATTAATACACACATACACCCACAAATATTTAAGAGTACACAAACAAAAACATGTACAAAAATACTTTCTAGACTGAAAAACATAATTTCCCATCCCAGTAATTCCATGGGTGAATTGTAGAAAGAATTGCCACTGTGAAGCATCAAATTAGTGGCCTAGATAATCAAGTGAAAAAATGTATCAAAACACAGACCAAAGATATAAAAGGATGAAAATTATGAGTGAAATAAGAGGCTCAATTGTCTCATATTCTTGCTTGGTAGATAAAAGAGTCATTTATACTTAGGGATAAAGTTTGACCAACTGCTCCCAATTGTCCATTACTTAGCCACCAAACTTTGACTTGACCTAACGTTAGCCATGTTTTCTCCTCCGTCAGACTCCTAAAATTTGTTTTTTTCACATGTTTGAGCAAGGAAAAAAAACACTCAGATACACAAAATCCCTCCTTAATGGACGTTCTGAGAATTTGCTGAGCAAAGAAATATTATTTCCCATTAAAGTGCCCAACTTTTGCTACCTGCTTATCCCTCACATTTGGCCTCCTCCACCACAAAAGTATTGCTGGCCCTACTTACTCCTTCCTGTAAAAGAAAGACTATTCTTTTTTTTTTTTTTTTAAAGATTTCATTCATTCATTTGAAAGACAGAGAAAGTGAGAGAGAGCATAAGAGGAGAGAAGGCCAGAGAAAGAAGCAGACTCCCTGTGAAGCCGGGAGACCGACGTGGGACTCAATCCCAGAACCCGAGGACAACCACCCGAGCCGAAGGCAGCTGCTCAACCAACTGAGCCAACCAGGCGCCCCAAAAGAAAGACTATTCTGCCAAGACTGAAAGTTTGACTTCTTCCTTGCCAATTTGGATGTCTTTTATTTCTTTTTGTTGTCTGATTTTTGAGGCTAGGACTTCTATTACTATGTCAAACAACAGTGATGAGAGTGGACATCCCTGTCATGTTCCTGACCTTATATCATCCTGAGGATGATATTAGCTGTGGGTTTTCATATGGGTTTTATGATGTTGAGCTATGTTCCTTCTATTCCTACTTTCTTAAGGGTTTTTCTAAAGAAAGGATGTTGTATTTTGTCAAATGCTTTTTTTCTGCATCTACTGAGAGGATTGTACAGTTCTTATCCTTTCATTTATTAATGTGGTATATCACATTGATTGATCTGCAGATATTAACCACCCCTGCAGCCAAGAAATAAATCCCACTTAGATGTGGTGAATAATCCTTTTATTTAATTAATTAATTTATTTTTTGTGAATAATCCTTTTAATGTACTGTTCAATTCAATTACATGGTATCTTGAGAATTTTTGTATCCATGTTCATCAGAGATATTGGTCTGTAATTCTTTTTAGTGGGGTCTTTGTCTGGTTTTGGGATCAAGGAAATGCTAGCCTCATAGAATAAGCTTAGAAGTGTTTCTTCCATTTCTATTTTTTTAGAATAGTTTCAGGAGAATGGGTATTAATTCTTTTTTATTTTATTTAATTTTTAATTTTTTAATTTAAATTCATTTTAGTTAACATGTAGTGTATTATTAGTTTCAGGGGGTAGAATTTAGGGATTCATTAGTTGCATATAGCACCCAGTGCTTATTACATCAGATGCTCTCCTGAATGCCCATCACCCAATTACCCCATCACCCCATCTACCTCCACTCTAAAAACTCTCAGTTTGTTCCAAATGTTAAGGTTCTCTTATGTTTTGCCTCCTTCTATGTTTTTATCTTATTTAATTGTTCTTATCTTCCCTTATGGCCTCCTGTTTTGTTTCTTAAATTCCATGAGTGAAATAATATAGTATTTATCTTTCTCTAACTGATTTATTTCACTTAGCATAATATCCTCTAGTTCCATTCACCTTGTTGCAAATGGCAAGATTTCATTTTTTGATGGCTGAGTAGTATTCCAGTATGTGTGTGTGTGTGTGTGTGTGTGTGTGTGTGTGTGTGTGTGTGTATGACATTTTCTTTATCCATTCATCTGTTGATGAACATCTGGACTCTTTCCATAGTTTGGCTATTGTGGACATGGCTGCTATAAATATTGGGTTGCATGTGCCCTTTTGAATCATTATTTTTCTATCCTTTAGAGAAATATCTAGTAGTGCAGTTGTTGGATCATAGAGTAGCTCTATTTTTATCTTTTTGAGGAACTTCCATATTATTTTCCACAGTGGCTCATATTAATTCTTAAATGTTTGGTAGAAGTCTACAAGAAAGCCATCCAGTCATAGACTCTTGTTTATTGGGGGATTTTAGATTACTGATTCTATTTCTTTGCTGGTTATGGGTCTTTTCAGATTTTCTATTTCTTCCTGTTTCACCTTTGGTAGTTTATGTTTCTAGGAATTTATCTGTTTCTTCCAGATTGTTTAATTTGTTGGTGTATAATTGCTCATAATATTCTATTATAATTGTTTGTATTTCTGTGGTGTTTGTTGTAATCTCTCCTGTTTTGTTCTTGATTTTATTTATTTAGATTCCTTCTCTTTTCTTTTTGATAACTCTGGCCAGGGGTTTATCACTTTTGTTAATTCTTTCAAAAAACTTGCTTCTAGTTACATTGATGTCTTCTAAAGTTTTTTTTTTTTTTCTATACCATTTATTTCCACTCTAATCTTTATTATTTTCCTTCTCTTGCTGGATTTAGGATTTACTTGATGCTCTTTCCCCAATTCCTTTAGGTGTAAGATTAGGTTGTGTATTTGAGACTTTTCTTCCTTCTTTTTTTTTTAAAGATTTTATTTATTTATTTGAGAGACAGAGAAAGCGAGAGAGAGCATGAGAGGAAAGAAGGTCAGAGGAAGAAGCAGACTCCCCGTGGAGCTGGAAGCCTGATGTGGGACTCAATCCCGGAACTCAAGGATCATGACCTGAGCCGAAGGCAGTTGCTCAACCAACTTAGCCACCCAGGCGCCCAACTTGTCTTCCTTCTTTAGAAAGATTTGAATTGCTATATATTTCCTTCTTTGGACTGCCTTTACGGCATCCTAAAGGTTTTAGACTGCTGTGTTTTCATTTTTGTTTGCTTCCATGTATTTTTTAACTCTTCTTTAATTTCCTGGTTAACCCATTCATTCTTAGTAGGATGTCCTTTAACCTCTGTGTATTTGTGATCTTATTTATTTATTTATCATATTTGTGATCTTTCCAAATTTTTTCTTTTTTTTCCCAAATTTTTTCTTGTGGTTGAATTCAAATTTCATAGCAATGTGTTCTGAAAATACGCATAGTATGATCTCAATCTTTTTGTACCAGTAGAGGCATGATTTATGACCCAGTATGTGATCTATTTTGGAGAATGTTCCATGTGCATTCAAAAAGAATGTGTATTCCACTGTTTTAGGATGAAATGCTCTGAATATATCTCTGGTAAGCCCATCTGATCCAGTGTGTCATTCAAAGCTCTTGTTGCCTTGTTGGTCTTCTGCCTAGATGATCTGTCCATTGCTGTGAGTGGGGCATTAAATTCCCCTACTAGTATTATTGTATTTTTATCAATGAATTTCTTTAAGTTTGTTAAGTAAGAATACTCCAGGTTTCTTTTGATAACATGATACTCTATGTAGAAAACCTGAAAAACTCCACCAAAAACTTGCTAGAACTGATATAAGAATTCAGCAAAATCTCAGGATATAAAATCAATTCACAGAAGTCTGTTGCTTTCCTGTACACCAATAATGAAATAGCAGAAAGAGAAACCAAGGAATCAACCCCATTTACAATTGCACCAAAACCATAAGATACCTAAGAATAAACCTAACCAAACACATGTACTCAGAAAACTACATAATCCTTATGAAAGAAATAGAGACAAAGAAATGGAAAAACATTCCATGCTCATGGATTAGAAGACCAAATATTTTTAAATTGTATATCCTACTCAAAACAATCTACACAGTCAGTGCAATCCCTATCAAAATAACACCAGCATTTTTCACAGAGCTGGAATAAAAAATTTTAACATTTGTATGGAACTAGAAAAGACCCTGAATAGCCAAAGTAATGTTAAAAAAGAAAACCAAAGCTGGGGACATCACAGTTCCATACTTGAAGCTATAGTCATCATGACAATATGGCACTGGCATAAAAACAGACACAGATCAACGGAACAGAATAGAGAACCCAGAAATAAACCCTCAACTATATGTTCAACTAATCTTTGACAAAGCAGGAAAGAATATCCAATGGAAAAAAGAAAGTCTCTTCAACAAATGGTGTTGGGAAAATTGGGTGATAGGCATAAAGGAAGGCACTTTGTTGAAATGAACACTGGGTGTTATACGTAAGTGATGAGTCACTAAATTCCACCCCTGAAACTAATAATACACTATATGTTAATTAACTTGAGTTTAAATAAAACCTAAAAAAAAAAAAAAAGATGTTTCTTCTTTGATTTGACATGTTTACAAATCTTGAGGTTGAAGTATTTTCCATACTGCAATAGCCTTTTGTATTATTAGTAACATATAATGTATTATTTGCCCCAGAAGTACAGGTCTGTGAATCATCAGGCTGACACATTTCATAGCAGTCACCATAGCACATACCTTCCCCAATGTCCATAACCCAGCCACCCTATCCTTACCCCTCTATGCCCCAGCAACTCTCATTTTGTTTCATGAGATTAAGGCCAAATAGTCTTTCTTTACTTAATCTGGACTTGCATTTATTTGACATTTTATGGTGCTGGGCCGTGAAGTGCTGAATACCCCTTGGATCCCACTGCCTTCAGGTACTCATGGAGGCTCCTCCTATACTTTGTGTCCTTCCTGGCTAGGAAAACATGGTAAGTCACAATTTCCAACCCAGAGCCGGGGATAATTGTCTGTTATAGTACTATAAGAAGTTACGTGGATTCTGTTAAGCAGTACTTTTCTGTTTGAGTGAGAATCTTCCTAGACCAAAGACTTCTTGGCTTTTCTTGAGTGGGGATTTAAATCCTGACTCTTTCTATTGAGTAGGACTCTTATTGGCATTCTTTCCTTCCAATATCTCTACAAATGGCAAAATTTCTTTAAAGGTAATTTGCAAAATTTGGGATCTCCTTACACTGGTGCATCTAAGAACTCTGCCTTCCTATCAGTTCTTATTCTTCCTCCACTTTTTGTTGTTTTGTTTTGTTTTATCACTTTCAACCTTCCTTTCAGCTCCCTAAAATCTTTTCATCTGTCCTCACTCAACACCCTGACCCTTTTTCTTTCTTTTCTCTCATGCCAGTTTTTTTCTTCATCTGGTCCAGATTTGTATTTATTTGATTTTTTTTAATAGTGCTGAGACTTGGAGTGCTAACATCCCTTTGATCCCATGGTCTTAACCCTGGTATTCCTGAAGAGTTTCTCTTCTTAATCCTACTCCTCAACCTCCTGCCACCACTCAAACTTTAGGACTCTGCCCCATCAGGGCCTTTCAAGGGATCCAGAGACTCCAAGAGCAACTATCTGAAGCCAAAATAATTAGTTGGATATAGGCTGGACATTATGTCTTCTGAGATGGGCTTTGGAAATGCCCAAATGGACAACTGAAATCTCCTCAATCCCTCAAGCAAAATTTCATCCACAGTTTCCATAAGAGTGCATGTCAGAATGAAAACAATGTTAAAGGTCTCTTCTCCAAATAGAATAGAGCATCAGTTCTTATATTTAACTATATAACCACAACTTATCCCATCCTTAATAAACATAATCTTTATAAAAATGTAAATGTGAGGCAAGGATGAGAGACACTTCTTTGATATTAACCAGTGAGTTTTACATTTGTATGCTTGTACATGACTCAAGACTAAAATATCACAACTTTAAACTTGACTTGTGGGTCTATGTGCATGTGTATGCATGAATATGCAGGTGTGTGTGTGTGTGTGTGTGTGTGTGTGTTTCTGTGTGTGTGTATTTTCCCCTATCTTCAGATGGTATTACCAAATTAGATTATAAATTCTCTTAAGAAATTTCTATTGTTATTGGCTTAGGAATAATAAGTGCTTATATAAATTACATATTACTAAAATTTCTAGAAATAAAAAAATAACCTAATAAAATTAATGTTTTAAAAAGGCCATTTCTTCAATAAATGATGTTGGGAAAACCATGCAACTATGTGTGAAAGAATGAAACTGAACCACTTTTAACATCATGTACAAAAAATAAACTCAAAATGGGTTAAAGACCTGAAACCATTTAATCTGAAAATCCTAAAGAACAACATAGGCAGTGATTTCTCTGACATTGACCATAACAACATTTTCCAGATATGTCTCCTAAGGCATGGAAAACAAAGGCAAAAATAAACTGTTAAGACTACATCAGAATAAAAAGCTTTTGCACAGCAAAGGAAACCATCAACAAAAAGGTGACCTACTGCATAGAAGATATTTGCAAATGCCATATCTCATAGGGGGCTAATATCCAAAATATATAAAGAATTTTTTACTCTATACCAAATAAAACAAGCAGCCTGATTAACAAATGAGCAAAGGACATGAATAGACACTTTTTCCAAAGAAGACATACAGATGGCCATAGATACATGAAAGATGCTCAATATCACTCATCATCAAGGAAATGCAAGTCAAACCCACAACGAGATATCACCTCACCCCTGTAAGTATAGCTAAAATAAAAAAGACAAGAAACAACAAGTGTTGGTGAGAATGTAGAGAAAAAGAACTCTTGTACACTGTTGGTAAGGATGTAAATTGCTACCATCACCATGGAAAACAGTATGGACATCCCTCAAAAAAATTAAAAACAAAAATACCACATGATGCAATAATTTCACGATAAAGTATTTATCCAAAGTAAACAAAACACCAGTTCAAGGAGATATATGAACCCTATGTTCATTACAGCATTGTTTACAATAGCAAAGATATGGGAGCAACCTGTGTTCATCAATAGAAGAAAGGATAAGGAAAATGTGGTGTATATATATATCATATATATATAAAATACAAACACACATTTTTGTTCCCTTTGGACATGTTTGTCCTAAATTTATATAGGTATAGTGATTGAATAAATTAGTACTATATCCACTAGATATAGTACTAGTACATATATAGTTTATAGTTATATATATATGTTATATATAGATAGATATAAGATATATATGTTATATATATAGATATATAGTTTAAGAGTTTAAGATTATAAAAATTATCTATTTGTTTTAACAAGTTAAATCCTTATTATGATAAATTCTATGTCAACAGTAATTATGTTTTTTTTTTTTTTAAAGATTTTATTTATTTATTTATTAGGAAAGAGAGAGAGTGAGAGAGAGCATGACGCGGACTCCCCATGGAGCTGGGAGCCCGATGTGGGACTCGATCCCGGGACTCCAGGATCATGACCTGAGCCGAAGGCAGTTGCCCAACCAACTGCGCCACCCAGGCACCCAACAGTAATTATGTTTTATAAAAGCCAACTTGAAATTTAAAAATATTTCAAGATCATTTGGTAACTTAAAATCTTTGACTCATGTTAAATTAATTAATATATATTCATTAAATATCTAGATCACTTCTAAAAAAGATAAAAATGATAGGGCATGTTTTTAAATTTTTGAACTTTTTTGCCTCTAGTTTTTACAATTCAAACTAATTTTATAGTTTAAGTTTTATATATTTGGGTCTGTTAATAAACATGTTCATTTTTACTGCTTAAAAAGGTACATATAAAAAATCAGTATGGCTATAAAAATGTATAAAATACATATTTACAAATTCTTTTAATCTACAGCAAAATGCTAATGCATAAGAGTTTAAAATATCTAACTCATAGTTTTCTATATAAAATTAAAATTGCTATAATTTAAAATTATAATATCTATATAAGTAATACTCTACTAGGAAAATATAATGATAGAAGCAACTTGATATTAAAGATATGCAAGATATGACTTTGTTAAAAAAACATTAGTTTTATCCTAAAATAAATGACTCATTGTTCTAAAAATGTATGATGAAATCTATATAAATACAAAAAATTATAAAAGGTTCCCTCGATTTATTGTCACGGTCAGTGCTCATTAATATTTCAAAGTTTTATTATATAAGATTTTTAAAATTAGTATCAAATATTATACAGATGTAAAACTAAAATTTTTTTGTCTCTCTTTTAAAATGACAAAATTTTCTTAGATTGTTGGTCTTTTTTTTTTGAAGATTTTATTTATTTATTTGAGAGAGGGAGAGTGAGAGAGAACATGAGAGGGGAGAATGTCTGAGGAAGAAGCAGACTCCCCATGGAGCTGGGAGCCTGATGTGGGACTTGATCATGACCTGAGCCGAAGGCAGTCGCTTAACCAACTCAGCCACCCAAGCGCCCTATTTGTCTGTTCTTAATAAGAAATTATGAAAATAAGGTTTTCTTTGTCTTCCGGGTAATCTCCTAAATGGCAAACATTCCGTGTTTTAACAGAATATTTTTCTGCGCTTTTTGTTGACTTTATTATTATATCTTTTTTTTTTAAAGATTCTATTTATTTGAGACAGAGACAGTGAGAGAGAGCATGAGAGGGGAGAAGGTCAGAGGGAGAAGCAGACTCCCTGCGGAGCCGGGAGCCCGATGTGGGACTCAATCCCAGGACTCTGGGATCATGACCTGAGCCAAAGGCAGTCGCTTAACCAACTGAGCCACCCGTGTGCTCTATTATTATATCTTGATTATAAAAAAATCACAAGTTTTCCTACTATCATATTGAAAACTCAAAGTTCAACTACGGTTGTTTACAAGAAGACATTTAGATCTAAGTAATAAAGAAAAATTGACAATGAATTGTTAGCAAGTACATCAAGCAAGTGTAATAAAATTAAATGTAGAATCGATAATTTTACTATGAGATTAGGTGAAATCTGTGCAAAAAAAGCAGTAAGTAGAATATAATGTAATGTAAAAATAAAGTGATAAGCATAATTTATTAACGGTTAGAACAAAAATAAATCTATACATTCTAAAAAATAGAGTAGCAACACATATAGCAAAAACCCCCCAAAATACCAGATGAACTATGAAATATAATTATAATGGAAGTTGTTAATATACTTTTCTTAGAATTAAACATACAAGTTGACATAACTAGTGGTTTTGCACATATTTGTGTGTGTGTGTGCGTGTGTGTGTGTGTGTGTGTGCTGTTTTGTTTGTGCTATATACTAAACTGTGTCCTCCCAAAATTCATACGATGAAGTCCTATCTCCCAATTTGATGGCATTTTGAAATGGGGACTTTCAGCGGTAGTTAGGTCATAAAGTTAGAGCCTACATGAGGGGATTGGTGCCCTAATAAGGAGAGACCCTAGAGGGATCTCTCTCTGACTCTGCCATAGGCAAAGATATCTGTCTACATGCAGGAAAATGGCGCTCGCCAGGAATCCAATCTAACAGCACCAGAACATAGGACTTCTCAGCCTCCAGAATTTGAGAAATTTCTATTGTTTAATCCACCTAGTCTATAGTATTTTATTAGAGTAGCCTGAGTTATTTTATTTTGTTTTGCTGTATAAGTTTCCCACTAATATTTTGTGTTCAAATTCACTGCTAATTAAGGGAATGAAAATTAGATTAATAATAATTATGATAGCATGCTCACCAGAATGGAAAAGTTAAAAGGAATGGTAATATTTTTGCTGTCAGGGATTAAGACAAAAGTTAACTTTCATGTTTTGCTGTTAGAAATTAGAAATACCTTAAGATTTTTGCAAAGTAACCTGCAACATCTACTATAATTTATCATTTGAAATGCATGTACATTTTGACCCATCACTTTCACTTCTTGGAATCTTCTTAGAAATAAAAGCATAACAATCAAATGCATATTTGGTTTCATGGAGAAAATAATGGAAACAATAAACAATCATTCTTAGAAAAAAAACTGATTAAATCATGGCGTACCGGATAATGTAGTATTTTGATTGCTTGTTTTTTCCATTAATTAATACTACTCATTTTTATTTAGGAGTATTATGTGTCAAAAGATTATGTACTTTGATAATAAGAATAAGAAGAAACCTATATACATAGTCATCACACATACAAAGATAATTATTATGTGTATCAGTGATAGCTGAATTAGTTCAATTAAAAAGAATTATTAAATTATTTAAGAATATATATAAGATTCATCAATATAAAAGGTTGGGATTATAGAAAATTCCTTGATGAGAAGGAAAAAAAGTGAGATATTTGGGAAAATACAGATTATAGATAACCACACCCATTTATGAAGTGCCTTTGTTAGAAAATGGTATTTGAGGATTGTAAGGTAGAGTGAATGGGTCATGTCACAAATGAGCAAAGAAGGGCACACTTGGGACTTTGTCAACTACAAGAGGCTGCTTCTAATTACTGCCCTACCACCACTTCTTGTATTTTAGAGAAAATACTTCAATCTTTGAAAGCTCCCCAAATTAAGCTTATATTTCAATATCTTTGTTTTACGTGTATTAAATGTATAATAAATTTTTTATAAATGAAAAAATATAAAAAGAAAATTTCATAAAATTTTCATGACGAGTATTTTACTTCAATTGCCATTTTCTACTTCTAAGGAATTAGAAAACACTGTGAGGTAATTATATGGGTGATAAAAGAATCTTATAATCTTCATATGTCTCTTATTTTCTCCTTTTTTTTATGAATTTGATTTGCACTGTGTCATTGTAAGGATCCTTTTTGTCTACTGGCTTTGGTGGATCAAAGTAGAAATATCTGCAAAACCATCATGAAAAGGGTAACCTGAGAAGGAATGGGGGCTAATCCTGTCTGTGAAAAGTTCAAATACTCTACTAATCTTACCTTTATTTCCTGTTTTGTTTTATTCTTTCCCACTGTATCAAAACACTGAAAAATATTCCTATGCTTTCACTTCAACTACAAGTTAATATTGTCTCTGAGGGGCTATTTCTTTTTTTTTTTTTACCAATCAGAGTTGTCACAAATGTTTTATTTCCTTATAAAATACTATGAGTGTGCTTGGAAGTAGTCACAATTTTCTGATTTTTGTTCAGCACCTAAGCAAAGAATACATTTTGAAATATACGCTTTGATTTAAGTAATTCATTGGAAATAAAATCCCATATCAAAGACAAGGGCACATCTGAAATTTAGAAATCTTACTACTTCTCTCGGGCCTCAGTAGTGCTTTTGTCTTCTTGTTTTGGCTTCCACTTTCATGAAGGGCCTTGAACCAGTCCCGCAATCTATTTGCCACTTCCCTGAACTCCAGGTCACTGCATGCTGCAAACAAAGAGAAATGACACAAATCTTGAATAATAACAGCATAATGCCAAAGCTAGTTCTCAAATTATTCCAATAACTGAAAAGTAACAATAATAAAAAATGTAATACAATTTTAAGTGTTTCAGCTTTTTAAACAGGAAAAATAAATATATGTTTCAAATATAACTAGAGGTAATATGATGATAACATTTTGTTCAATAAAGGAAAATTTCTAGTGGAATTCTACTTCCAGTCCTCAGTGGAATATAGCACTTGATGGGATGTTCTTCTTGTTAATACCACATACATTCAGTCATGCTATTCATGCACTGAACACTTTTGTTATGGTAAGAAGGTAGATGATCTGGAGAAATAAAGGGTTGAAAATTCAAAATGAATATTTACTCATTTATTATTGGCCATAGCTATTATATGCTATGATTTTATAAATCTGCATTGTATATTAAATCCATTTGGGAATTATCAATTATAAATATATGCTGTCTCTCTTTGCTTTAACCCTATATATTTTTTTAAGCATAGGAAAGGAAAAGCTCTCTTATTGAACATGAGGAATGATTGTAAAATAATTAAGAAAATAATCTAAATTTCTGTTTTAAAAAAAGTGTTATTAAACTCTGACATTTGGAACTTAAATTAATTCCTCTTTTTAAAAACCATTGTTACCTACCAATAATTATATTCTCTAGCATAGTCTCTACAATAAAGAATAGTAGAATATATTATATATATAGATTTACGTGTATGTGTGTGAGATTAATGCTAAAATGTGGTATGTCAAATTTAGTCGTTCGTTGCCAAAATAATTTGAAAATATAAGAAATACTTATTTCATTGTTTTAGAGAGCATCATTACTGTGGGGCTAACTCCTCTGCTTGTAGCATACATGAAAATTCCTGAACGGATAAGTACTCAATAATAGCACTCTTGTTCATTTGTTAAAAAAAAATAACTTATATGCTGATTTATAAATGTTACATTACATTTAATATAAACTATATGGATTTTATCACTATATGTATTATACATAACATGTAAAATATAACAAGTATAGTATAATATAATGAAATATAATTTAAGATAATTTCCTAGTATTAAAGGGAATCAAATTCAATTAATAGGACCTTCCAAGTATCCAATAGGGTGACTGATCCATACCAGCAAAGTATTCTGATATTTTAGAACAGTAGAAGCAAAAAAGAAGATCCCACAAATTGCCATGGGGAAGAGTAACAAAAGTTGTTATATACGAAGAATAAGGAATCAGGATGTCTTCATATTTTCATTAACAACATTGACAATCAGGAAGACAACTGAAAAATTGCTTTATATTTCAAGCTGAGAATCCTATAGCCAGAAAAATCAGGTGAGCGAAACAGCTAAGGGGACATTTTAATATACAAGATTAAAAAAACTACCCCCATCATGTTTCTTTAGGAAGCTACTGGAGGATGTGATTGAGCAGAGAGAGAACTAAGAAAGAGGATGACTGAGCCACAGGAAATGAAAGATTTAAGACAGAAGTGAAAGTAATTTTTAGGATGATGTTAAAAAGGAATCCCAGAATGTATGTTGCGAGCCAAGTGTAGAGGCAGATGGTAATAGATTTGAAAATCCTTGGTCAAGGACAGAGCTGTGTACAGAATTCATCACTATTTTTTCATCCAGGGAAAATAGTGAGCTATAGTGGAAGTCCCAGAAAACACCACTTTTACTGATAAGATTTACAATGGCTGAGACTGAGTGATAAGGCAATACATAGTGTGTTCCCAATAGGAATATTTACACTCTAGCCCAGTATTTGTGTTTATACAAACATCTAGGCAAGAGTCTTCTGAGTTTTCTTGTGTTAGTAAATAAAGCATTAATTATATCGTTAACATAGTGTTAGTATATATTTTTAAAAATTTACCCAAATATGAACATTATATATATTTATTGTGTGTCTCACACACCTTGGCTTAAGTTTCAATATAAGGTTATGCATTTACTATAATTAAATATTTTAGGAATTAAGAATCCTGCAGTAATAATTATAATAATAATGATGATAGTAACAGATAGCAATACATACTTACTGTTATAATTACATACATTAACATGTTTATAATTATACATTATATATATAATATATATACATTATACATTTGTATATATATACATTATATATATAAATATATATATAATTATACATAATTATAATTATACATTAACATGTTTAATCCTTATAGAAACTCTATGAAGATTAAACTAATGTATCCATTTAAGTGTTAAGAAACTGAGGCATTGAGAGCTGTAGAACTAATTTGCCTGAGGTTAAACAGGTAAGTGGCAGAGCCAAGTTATGAATTCAAAAATAGGAAATTCAGAGTCCAATAGCAAATCCATAATAAAAACAGCAAAAACAAAGTGGTACTCTCCAACCTAAGACAAACAAGTCAAGCATTGTTTATACATTTCCATTTCAGTAAGTTATGATGGCAGTGATGTGAGATGATCACCATTGCAAAGATACATGATGTTAGCAGAACACATTTTTAGAAGACAATAACACAAAACCTATATAAATATGTCTCTCACCTTTAAAGGAATCATGTACCCTCAAGTCCAATTTTTAATGCCAAATAAAAACATCACAGAGATCTTACTGAACAATAAGTTACAGTTTATGCTACCACACATTCTGCAGTAGTTAACAAGAGCTTTGAATGGAGGTTACTCAATAATACTTGCCTTTTCTTCTTCTTTTTTGTAGGGAGGCTACAATGGTGCCATTATTTTTTATAAATCATGAGTCAAACTGTCCTGGTCACACACACATACAAAAGAAATGCCTAGCTTTAACAATATAGAAACATAGCTTTATTTATAGGATGACATTTCTACTTCACTGGCTACCAAATCTTTGTTACAGATATGTACGACCAGTCAGATCCCACCCTTTAAGTGTCTATAAGTCATCAGTGATTTAGTACTATTCTTTTCCAGAAGTCAATTAACGTCTTTTCTTCATATTTTCCAACCGTTCTACTACATGGATTCTTTTTCTGGAGATAATATCTTGCATTTATATTGCATGAAATGCCTTTAATGAGGCTTTACATTTGATTTTAATATCAAGCCTGGAAGATTAGGTTAAGGATTATTATGGCTTTTTTATAGCTATCGAATCTGGGACATAGAAGTTAAAATGACTGCTCTAAATTTTATAGCCAATAGTGAACTAAAACAGTGCTTGAGTACCAAGCACTCATTGTATTTGTAGTCATAAATAAATAACTGAATAATAAATCATAATGTAATAAATATGGTTTTAAACTAAATTTCAATTAAAGAAGCTAAGTTTCAATTCAAGTTTCTTCAATTTTGTTAAATTATTTTTAATAATTATTGCCAAATTATTAATTAGAGCATGGCATTATGTAAAGCAAACAAATGAAAAAGAGGTCTTGGAAAAGTTATACATGTATTTATACTTGTGTACACACACACATAATCATATATTTGGCAAGACAGAATATATAGTAGAAAGGGTGGCAATAAAACCAAAAAAAATTCTAGAATGTAAAATTAAAACAATAGAGGGAGACGTGAGAGGAAGAACATAAGAGAAAGAATAGGAGATATGGAGGATTACCTTAATATTCAACTTACATAAATTATTAAAAGAGAAAGAAGAATTTGAAATTGTTAAGATCATCTTAAAATATAGAAAATAATTCCTAAAACAAAAACAGAGGTTTTCAGTGAAAGGGGGACCACTAAACTCTTAGCTGAATGAATTAAACATACACATATGCACATACTAAGACATTTTTTAAAATTTAGACTATGAAATAGAAAAAGATTATAAAAGCTTTCAGGAAGAAAATAAACAAACACAAACAAAACAAAAGGTTATTATCAAAGGCAAAGAATCAGTATTCCAAAAATCATTAGCAATAATGGATTATAGAAGAACTTGAAGCAAGCCTTCAAAATTCTGAGGACAATGGATTTTAATATAGTATCTCATATCCATTATTATTAAGAAAATAGGACATAATAAAGGCATTTTCAGATATGCAAGAGCTCAAAGATTTTTGCATTCCATGACACCATGAGAATGGGCTGCCACAAAATGAAAGGAAATTAAGAAAAAGACATGAGATTCACAAAAGAAATACTCCACTCAAGAAAAACTTCAAAGCACACTACTGAAACTACCTGTATATTGCGTCTAAAGATTGAACAAAGCTGATGGACAGCTAGAGGGAGAGTGTGATTTGACAAAATAGTCTCTAATTGACAACTTGTAAAAAGTTATCAGAGTCACGATAAAGACAATTGGGATGTGAATTGTAGAATACATTTAAAAGTGATGCTGGGAATATTTTCTGCTGAGATAGGAAAAAAATGTTTTTCTTACAGATATAATTCTAGAATAAATTATCACTTTCAGCAAACAATATTTATATCAACATGATACTGTAAAAACTTTTGATATACAAATTGACTCACCTTATAAAGAATTTACAGAAGACCTAACAACAGATTTAGAATATGATTAAAGTGTTATCAACTTTGACAGTGAATAGTTCCATGATAGCCACCAGAAATAAGGAGGTGGAGGTGAAGACATGCAGGGGGAGCCATGACAAAATTAATGTCCTCATTTACAGAATGAGGAGGCAAAAGATACCTATGGAATTGGAAACAGATGGTTAAATGTTTTTGTTTTTGTTTTTTTAACTAATGTTTTTGCTTTTTAAATTGTAATCAGTGAAAAACTAAGAATAGCCATGTGATTATTTTGGAAAGTGGGAGGGAAGTGAAATATATTCTCATTTATCAAAGCAGAAATTCTAAAGGTAATATTTGAAGTTGATAAGTAGCTGTTTCACAAATGAGCTAATCACCAGATGGGGAAAACCAGCAAGGCTTAAAAATGATTAGGTCTGTGACCCAGGGATCGGATGAGAAGAAGTGGGGCAGGAGGTTCCTTGTTTATTTTCATTATAATCCCTTCCATAACTTCTGCTTTTTTATCCCCATGCTTGAAAATCAGTAGTGGAGGATCCCTCCCCTCCCTGAACTGTCTCTCTCCTTCATGGAAACTGCGGGGCAATTCTAAATGTACATTGTAGGCATAAGAGCTGAAGGAGAACAGTTAACATTTATCAATCATATTCATTAAATCAGACATTGAGGTACTAGTTTCCTTCATAACATCTATTGGCTTAAAGAATTTGTTACCTCATTTCAAATTATAGTATTTAGTGGCAAGACTGGTATTCCTAATCCAGAACAATTTCTATTATGTTCAACTAGCATCTCTTCCTTACCAACAAACAATATAGGATATCAGTGATAGGTCTATACAAAACTACTCTGTATTCAACATTCCAGGTTCTTGACATTATTACTCAGAGAAAATCACATAGAGTAAGAATTGATGGAAAGATACTAGGAACATTAAAGTGCCTTCCAGAAGTCTAAGATATTTTACTTTTAGAGGCCCTAACCATCTGTGTACATTAAAAATAAAATTTTAAGTATAAAGTCTTTGAAAATGTTTTTTTATAATTGTACAAGTTAATTTTCTTTTGCCAACAATTAACTCATTTAAAATTGGCAATGATTTATCTGAAAGTATTGGGCAAAGTGAGAATCCTTGCCAAATCAAAAACCACACACTTCCGGAAATTTAATTAATTAAATTTATTAATTTAAAAGATTCTATCTATTTATTTGAGAGAGAGAGAGAGCAAGCACAATCGGGGAAGGCACAGAGGGAGGGAGAGGGAGAAGCAGACTTCCTGGCTGAGCAGGGAGCCCACGTGGTCCGAGTGGTGAGGGTGGTGGGGGTAGGGGGGGAGGGGTTTAATCCCAGGATCCTGAGATCATGATCCTAGCCAAAGACCCTTAACTGACTGAGCCACGCAGGTGCCCCTTAATTAATTTTATAAATATAAAATTTAAAAATTAATGAAGTTGACATGTGTATAACTATTAAACATTTAATTTTGATTATTCATTTTTCTTTTCATTTTGTATTTTAGGGACAATAAATACTTCCTCAAATCTCAAACACTTTCATATGCACTTACATTTTAATAGGTACCACACTTTCCCTTTTACAAAAAAAAATGCTAAATGCTCTCGATATGCTTACACTATAACATACATATATAATTAATAAGATCATTATATATTAAAGAAAGAATACTGATGTTTGTCACTATGAGTTTTTCATGGAAACAATGTTATATAACAAGGAGTTCAGATCTAAATACAGACTTGCAGACAGAGAGGAGGCTCTGGAAGGTTCAGATTGGGGTAGTGAGGTCCACACTGTAATTGTGTTCTAACTTAAGAGAATGTTACTAGTTTTCTTTCAATAGTAGCTTTAGCAAGCCCACTACTATCTGTCTCTATTAGGCTTGACTCATAAAGTTTTAAACAATCTTTCTCAAATCATCATTCATTTTTGCTAAATGTTAAAAAAATAATTACACAGAGTATCCAAACATATTTGGTGTCTCCCTTCCCCCCCCACCAGCATGTGCTTTCAGTTAAGAAGAGATTTTTCTAAGTCTCTGATTTGTTATGAAGTGAAGAATGAAACATCACCACACCTCACTGTTGATAAATAAATATATTTTCCATTACCCCTTCTAACCATTTTAAAGCATAGAGATTCTCATCATATCCTCCATGGGGGTAGATTGATATGTGAATGTGCTACAGTGAAATCCTGCAGTAAACAAATATTCTGTAAGGAAAAGGGCTTAACTTTTCCTTCCTGTGAATATTTCTTTACAAGACCAAGTCTCTTACACAAAGAAAAGTCCAATTAACTTCCCTCTCAGCATCAACTTCTGAACTCCCATTCCGTAGGCCATGATGTCCCGGAGACATGAAAAAGACAGCATTAAGAGAAAAGGCTCTGAAGAGCATAGTGGTTACTTCAGCTTAAGGAGGAGTAGGGAGAGTTTACTTCTTACTGAACTCCACTTTTAACTATTTGGGTACAGATAATCTATTCTTGAATTATTCTTTTTTTTTTTTTTTTTAGATTTTTAAAAAATTTGTTTGATAGAGAGAGAGAACAAAAGCACAAGCAGGGGGAGAGGCAGAGGCAGAGTTAGAAGCAGATTCCCCACTGAGCAGGGAGCCCCACCTGGTGCTCCATCCCAGGACCTCAGATCATGATCTGAGCCAAAGGCAGACACTTAACTGACTGAACCACCCAGGGGCCTCAGAATTATCCTTATTTTTATATCTAGCTGTGCCAGCACATAAAGATATGATTGATAAATATTTGATGAATAAATGGCACAGCTTTCCCCATTTCTGAACGGCTTTACCACAAAACCTTGTATATTTGCTTTATTTGATCTTTTCTTTTTCAGTCCACATTCAGATCAAGATGCCCTCAAATATGTAAATAAAGTGAAATTGCATAATCTTGAAAAAGTCTTTCAGCTTTCTTTTTCATAAAAGGTTTAGCTTATATCCATTTAAGAATCTCCATCGTCACTTACTAGGCTCCAACCACCCGTAATGACTGTTTCATGCTATATTTGAAAAACCATTTATGAGCTATCTAGTTGTTAGAGAATTTAAACTCCAGTTCACTTTACATGATGATTTTTTTTACTTCTTTTTTTTTTGTTTATTTATTTATTTATTTATTTATTTATTTATTTATTTTTAAAGATTTATTTATTTAGTTGACAGGGAGATAGACAGCACACAAGTAGGCAGAGAGGCAGGCAGAGGAAGAGGGAGAAGTAGGCTCCCCACTGAGAAGGGAGCCCAATGCGGGGCTCGATCCCAGCATCCTGGGATCATGACCTGAGCCGAAGGCCATCGCTTAACTGATTGAGCCACCCAGGCTGGCTGTTTTTCATTTTTTTAAAAAGTTATTTTTATGGCAGTATTAAAAATCCATTTTTCTGATTGCCAATGTAATCATGTAAGAGATGCCAATGTAAGAGATGCCAACTTTTTAAACGTATACATTTTATAATGTATATTAATAAGAATAAACATAAAACCATATATTTAACACCCTCACTAATAGGTAACCAATGTTCAATATTTACTTTGCTTATCTGCTATGAAAATTTTGCATAGCTTAGACCATGTGAGACAAATAATTCTTAATATTACTCCTTTGTTTTACATTATAAAATGATAGTTTTCTCAAGCTATTAAAACATCTGACAGCATAATATATGGTAGATGCAAAAAATCCATTATATGAATATATAACTTGTGAAAAATTCTCACAAATAAATATTATATATAAGGAAATACAATATTCAAATTTTTGTGTATATAAAAAGAATTAGGATAAAACTTTATTCAACAATTATTGCTGTCTCTGAAAAATCTTAGAAATGGAGTTACTGGCTCATAAAATATGAACATTTAAAGATTCTTGGGACAAATTGAAATTGATCTCTGTAAAACTAAAATTTTAACATCACAAACCATTTTAAACATATTTTAAATATACACCATTTTAGTTTTTATTTATTTATATTCCAATTTTTGTGAAATTAAGTAGTATAGATAGGTAGTGATTTACACAAACTTAATGAAGTTTAGAAAAGTTCTCCAGCACAAAAAAATGCCTTGAGTTCTAGATTTGTCTAGGATAATCTAACTCAAAATGAATATAGCATGTATAGTCTACAGAAGAATTGACCTCACACAGTGAAAAAAGTCAGAACCCTGAATATGCCCCAGGAGTATGGTCATTAAGTTTCAAAGTAAATGGCAGTTTCTCCATGAATTATGTTTTCAACATGGAGTCTGGTGAGAAAGTTATTCCCAAGGCAGAATGTAAAAACATATTCATCATTGCCTTCAGGGAGCCAATACACACATGAAACACAAAGAACATCTAAATTAGAGTATATATAAATTAGAGAAAAAGAGAACATTTCTTGACTAATAAGTAAATGATGCTGGAAATTTTGTGGATGTTTCAGAATGTCTCTTTCAAGAATCAATAGTTCAAGACTATATGAGAAAATTCAAAAGGAGAGACTAAAGACGTTAAGGATAGGAGGGAGAAGAATAGCATGCACGTAGGAAAAGATCAGCAAAGTCTCTGATATTCTGAAAAAAAAGGAGGATGCCTCATCAAAGAAAATCTAGAAGATTTGCCTGAAATAAAGAGGAACTGAAATTTAAAGCAAAACATATACATAAATGAGATTGTACACATAAACACACACATAATTACCTAATTATAGAATAAAATCAGAGGAGTCTCATTCTAAAGTAGGGTCCAATTTTAAACCATGCTTTTCTTAAAAAGCTCATTTAAGGGGCACCTGGGTGGCTCAGTCAGTTAAGCATCTGCCTCCAGCTCAGGTCATGATCCCAGGCTCCTGGGATCCAATCTCCCATCAGGCTCCTTGCTCATCGGGGAGCCTGCTTCTCCCTAGGCCTGCTGCTCCCCCTGCTTGTTCTCTCAATCTCCTTCTTTCTCTCTCTGACAAATAAATAAATATAGTCTTAAAACAAACAAACAAACAAACAAACAAACAAAAAACCTCAGTTAAAAATTCCCCCAGGCATTGTCACGGAGGGACAGAAGGAGTTGACATCAATCCTATTATAATACAATACTCATATCTCTGCCACACAAAAGTACAAAATCACATAAGTTGCCCTCCAAATCCTCCCTGGCAAATATAGACACATACAAGAGCATACACCCGTATACAGCTTAGAGAATAATTCCTTGCTGAGGATTATTTCAGTCTGTGTGTGTGGTGCATTAAAGTTGTACTAAAATTTGTAAGTGATAAATTATGGAAGTGAAACCATGAGTCTTCAGCATTGTTATAAATCACACAGTTTTATTAAAACATGAGCTAAGATTTCTATAGCCATTAAAGAATATTGATGTTCACAAGTGTATGTGAAACTTTCTGATTCATAAATAATTTTCTTTTTGAGAAGCAGCCTAAGGATTGAGGTGTTTTATTCTGAGAGGCATTCTGCTCAGACATTAGAGGGCACAGGTTGAATGGATGAGTCTCCAAGCAGGCATTTGGGCAGTAGTAATACATGATTCATTACCTGCTGACAGTCAATGACATTTAGGGTTTTAAAAAGGACTCTCTGAATAGCAGGAGCAACAAGAGACAGGATCAAGCGACACAGTAGCATTCTAGGCAAACGTCTTAAAGATGACAAACTTTGTTGGAATATTTAATGTCGTACACAACAGAGATAAATCCATTTCTGTGAGGCGAGGAGGAGAATAAATATCAAGTCCTGTCAACACTTTTTAAGCTAAAGCTTTTGAATCGATGTATCCGAGACTTCAAATACCTGCTGATATTTTCTATTTTTTAGCAGATATTTTCTATTAATAGAATAATACACTAAAGCTTGAACTTATCTTTGACATTTAATAATCATACAACAAAAAGGTTATTAGTATTCCAAGCCCAGAATTATTTATATTTCTGGAAGGAACAATGAGATATTTATCTAACTCATCTAAATATACAAAGGATTATTTCTATTCTTTTATTAAATTCAGATTAAGTAAAGAGTTAATTAAGAAAAATCCTTAACTAATTTGGTAACAACACCATACTAATTTGGAAACCACAGACCATGAAGTACTCTATAAAACTGAAAGGAAGATGGGTTTCACTAGCAGCTTCTGTGGAAGAAGGGGGCTTTAAAGATTATTCTCATTGTTGAGGGGTGAGTGCAGCACACACTGATACCTTCTCTTGGGTTTGAGGACCTCGTTGGACCATACGATCTAAAGAAAATGTTTAGTAGGTATATGGGTTTTCTAGGGCTGTCAAAACAAAATACTATAGACTGGATGGCTTAGACAAGAGAAATATATTTTCTCACAGTTTTGGAAGATAGAAGTCCAAATCAAGGTGTTGAAGACAGATTTGGTTCTGCCTAAAGCATCTCTTCTTGGCTTGCAGAGGGCTCCTTCTAATGGTGTCCTCCATGGTCATCTCCCAGTCTGTGTCAACTCTGTCCTCATCTTTTCTTTATTGAAGAACATTGGTCACATAGGATCAGGGTCCACCAATATAACCTTATTTTGCTTTAATCACCTCTTTAAAGATTCTCTTTCCAAATACAGTCATATTCTGAGGTACTGGGAATTAGGACTTCTACATTCATGAATTTTGAGAGACACAATTCAGTAACAGGAGACATGGATTAAGCTGATGTCACATTATCACAGTGTCACAGAATGTAATTCAAATCACTTAAAACCTACAAGGTGGAGGTTAAAAAGCTCTTTTCAAATGTATATTTTCAGGTATATTTGAAATCTCTCTACATCTCTGCATTTTAAACATTAAATATCATTAAGTATCACTCATAATTGTATATTGAAGAAAGTGATGAAAAAGAGAGCATGCATTTCCCATTTGTTTCCAAGTTGGTTTCTAATCACTGCCACTGTAAGAAAAATACAATGATTAAACAGCCTATTCTGCCACAGCATTTTCCACATGCCTCACAGATCACATTTTCTGTCACATTTTGTTTCATAAAAGGATTCCACAGTGAAAAGAGCTTAATAAACACAGAGCTGCAAAAATTGTAAAGATACTATTTTCTGCAAGTTTATGAAGAGTTTTATTAAATGCTTTCAACAACATGCATCTCTAAGAGTGATAAAACACGTAACATTAAAAAATTATTTATTTACTTATTTTACTGGTACCATATTTTCTTCTGGGAAATAATGATCTATGGAGATATATGTTGATATCTATATGTATATCTATCTCTATCTACATACTGGTATATAGATGTAGGTATCTATGTAGATAGTAATAGATATAAACATACATAGAGGCAGATAGATACTTAACAAAAGGTAAATAGAATTACAGATATCTTTTTCACAAATGCCTAATATTCTGCACAGCATTATTAATAAATAGAATAACAAATAGGACTTCAAAAATTATTGGTTGGATGTATGGATAAATAGATAAATCAATGGAAAGTATAGTGTTATTCTTTTTTGTTAATTTTCTTTGAGATTCTCCTTTTGTAGTCTGAAAAATTTTGGATATTCATAAAATATATTTAACAATCCATATATTTTGCAAACATAGTATTATACTAGGTTTTCTTTCCTACTGGATGGTGATTCATGGTGACATATATATCTACAAATAGTAAAAATAATATTCTTATCTGATTTAATAGATGAAATGAAGTAATGCAGATCCACTTGGATTATTATTTTATCTGATAGATGGTGGATTAATCTTTAATGGCAAAGATAGACATTAAAGGTTGTAGAAGGTTAGACTGTAATCAAAAAATGCATATTTAAACAGATGAATTCCATTCAGGAACCTGCCAAGAACTGCTTTTACTCTGGCATAATATTAATAGAAGGCATGCCTACTATTGCAATCAATTCTAGTAGCCATTAAGAGAATTACTGTAGGGTAAAAAAGAAATCATAACCGCAGAGATTGGTATACTCAGCAATCATTGGAAATAATAAAACCTTACTGACTTTTCAAGAGCAACATATATAAATCTGAAACAAATGGAAGAATTTTTAAGTTTATAAAACACTACATATTTCAGAAAATTCCCTACAATAAACAATATTTAAATGGTGTAACCAATATTCTTTCACATATACTAAGAGCTATAAGCTAATACTGTATTAGAATATAATTCTTGCTTGTCAAAAAGCACAATAAAAGGTTAGTAAACTTATACTGCTTATGCTGGATTCAAAGGTAATTAGGAATTGTAGAAAGCAGTGTTATTTAAAAATAATGTTAATAAAAACGGTTAAATTATACTATATTGTTAAGGTGTAGGTATATTTTTCTTTATCACTACTTTACTTTGACTTAAATATTATATGTAAATAATCAATATAGAACAGTTAAATTCATGTTGCATTTTAATTTGAATTCACAAATTAGGAAATGTCCTCATATTATGTCTTAAAGTACTTTGTAAGTCTCCAGTCTTTGTTGTGACCTCCACAATAAATAACTTAAGTCTTTTGATTATTAGCAGTATGTAATGCTACACATTTTATAGCTTCTTTTTTGCAGTTCACCATAAGTTAATAATTTTGTTTTAACAAGGTCATCTCCTTGGAGATTGTTTATTTCTTAGGCAATTTACCTATAATTAGAAGGAGTTTCCACCAGATGGAGGATGATGCTTCTATTTTGCATGCAGATGAGCTGGGTTATACAATGCTGAAATTGAAAGGCTATTTGCATGACTTTCATGAAAATATTTCTTATAAGATAAAATATTATTTTAAAAACCTTAAGCATCATTACTCCTATATGAATCAAATATGTGAAGATATCATGTCAGGTATGAAAAAAGTTGTTAAAATTTAAAAACATTGAAAAAATAGTTTGGATTATTAGCATTTTAATTATGATTTATTTGTCTTAAAGTGTACATTATTATGATTACATTTTAAATACTTGCAGCACCAACTCAAGGAAGTTTTCATGGTATATCTCTATCAGATTTAAAAAATTAATGAGAATCCAACCAAGGACCGTGTGCCAGACCAAACATCTGCAGTTCACTGTTGAATGTTTCAAGTAATAAGCAACTTACAATGAGGTGACACTATAGAGGGTGGAAATGGAGTTACAGTGGCTTGGAGAATGGAAAGGAGTCACAAAACTCTCAAGGGGCTTCCTCACTAGCTATGGGGCTGTGATTATGCATAAAATCTAAAAGGAAACCATTGCAGATGTATTCTTGATGTAAGATGACTCATGCTCTGTCATCTTCATCATTTGGGTTTCTTGCATGTTCCAGGTAGAATGACTGTAGCAGAAGTCATGCCTGGAAACCTCCATCATGCTGCTGTGATGCATGTTGTGTTTTGCCTGCCCTTTTCCCTTTATTAAAGCAAAGTGAACATGTAATAAGTAAAACCTTTTGGTATCATTATTTTGAACATCACTATAAACCCAGGACTACTGATGCTAATGAGCAGAGTGAACACTGTACTTAACGATATATTTTGATTGAACTTGGATTTCTGTTTTTCTCTTCCCAATACTACAATTTGAGTAGAAAACGTTAAACAAAAACAAAAAAATTAAAAATTAACGATCATCTATTTCAACCCTTTTATTTACCCAATAAAAAAGGAAAAAAATTCTTGTATTTGTATTCCTTCCCTTTCTAACTCTTGGTCCTAGATAGCACTTGACTTTTGCAATATTTCCTCTGCTCTAAAATTTTCTTTCCATGGAATTTAATAGTGTTTTTTTTTTTTAAGATTTTATTTGTTTGAGAGAGACACAGAGAGGGAGAGTATGAGAAAGGGGAAGGGCAGAGGGAGAAGCAGTCTTCCTGCTGAGCAGGGAGCCTGATGTGGGGCTTGATCCCAGAACCCCAAGATCATGACCTGAGCTAAGGCAGATGCTTAACCCACTGAGCCACCCAGATACCCCCCGGGAAGTTGATAGAATTTTCTTATGATTTTCTCTTATATCTTAGGTCTTGAGTAAATCACAATTCCATAGTAACTGCCCACAACTCAGGGTTGTTGTTCCCCTTTTCTGTGTATTCTAGTATGTTGCAGAGCCGTCAGTAAGACTTTGAACTCCATTTCCAGAATCCCTACCACCATGTTTCCATAGCAGATTCCACTGAGCCCAGACTCAATACTGCACTTCAAATTCAGAAAAGGAACAGTATCAGTATATTTCTTTCTCTAGCAGGAGCAAACCCATTTAAGAGCATTGTTACATGCGAAATTTTACAACTGCCCCTCTGGATTTTCATTTCCTAAAAATCACTCACCTCCAGTTTATTTCAGTATCTATCGTCTCACTCCCTGTGGGCTAGCAAAAACATGAAATCTAGTGTCTGCCTTCTTTGATTTTTGCTTCTTCAACACTTTCGGTGGTATGGCAATATATTAAATTACCTTGAAATACCTAGAGTGGCTCATGTATTTCTAACTGAGCCCTGTCTATAAAGTCCTCATGTGCAGACAGGGGCAAAATGAGTTCCAATGGGTCTAAAAGTATTTCTGTTTGACAACATGAAAATTTCATTATTTCTCAAATAGAACAAAGCTATTTTGTTCTCACTTTAACATAAGAATCAGTACAATAGGCTATTGATTTCAACGACCTTTTTAAACAAATATGTTGTTAGTAAATAGATATAAATTTGCTTTGATACAGTTTGCTAGTTTAAAAAACCAGAGTGACAAGAAAACGTGAGACTTGAAATGCATTTAAATGAAGCATAAGAAAGTTCAGAAAGGAATTTGGTTACACATCCTTCATTTATGATGACCTTCAATAGTGAAAGATAAATGGATGAACATTAGCAGACTGCTGGGCCTGGGAAAAATGTGTACTGTTTTCTTTCTTTCATTCTGTGCCTGCCCACCTGTCTGACCTCCCCTCTCTTTCCGCTTTCTTTCCTTCTTTTAATCCTTTCATTACTCTTACTCCAGCTAATAATATAAGGTGTCATTACAGACAACTGATCAGAAAACATGAAGATCTTTTATTAAATAGATTATATACTGTAGTGCTACTTCTTTTTACTGTGTAAGCAAAACTGTAAGCAAATAGAATTAGTGGTCCCACCCAAAAAGGAAAGACAAGATAACAGCTTTCAGGACTTGGGAAAAGTCATTTTAGACCCTCAGCTATTTTCTGTGATCTTCGCCCTACTTTTGCAACTTCCTAGGAGGTGTCCGAACTACAAAGAAATGCAAGAACCTCCGTAGTTAAGGATTCTAAGGAAACAACCGGAATGCAAAAGCTCATAGTCTCTACAGGGCATGGAAATAGCCTAACTATATCCGAGACAAGAGATCAATGGTAAGACTCTCCAGGGTTGTTTCACAAGCAAGACCCTGCATTCCTTACCTGAGGTAGGGAGCCCAAGGCCTCAACCAGTTTATACTGGCTCTGGAAGTCGCCACACGGCCCCCTCCCCTTGTCTTCAATTATCTCTGCCTCATTATATATTAAAATCTCCACCCAAGGAGGAGCAGAGACTTCATCAACATAAGGTAGGATATATGTTTGCACATTTTCTAATTACACCTGCCTGCTATGAACTTGTGTCCCCTTTATATGTGACAACAAAGCCCCTTTCTGAATATTCATCCTAACTCTAAAGTAAAAGGAAGCCACTCACTCCCACTCAGGGAGTCATGGCTTTGGGAATCATTCCCATGATCTTCTTATTTGGAATAAATAAAGTTTCCTTTCAGTGACATCTGCACTTGGTGTAGTCTCTACCTGTAACTCACCAAGGAGCTAACTCACATTTGTTCCATTACAATAGTAATTATATTAACCTTCTTTCTAGTTTTTTATTCCTAATCTTTAGTCCTCTCCTCTGTACCAGGCTCATTGCACTCTGGCTAATATGAGAACAAAGACAATAAAGGATTTCACAGAGCTTTTTAGAGGTCTTTATGTTCATTGCATTCGCTATGAAGCAATGTGGAGGGATTGAAAGAGAATATGCTTTGAGTCAAAAAGCTAAGGTTCAAATACCGCATTCACTTTAGGCAAATTGTTCTCTGAGGTTTTATTTTTATTTATCTTTATTTTAGGGGAGAGGGGAGGGACGGAGGGAGAGAATCTCAAGCAGACTTCCTGCTGAGCATGGAGTTCCACCCTGGGCTTGATCTCATGATCAAGCTCTCTACATCAAGAGTCTGAGGCTTGGGGCACCTGGGTGACTCAGTGGGTTAAAGCCTCTGCCTTCAGCTCAGGCCATGATCTCAGGGCTTGAGCCCTGCATTGGGCTCTCTGCTCAGTGGGGAGCCTGCTTCCCCCCACCCCCTCCGCCTGCCTCTCTGCCTACTTGTGATCTCTCTCTCTCTCTGTCAAATAAGTAAATAAAATCCTTAAAAGAAGAAAAAAAGAAAAGAGTCTGAGGCTTAACCAACTGAACCACCCAGGCACCCCTCTCTGAGGTTTTACTGCTTAAGTCTTACAATAGAGCTAATAACAGGAGCTCACTATGTTGATGTAGGGAACAGTTGATAGAGCACGTGAGAAAGAGAAAAGCAGTCCCTGAGAGCCAGAGATGGCTGCGCACAAATGCTTGCGCCTTGGTGTGACTTGGAGTCTCTCAGGCCTCACAGCTAAGCTGTGCTATTTGAAGAACAGAGCACCACCAGACAAGGCCATGCAAAAGAAAAATCAACACTACTCTGTAATTATATCAGAGCACAGACAAAACAAACCTGTGTCCATACTACAAAATTAGCCAAATAACGCCCTGCCCTGGCCTTTTCCTAATATGGGTTACTACTGCAATTTTATCAATTATGATTTTAATGCAACTTTATTCCTCTCATCCTATTGATAAAAATTCTTAAGCAAAACAAACATGATATTATGTTCTCTTCTCACAATATTTAATCCAGAGCCAAGTCCCAGCTTTCAGAATAGGTTCTAAAGCCATTTAACCTAAGTCCAAAAGTGTGTTCTCCTTTATTGAAAGGAGACAACCAACCTGTTTTTTTGACTATAGGTATGGCCTTGATAGTATTTCTCTAGAGGGAATTGACATTTGGAAAAAGCATATAAAATGTGATAATGTATCACTAATAGTAGTTTCATTTAATTTCTCTTCACATATCACCTAAATCAATAAAATATATTTGTTGCATGGTTTTCGTTGAGATACCTAGACAAATATACTCTTCTGCCAGCAATATCGTGGAGATATTAATAGGAACTGTGATTGTATCTGTTTGTTTGTGTACATCTTGTCACCATGAAATAGATTTAAGACATTTTAGAGATTTAAATGACAAACTGGGATCCTCATATTATAATCCAAACTATGAAAATAATATATAATTAAATTTCTAGTATATCACTAGCTCGCTCAGCCGGCACATGGGATGTATTGATAAAAACAAAACAGGGGCACGTGGGTGGCTTAGTCGGTTAAGCATCCAACTCTAAATTTCAGCTCAGGTCATGATCTCGTGGGTGGTGAGATTGAGCCCCATGTGAGGATCCAAACTCAGAGGGAAGTCTGCTTGAAGATTCTCTCCCTCTGGCCCCTCCCCCCATTTGTGCTATCTCTGTCTCTCTCTCAAATAAATAAATAAAATCTTTAAAAAAGTATATGATGAAATATACATATAATATATATAGACAAAACATATATATATTTACATATATATATTTGAGAGGAGAGTGTGGAGAGGTTTCTCCTTTTATTAACTTCTTTTTTTTTTAAGATTTTATTTATTTATTTGACAGAGAGAAAGATCACAAGTAGGCAGAGAGACAGGCAAAGAGACAGGGGGAAGCAGGCTCCCTGCTGAGCAGAGAGCCTGATGCCTGAGGCATGAAGCCTAATGCAGCCACCCAGGAGCCCCTCCTCTTACTAAGGACCCTGGGATCGAGCCCTGTGTTGGGCTTCCAGCTAAGCAGAGAGCCTGCTTCTCCCTCTCCCTCTGCCTGCCTCTCTGCTTACTTGTGCTCTCTTTCTACCTCTCTGTCAAATAAATAAAAAACAAAATCTTTAAAAAATCAAATAGCAAATTTATAGTCAAATACTTACCACTGCTTTTACAATTGCTTAAAGCTTCATAGTATCTAATTTTTTAGAAGTATTTTCATGTATGTGATTCTTGTTTGCTTCTTTACTTGGCTATTCTTGGTCTATTATAGTTCATATAAATTTTAAAAACAATTTGTCAATTTCCACAAAAGCTCACCTAGGATTTTGACTAGGATATCATTTATTTCAAAGATCAATTTTTTAAATTTTAATTCCAGTATACTTAACATAGAATGTTATATTAGTTTTGGGGGTACAACATAGTAACTCAGCAATTCTATACATTACTTGGTTCTCCTCATAAATGTACCCTTAATCTCCATCATCTATTTCACCCCCCCATCTACCTCCTCTCTGATAACTATCAGTTTGTTCTCTATAATTGAGTCTGCTTTCTTGTCTCTTTTTTCTTTGTTTGTTTTGTTCCCAAAAATCAATTTTGATGCTCTCTATTCATAGACATAGTATGTACCCCTAGTTATTTAAGTTTTTCTTGCTTTCCATATTTTGTTTTCTCTATATTGGTCTTATGTATGTGTGGGTGTATACAAACATATATACATATATATGTATATATATATTTTTTAAGATTTATTTATTTGTTTTTAGAGAGAGGGTGAGGGGCAGGGGGAGAGAATCTCAAGTAGACTTCCCATTGAGCATGGAGGGCAATGCAAGGCTGAATGTAATGACCCCAAGATCATGATTTGAGTCAAAACCAACAGTCAGAAGCCCAACAGAATGAGCAACCTGATACCTTTGGTCTTGTGTATTTTTAATAAAATTCATTTCTAGGTATCTGATATTTCTTGATACCATTTAGTGATAATACTTAAATTTTTATTTTCCCTTTATTTCTTATAAATAAAAATAAAATTAGCTTTATAATGAAATTACCTAAGCAGTCTTTGTCAAATTCACTTACTTATTCTAGAAGTTTACTTCCAGATTCCTTTGGATTTTCAATATATATTCACATTGTGAATAAAAGTAGTTTTTATTTAAAAATATTATTTATTTATTTAAAAATATTAAACTGTTTCTATTTTAGAAGGCCCCACATGCAAATACATATAGAGTAACACTATTATGTTTTCTTTATTTGCGGATCATATGCTTCTGTTAAGGGCACTACTGGTTGAGGGCTATGGGGAGAGTTAATATACTCTAAAATTAATAAATATAAGCATTTCAATTTCCTTTTTCTTTAATAAAACATTAAATAAGTTAATAAATATTATATTTATATAAACATATAAATAATATAAATAAATACAATTAAAATAAGTAATATATAATATAGTTAACATATTATACATTATAAATTTATATTATGAATAACATAATATACAATACAAATAAATATAGAAATATATTTACAAAACAAGTAAATATAATAATATAAATAAATATATTTATATTATAGATTATAAATAAAAATAAATTAATAAAAATAAATTAAATAAAACTTTTCCAATGATTCCATTTCATTTGTTAAATAAATAAAATAAAAATAAATAAATAAAAATAAATAAAACTTTTCTATTCCAGTGATTCCATTTCATTAGATAATTAATATGAATACTATAGTTTTCAAATCAAGGAAATACAGCTCTTTATTCTCAGCTTCAAATTAATGTTCCATATATACATTCTGTCCATGATTAATGTATCATAAACCTTCAAATGACTTAAATTCTATTTTTATAAAGTAAATCTAATCTCAGTGTCTTATCACAACTGGGAAGACCACTAAGAGTCCACGAGACAAAGACTACATGAATGAATGGACAGAAAAAGCGATATATATTCAGGGAAGTTTTAGAAAGTGTCTGTAATGTATTGTTACATAAAATATCAGTTACATCTGAGATTCTAATCTGAAGTAATCTGAAAATGGAAATAGAACAGCCAGTAAATGAATGATCCAATGAATAGATAGGCACTGAGGAATGTGTATGAAATGACATCAATGCTCTGCTTACTTCAAATTGAACAGTAGCTCTAAAAAGTATATTACATAACAAGCAGAAGTTTTTTCTCAAATATTCATTCTTTGAAATAATTTCATTCAGTGAAGAATTATTATCAGCAAAACCATATCAAAAAATAAGATTGGGATAAATTAGAATAATATGTTATTATATGCATTACATTTTATAATATATTATGCATATGATAATTATAACATATCTTATAGACTATGAATATATTAACATCAATTATATTTTGAGGGAACTAATAAAATATATATTTTTAAATTGTGCATATCCATATTGACACAAAACTGGTTGTTAGGAAGAGTATGGAAAAAAAGTTATTTTAAAAACTTTGTGATTAATTTTTTTACCCCTAAGAACTCCTGCAGTGTAACTGATACAAGGGGAAACATTTCCTGTATGTGGCATTTTTCTTCACTATATCATTGTAGCTGCATAAAACAGGTGCTGCACCTACCAACTATTAGGACAAATTGGCTTATGACCACAGAACTGTTGAATCACAAAAATCAAATTTAAAAAGTTAACATAATGGGTGGCTCACTCCATGAAATGATTGAGTCTTGATTTTGGCTCGGGTCATGATCTCATGATCCCGAGATCAAGCCCTGTGTCAGGCTCCAGGCTCAGTGGGGAGTCTGCTGGAGATCCTCTCTCTTTCTCTCAAATAAATAAATAAAGCTTTAAAAAAGTTAATGTATCATGATACTGACTGTAGCTTAGATACTGACTTTACTAGTAATGAAAAACTATGCATTTGGTATGGCTGCAAAACTTAATTAATTAGATGTTCTTCCATAAAAACATATATAGAATATAACTTAATAAAGAGATGTGCACATCTTTAACACATGCTGAACCTTATGATAAGCCTTCAAGATAATTATCTCACCTAATCAACACTGAGAGACATTACCCCCATTTTAAGGATGAGAAAAATGAGGCCAGAATATTTACATAGTTAACCCAAATCCACACAGTTAGCTAAATTCCATAACTATGCCTCATAAACAATTATTTAAGCCTTTAAACTCATGGTCTTCTTAATATTATACTTCAGTATTCCTACAATAATAAAGGATTAAGAAATCTTTGCATAATCTGGCAGGAACAATTTACTAATTCTTCCATGAAAATAAGATAATTATCTAGAAAATAACCTTAAATAATTTCTGCTTTAATTGTAGCTCACATTGTGCTTTTCTTTCCTCTTCAGAAATAAAAATAATTCATTTCAAATAATTTAAAACCATTTTCACATAAATAGCTTATATTTTTCTAAAAATTGTTATCCTTCAATCTCTCTTCTAGCTTTGAAATATACATTGTTTTTGTTCATAGATGTGATTTTAACTGTACACATATGCTATTTTTAATATGTGTTTTTCCTCGAGGCTGTCTCAAATTTCTTTATATATCCTGTGTAATTGGTGCTATAAAATTCATTATTCATTCCCTTAATTCATGCCAAAATGATTCTTATGTGTGTGTACATCTTGGCCTTGCAGATTTTTAATTAATTTCATTGCCATCAAGTCGCATTTTTATAAAGCATCCTGTATACTTTGTAAGGCTGCAATTTTCCAGTCTGCCAAATGTGGTGTTTTTTTTTTTTTTCCCCTCTCTTTCTCACTCTGAGAGGGCAGGCTTCCTCTGGAGCCACATAATATCACTGTGTTGATTGGAAAGGAAATTATATACAAATCAAACATGTTATGTTGAATGAATGCATAACTAATTTTAAATCATAGGAATTCTACACAGTCTGACAAGATGTTGAAAAAGCACATAATCCATATTCCTTTCCCCAAACCAAACCTGGAGAAATTACAGAAGTCAGAAACATACAGATGAAAACCATGAAGAAAAACACTATCCAAGATCTTCTAGAAGACAGAAGGTCTCTGTGTTTGGCGTAAACAGAAACTTTAGCTTGGAGGACTGGGCTCCAGTTCTAGTAGTGGAGCCTAATGCTCCTGTATCTCAATATCGTACAGGCTGGAAAATTTCCTATTCTTTCAACACTTTATGAGAGAAAAACAGTGTCAAGAACTGAGAAGGGTCTTTACTTACACAGTAGCTCCTCACAATTTTATGGTTAGTGACAGAAGACCTAGACTCTGGGCCAGAAACAGAGGTTAGCTTATTACACAGCAATAGGAGTAGCTAGAGAATAATAATTTTCTTGCTATTTCCCCAAGCCCTGATTCACACAGGGCAACATGGCAAGGGCCCGGTTATATAACCAGAGCAGGTGCTACCTGCATACACAGTGTGCTGCATTACAGGATAGGAGCCCTGAGCTGAGAACACCTGCATCGTTTATAATGGACTATAAGCAAACCTTCCCTTTCCCAGGGTGGGAATATCAACTCTTAACTTTCAAGACTATAAGCAAACTTGCTTTTGCTCCGAATAGAGACACACTCTCTCTCTCCCTTCAAAGGCTGTTCACCATACAGATGTCCTTGGAAAGACAATCCAAACAGGGCCACTCAGTGTCTTCACTCATAAAATGTCACAAACATGAGTGACTCATGCAGATTCGTACCCAGAATAGTAGTAGCAGAAGTTCAGGGTCACAAGGTAACATGAGGGTGGAAAGAGAGTCTAATATGAGTGAAAAGCAGATTATAATTAATATAAATACATTATCCACTCCTGATTGGTCCCTTGTCAACACCTCCCTAACCATACTGAGGTTAGAATCATTATATCAGGAGGGAGAAGCTCTAAGAAAGATTAAGGAATATAAAATTAAGAAATATAAAAGGAAAAACAGGCAGGCAGTTCAAATCAAAAGTAAACCAGTGTAACAATATTAATCTCAAACAAAATGGAATACAATAAATAAAACAGCTTAGGGGCACCTGGGTGACTCAATCGGCTAAGCATCTATCTGCCTTTGGCTCAGGTCATGGTTCCAAGGTCCTGAGATCAAGCCCCACATCAGGATCCCTGCTTAGCAGGAAGCTTGCTTCTCCCTCTCCCTCTGCCACTTCTCTTTCTAGTGCTCTCTCTCAAATAAAATCTTAAAAAAAATAAATATTAAAAAAAGAAATAAACAGCTTAAAGGACAGAGAGGGAATTTTAAGAGCAATAGATTAAGAAAATAGAACAATAATTGACCTACACAATATTTTCTATAAAATAGAAAATGAGAATGTTTAGTTAGTGCATGTAATATATCTGGTCTTGTTATAAACTCCTTAAAATTTTAATTCAGCAATCCCATGAAGTAGGTTACTAAAAAAAGACAAAGCACAAAGAGTTAAATAGTTTGTTCAAGATTACAGTTAATAAATATTATTTGCTAGATAATTGCTTTGAAAACTAGTCAAACCTTTTCAATCTCTCAGTAAAGTACCTATAATTAGAAAGGCACTCATTAAATGTTGGATCTAACTATGGGATTGTTTAGTGTAGTATACTAATGCCTTAACACAGCTAGAACCATCATGGAGATACTTTGATCAGAGTTACGAAATAATTAGCTATCTTTTTAAAAAGAAAATAGTTACCAACTAAAGTAGACACGTACTTCACTTATCACACCGAATGCTAAAAGCTGCTATTAAAAATTGCACCTGAGGGCGCCTGGGTGGCTCAGTTGGTTAAGCAACTGCCTTCGGCTCAGGTCATGATCCCGGAGTCCCGAGATCGAGTCCCACATCGGGCTCCCAGCTCCATGGGGAGTCCGCTTCTCACTCTGACCTTCTCCCTTTCATGCTCTCTCTCACTCTCTCTCTTTCCTAATAAATAAATAAATAAAATCTTTAAAAAAAAATTGCACCAGAGACTTATACTTCTTTTAAAGATTCTGTCATAAATATATAAACTTATGTTCTTACTAAAATTAATTTAAAAACATGCCAGCTTAGTTTAAAGCTTATTGCAACTATAGATAGGATTCTTAAAGTGGTTTTCAATCAACAGGATTTAAAATAGAACCCTGTGAATTCCCTATTTTTATAACTGAAAAAGACTTATAAAAGAAAATTATTTAACCAAGACATGAACTGCTTTTAAAAAGTTTCTAGACCTTATTGTAATTTGAGATACAAAAGTCCATTCCTAGTATTGCATACTTAATTGTGAAATTCCCATTGACCTTTAACATACCATGATACTACTAGCATTTGCAAAAAAATAAAAGAACAAAAGGCAAATCTGCATTATCTTTAATTGTCATTAGTTTAAAATTACATCCATTAAGAGAAAAAAAACACATGATGATTTCAATAAGTATAAAATAATCACGTGAAAACGTTAAAAATTCAATATACATTCATTCATGATAAAACTCAACAATGAGTCAGAGAGAACTTCTCTCCCACTTGATAAAGGGTATCCAAAACCTTACAACTAATACCAAAATTGAAGGGGAAAATCTGAATGTTCGCTCTCTGTGATAAAGAACAATGTGAGGATATCTACTCTTACCATGTAACACAACATTATATGAGAGCTTTTAGCCAGAAGAATGAGTAGAGAAAAAGAAAAAGTCATCAGGATTGGAAAGGAACAAAGTAAAAGTCTTTATTTGCAGACAATGTGATCTTGTTTATAAAATGTCCTAGGAACACACAGACATACAGACACACAACTACAAGGTCATAAAGACACAAAATCAATATATAAAAATCCATGATAATTCTATACTACTAATGATGGACAATCCAAAAATGTAATCAAGAAAACAATTCCATTCACAAAAGTATCAAAAAAATGAAATATTTATGAATAAATTTAACAAAACAAGTACACACTGACACTACAAATTACTGGTAAAAGAAATTGAAGCTCCAGATAAATTTAGAGATATCCCATGTCACAGATTGGAATCCAATACTATAAAGATGGGAATCCTCTACAAATTCATGTAGAGGATTTTGAAATACCTATCAAAAAAAAAGGCTATTTTTCAGAAACAGATTCTAAAATTTATATATAATTACAAAGTATCTAGAATAGCCAAAACAATGTTGCAAGAAAACAAAGTTAACAGGCTTACATTTCCTGAGTTCAAAATTTACTACAGAACTACAACAATCAAAACATTGTAGTGATTAATATTCCATTCCATATACACTACATCTTCTTTATCCATTCATCTATCAATGGACACTTAGGTTGCTTCCATATCTTGGCTATTTTAAATAATGCTGCAATGAACAAAGGGGTCCATATATCTTTCAAATTAGGATTTTGTTTTCTTTGGATAAATACCCAGTAGTGAAATTATTGAATCATATGACATGTCTATTTTTTAATTTTAATTTTTTTTAATTTTTTGAGGAAACTCCATATTGTTTTCCACAATGGATATACCAATTTATATGCTCCCCCAATAAAGTTCCTTTTTCTCCACATTCTGGCCAACAGTTGTTAGCTCTTATCTTTTTGATTCCAGCCATTCCGATTAATATAAGATGATATCTCATTGTGGTTTTGATTTGCATTTCTGTGGTCAATTGATTTTTGACATAGATATCATCTCTCACCAAACACAAACATTTACTTAAAATAGACCATGGACCCAAATTTAAGAACTAAAACTACAAAGCACTTGGCGGGTGGGGGGAGGGGGATGCAAGGGTAAGCAAGCATAAAACTTTGTGACCTTAGGTTAGGTAATTACTTCTTAGTCAAAATCAAAAACACTAGCAACCAAAGAAACAATTGATAAATTAGATGTCACAAAAGTTAAAAAGTGTTAAACTTCAAAAGACACCATCAAGAATAGGAAGATAGGTCACAGACCGAGAAAAAGTTTTTGCAAACTTTATCTCTGTTACGGGTAACTAGAAAATATAAAGGCATCTTACAAAGCAATAATAAGATGACAAATCCTCTAATTAAAATTTGGCAAAGCGTTCAAATATGTATTTTCTTAAAGAAGCTATATGAATGGCCAATAAGCACATATAAAGATGAACATTATTAGTCATAAATGCAAATTAAAAGTACAATGAGATACCACTTCACAGACACTAAGATGTCTATAAAAAACAGACAAGTGTTGATAAACTGGAACTCTCATTATTTGCTCATGAAAATGTAAAATGGGGAAGATGCTTTGGAAAACAGTTTGGTAATTTCTTAAAAATCTATGTCAATATACCATATGATCAAACAATTCCACTCCTAGAGAAATGAAAACATATGTCAATCCAAGAACTTGTATACAAAAAAAAAAAAAAAAGAACTTGTATACAAATGCTCACAGCAACATTATTGATAATAGCCCCAAAGTAAAATGAATCCAAACATCCATTTCCTGGTAAATGGATAAAAAAAGTTGTATATCCATACAATGGATTTTATTCAGCAATTACATCTGCTATTGCTTATTTATAATAAATTGATAGCACCGAATGTTTGAAAAAAATCCACAAGTGACCTAGAAGGCATTAAACTAGAATAACATTAGAATGCTTTTTAAAAATGCACATTCTGAAAATATTTCTGCCCTTTTTCATCTAATTTGATCCTGATAGTACACATAATATTGAAGTTTTGAATTAAATTTTGAATTAAATGATCAAACTAATCAATCAATATTTATCTCAACATGAAGTTATTGCATTTTCCTCCTGAGAATCTATATGGTACAATCATGAATGGCATTTGCTCTGAAATGAGTCTAATTTCTTATTCTTGCTCTTCCAATAATCAATGGAATAAACTTGAACAAACTGCTTTCTTTCTGTCTCTCAATTTTCTTATGTGATACTGTGTATCAGTAGTTATTAGCGTCATTATGGAAATTAATGGAATTACCACAAAAAAAAAAACACTTTGAACACTATTTGACCATCATAACACTCAGTATAGTTTAGCTATTATTAAATATCTCTGAGATTTTCAGGCCTTAAGTTGTAGAGATTCAGAAGCAATTTCATAAGTTCTTCGAGTTTTTGTTTCTTTAGGCATTCATGATATGTCTGCTCTGTTATGCTAAGAACTAGCAGCAGGTTGCCTGTTTCTTGGATATCCTAATGATCCTCTTCAATAGCATTACCATACTTCAGTGTTTCTGTCAAACATGATTGGGTAGAAATCCTAATAACAATTGAAACTTTTATTTTGAAATCACCATCACCGTCCTTTTTTTTTTTCTTAAGTAAAAATATATCTTATTACAGTCCGACTAAAACAGTGAAATAGTTTGGGACCTTTTACCCCTGATGTAAAAGTAGAGATACTTTTATTTTAAAGATTTATTTATCTATTTATTTGAGAGAGAGAGAGAGAGAGAGCACATGCACAAGTAGGAGGGGTAAAAGGAGGAGAGAGAATCTCAAGCCAACTCTGTGCTGAGCAAGGAGCCCAGTGTGGGGCTCAATCTCATGACCCTGAGATCATGACCTGAGCTGAAACCAAGAGTCCTACATTTAACCAACTGCACCACCCAGGTACCCCAAGATACATTAAAGAAATCTGATCTATTCTGGTACATTTTCCTTTGTTTGTTAATATATTTTTAGGAAAGTGAGAGAGTTCACATTTTTCTCTTTCCATATTAATGATAACAAAAACAATAAAAATAAACAATCAAAGAAGAGTTTTATTGGCAAATAACTAACTAAAAAGGATACTTATGAAACCCCACACAAATGCTCCTGGAGTTAATATACAGGATTTGACTCATTGCTCCTTCAAAAGTTGGCAATGTGACATCCTTTATGCTTTCTAGATAAGGTGATTCCATTTATATATTTAAGAACATTGCTGGGAAGATAATAGAAACATTTGAAGTTCTGGTTTTTGTTTTCTGGTTTTTTTTTAAGTCTTTTTTCACCAGTGGAACATAAATTGAGGTGATAACCACTTCCAAGGTGACATAATTGAGAGCAGTTCTATCTTTTCTATACCATCTTCCCTCATCTTCTGACCAAATCCAGAGGGTCGAATAGAGGACTTCGAAACAGAGACACCAGATGAAAAGACAGTGGGTGCCTCAGTCACATGAAAGGTTTGAGTGACGTACATGCGTTTGACTAGATTGTTCTGTTAGCGAGAAACACACTTTAATTGTGTGAAGTAACAGATTTAGGAGCTGTCTTTTTGCAATGATTAGCATACTTCGAGGCCCATCTTTTATTTTCAGCATGCCCTGACTGAGGAAAGTTGTCTGGCCCATTCTTTATGAATACTTGATTTAAGGGCCAGAAAACATTGGTAGTAGTGATATAAAATGCAATGAGGAGACAAGCTAACTTTTACCAGTTTAAAAATGTGAATATCTTGGGGCGCCTGGGTGGCTCAGTGGGTTAAAGCCTCTGCCTTCGGCTCAGGTCATGATCTCAGGGTCCTGGGATCGAGCCCCGCGTCGGGCTCTCTGCTCAGCAGGGAGCCTGCTTCCCCTGCACCCCCACCCCCCGTCCGCCTGCCTCTCTGCCTACTTGTGATCTCTCTCTCTGTCAAATAAATAAATAAAATCTTTAAAAAAAATATTAAAAAAAAAAATGTGAATATCTGGTGCACCTCATGGCTCAGGTCATGATCTCGAGTCCTGGGATTCAGGCCCCACATTGGGCTCCCTGCTCAGTAGGGAGTCTGTTTGTCCCTCTCTCCCTCTGCCACTCCCCTCCCCACCCCAACTCATGGTCTGTCTCTCTCCCTCTCAAATAAATAAATCAATTCTTTTCAAAAAATGTGAAAATCCATTGCATCCACATCCTTTGTTCATTTCACCCCAACACAATGACCTTATGAGATAAATCTTAAATAAATAAGCCAAAGATGACTCCTGTGTATTGGCCCCGTGGGTCTTGATATCTCCACTGCAGGCTGAGACCTGTTACCTCAAAAGTCTGCTGACACCAGACCCAAATTTTTATACATCCAATTATTTTAAAAATAGCCCCAACAAGCCAATTCTGGTCACTTAGAGCCTGCTGTCTTTGTATACTCCATTAAGCCTCACATGATAGTTGTTATCTGTTGATAAAATAATGCTTTGCTGCTATTAGGCCTTAATCTGCTCCGGCCCTTCTGAGTTCTCTGATCTTGAGATTCCTCAATATGCTACTGAATGACATCGCCCAGACACAGAACCACTTCTCCACTGCCCTCCTCCTCTGAAGTTCCCTTGTCCTTCTCCCCTTCTAGATGGTGGTCCCTGGATCGTAGGCCTCTTGACAGTCATTCTGTGAGGGACTTTCCTTCTTAGGCAACACTGTGCAAATGCTACTCGTTTTCTTGTCCAGTAAAGCTTATCTGTTTGGCATATCTGTTTCCTTGATGAACCCCAAATTCCTCAAAACTTCTACAATACATCCAATAGATTATCCCCATTTGAATCTGAAAAACAGAGCCCTGGAATAGTGAGTTGCTGAGATAACTTCTCATGGTTGCCCACCCAGTAGCTAGTTTTCCTTTCTTCCTCACTTGCAGAGGCTAGATCTTATTCCAGAGTCTACCTTTTCTCTCCAACATGATCATATCAGACTGGTGTAAGGTAACTTGCTGGTGACATGTTTCTGAATGAGCATGTGACCCAGCTCCAACCAAAGACATGATAGTAAGTCTACTAGGGAGTTTCTGTGACAAATTTCTTTGCTGGGGGGTGGGAAGATATAAGGAAGAAACAAGTCTTCTACTAGTCACTGCTATTCCTACTCATGATTCCTGGATGTGGGGGGGACCCATACTTTGTTGTATGTCATCTTGAGAAGAATATTAAAAATTCAAGGGTAGAAAGCTGAAAAAAAAACCTGGGCTTTTAATGACAATATTTACTGAATTCATGAATCCTGGAGCACCCACCTCTATACAAATCCCATTATTTTATTTGCAGTTGAATTGCACTTCTATCCTTGCAGGAGAAGTTACCCTAACTGATACACTTTACTTCAGTGGTATTACCAATGAGAAATAGAATAATTTAAACCTATTCTAGGAAAATACCAAATTAGGAATATCAGTCTCCCTATAAGAATGTAATCAAATTTAATTACATAGAACTATGGAATAATTTTCTGGCCTTAAAATATTTCATTTATTCAGAGATTGTGCTGGACATTACATTTTTATGCTCATAAGAAAGCTAAAGATTTTAAATGTTTATGACCCATGGAAATAAAAATGGTCACTACTATATGACTAAAAAGAGACCTAAGCAAATCACCTGCTTGATAAAAGTCTCAAGTAATATTATATTTGACTTTACCCTTTTATCATGGCTTCCAGTGTCTTCCACTGTGTTTTTGAAACAAAAAATAAAAGTCTTAGGACTCTATTATTGTTAGCCTGCTTCACTACAAAGTTTACCTCTACTTGTATTTAATAGACTTATCAAATGAAAACCTTTCACAACTTGCAAAAAGTTATGTTTCCCTATAAGAACAATCTATGAAACAGAAACTTATACTGAGTTATATTTTGTACTCTATTTGTGTTGCTGTGTGACCTCGATTATAAAATATACATATTCTCTCATAAAAATGGGTTTTAAAAATTCACTATTGAGAGTGCTTTAAAAGTAATATAATGACTTCTTAGTGTCATATAAAATAATGATGCATTAATTGTGCATCTCTGATTCATTGAAATGTGATGATGTAATGGATTGCCAAGTCAAAAATAATCATTCATTCAAATATCAAGAAAGAGACATCATGTCAGTAAAGAGAATGATTAAACTAGTTTTGTGTTATCATCACCTTGTCTCTGACTAAAATTTTTGTGGAGGACTCTCTGAGTATACCCTGAAGATAATTTTCAAGCAATAGAGCTAGTGAGTCAAAAGGTATATTCAATTTTAGACTCACTAAATAAATTATGTTTTTCAATTTATATCTAAACCTGGATTACAGAAGAATGTCCCTGTCACTGGAACCACCATACTTTAATGAAATATAATTTTTGTCTTTGTGACTTTCCTTTTTTTTTCTTCCTCCTCCTTTTCTGTAAGTCTTATATTATCCTCCATTTCATAGCATCCTCTTTGTTTTAGGGAGAGCTAGGTCAGGAGGAAGGCATATGGCCTGACCAGAAAATCAAAATGTTCAGTCCTGCTTATCTACAGAGATTCAATAAGGATGAGGCTAAAATCAAAACTAAAATTTCCCGGGCTTATTAAAAAATAAACTACATTATTTTGCTTTATTTGTTTGTTTATCTAGCTAGAGCTTAAAGGAAAATGTAGACCTGAATCTATATATTCAATCAAGCTTTAATTTTCCAGTGTTTTCTTTTTTTTTTAAGATTTTTTAATTTATTCATTTTGTGAGAGACAGAGAAACCACTAGCGGGGAGGAGGGGCAGAAGGAGAGGAAGGATAAGAAGCAGACTCCCTATTGAGCAGGGACCCAGAGTAAGGCTCCATCCAGGACCCTGAGATTATGAGCTGAGCTGAAGGCAGACTCAACCAACTGACCCAGGCACCCATTGACTGGTTCTATTTAGTTTTAATTTCATCAATATTGGAGTTTTTCTGGAGCATGTATTCTGAAAAGTGGGATTAAGTTAGCTGTGGTTAAAGAAGTAGTACTATAAAATTAAACTAATTCTAAACAGAGATTTCTTTAAATGTTTAATCTTTGAAAAGTAATTTAATTATGATATATCCACTCCCTGAGATCACCTTCTGCCCTTCGAAAAGGAGATAATGAGACATAATTAAGAGACTTGTCTTTACCTAACATAAGGTGTGTAAAGTGTCTGGGAACACTGCTGGCAGGAGATGAGCATTGAAATGATGACAAGCTATAAAAATTGCTCTCAGTTAAATGAAATTTAATACCATTTAATACACATTTATATTGTGCCATGTGCTTGGAGTCTCCATTAGCAAGTTATATTTTGTTTATGGTAAAAAGCTATATATTCCAGTTACTTTTTGCAAAATAGAGCTACCTTCAGTTATCACTCAGCTTTACTATACTATATATATGTATATATAGTATATACTATACTATACTTTTACTATAAAAAATATAGGGCTTCAGGTTAGTATTCAGAGAAAACAGCAGGAAAAACACAGGAACCACATCATTTCAAAATCATAAAAATGTGTACATGGTGGCTAGCTTGTTTCCCAGCTATGTTACTTCTTCTGAATAACAGTCAATCAGTAGAACTGGTTGAAACCAACTATTTCCTCATCCATTGCACCATTTGGTGCCTGCCATGGACTTTAAATCTGAGCATGAGAATAATGGCCTTTATATATACTTCCCTTCTACTAGCAAAGAAATTCTATGACAAAATGCAAATAATAAATAATTCAAAGATACATTGCTAAATATTTTTCATCTATCACAAAGCATCTCTCTTTTTGAAAAGAGAAAAACTTTAGTAGTCTATAAATGTAAGATTTACATTCCCCAATTGAATCTGAATTATTGTTATTTAAATAAATGGCAATTTAGGGAAATACATAAACAGTACAATTCTCAACAATCCAATTATTTTTCTTTATTTTTAAATAATTATAAGCTTAATTCATTTTATCATATATTTCAGCATAATGTTTTCAGCTTTTTAAAGATTATGGGTTGATATGTCCTGAGGTCTTTTCCTTCCATGTATTCTAAATCCTGTAGAACGAAGAGGGTATTGCTTGGCTCTTCATAAGTTAAAAAAGTACAGAGAGTGATTAATCATAGTTTATGAATTTTGTGCCAACATTTATGATTCTTAAGATAGAGTTATATGCAAATAACTGATTTACACAATTTTTCAACATTCCCTTTGTATTTAATTTGTAAATTACCTCTATTTTAAAAGGTAGTTTAGCTAGGATTTATATGTTTTGCTTGACTATTTCCAGAGAAGAAAAATATTTATTATCAGTAATACGTAGGAATTAGATAATATTGTATAACATTTCATATTATGTGGGTAAGAATTTCTCTCAGTTACTGCTTTACACCAGGGATTCTGTAATAGTACGATATTATCTCTCAAGGCAAACAGATTATTCTTATCACCATGTTTAATCAAATTTCTAGGACAAAACCTTCTTCCTTGACATTGTGATAGTGGGAAAGTGATTGTTTCTCATTACGACAGTGCAAAATAAACATTTATATGGGCACATTCTCTTTTCATTTTCATTTGTACACATTAAGAACAAAAATGCCTAAAGCCTATAGGACAGTATATGTATAGTAGCTCTTACTGCTGAATTTACAAGTAACTGGTTTCAAAAAGCAGGTATTCCTTTGACCATTGATCTTCACTTAACTCAAGCTTTTCCTAAAAGTCTAGAATCTCCCAAGAGAAATGTACCTTGCTTTAAATAATAGGGAGAAATGTTCTAAGACGTCCTACTTGCACTGAGAAAACGGACGTTATAGCTAGTATGGTTTCCTATTAAAGAATATTTTTATCTGAAATATTGAAAATAGTGTAAAGGTGTTTACTTAAGACAAGTAAATTAAGTTATGAGACAATGTAAACAATTTACTTAAGTGATACTGTTTTTTAATGTAGCCAGATTCCAAACCAAAAACTTGAAAGAAATGATACACTCTCACCACATACACATAGGCAAATGTACACAAACCCCAAAACATGGATTAGATTAGATCTTGTTGATATATTGTATAATTTACATCAGATTAATTTGGCTTAATATAAACAAGACTGTTATAAATTTAAATTGAGTTTATCTTATTTAGAGTTTAGCTGCAGATCAAGTACTCATTAACATTTTATTTCTTTTTGTAAACAGGACTCAATGTGTTATATGTTTAGGGAAAAGGGACTATTTTAAACTCCCTCTATTTCTTTCTAATTTTGGAATTTCATTTTTAATTTATCAATGTTTTATTGCTTTTTAAAAAATTTTAATTCCAGTATTGTTAACATAAGTATTATATTAGTTTCAGGTGTACAATATAGTGATTCAACAATTCGGTACATTACCAGTGCTCATCATGAGAAGTGTATTGTTAATCTCCTTCACCTATTCCACCCATGCCCCCACCCATATACCTCCCATCTGGTAACTATCAGTTTGTTACTAACTCTATAGTTAAGAGTCTATTTTTTGGTTTATCTCTCCTCCTGCCCTTTTATTTGCTTGCTTTGTTTCTTAAATACCACGTACCGCTGAAATCACATGGTATTCTTTTTTCTCTGATTGATTTTGCTTACTTTTACTTTCTAACTCCATCCATGCTATTTAGAATGGCAAGATATCATTTATTTTTAAGGCTGGATATATATACAGGATGGAATATTATTCAGTCATAAAAATACACAATGGGATATTAGCCATTCATCTTCCTTATCCATTAATCTATCAATGGACACTTTGGCTTCTTCCATAATTTGGCTATTGTAAATAATGCTGCAATAAACATAGGGGTACTTATATCCTTTCCAAGTAGTATATTTGTATCCTTTTGTCTTCTTTGGATTAATATGCAGTGCATTTACTGGATCATGTGGTAGTTCTATTTTTAATTTTTTGAGGAACCTCCATACTGTTTTTCACAGTGGATATTCACCAGTTCGCATTCCCACCAATAGTGCATGAGGGGTCCTTTCTCTTGATTTATTAATATTTTAAATTAAGAAAAAAATAAGTAAAAAAAAAACAAAAACCCAAATTGAGTAAAGAGTATGATGCATTCAGTTATTTATTTAGTTATTTGCTAAGAAGTGGAAAAGGTATTTTCAAAGTACTGGCACTCTAGAATGATCCCCTAACCTATTACTCTTCTCAGAACAGAAACATTTTCTTATGCAAGGTCAGATACAGGGGGCTAAAATGTCTCTTGCAGAAGACTCCTTCTTGGCAGGTCTGTTATTGCTGATAATTCAAATTCTCTAAACAAGTAGGAATTGTGTTACTGGTCATGTCATCTGTGTCTTTTGGAAATTTGTGTTATGACAACTTTAATCTCATATATCTTTCATGTAGCAACCCTTCAAATTTTAAAATGCTCACCTCTCTGAACCAGAAATGCTTCACTTTCTTCGGATTAAATATCTTAATTCTTTAAATCATTCTTTTTATACATAAAATAATTATCACCACCCTGTCTGTTCTAAGGTTTGCATCTCTTTATCTGAATACTCTTATAACACCAGTTTGCATTAATACATTAATAATAACCCACACAGGTGTCTTTTTCTAGCACATTGGAAACTAAAATAAATTCACTTTTTACATGAATTGTTTCCAATCAGGTCATTCTTCCTCTGTCATTTATGAAATATTTTTATTTTTTTATTTTTTTTTTTAAGATTTTATTTTATTTATTTTAACAGAGAGAGAACACAAGCAGGCAGAGAGGCAGGCAGAAGCAGAGAGAGGAGCAGGCTCCCTGCTGAGCAAGGAGCCCGATGCGGGACTCGATCCCAGGATGCTGGGACCATGACCTGAGCCGAAGGCAGCCGCTCAACCAACTGAGCCACCCAGGTGTCCCGAAATATTTTTATTTTTACTTCATTTTTTTCAGAACCTAAATGCAAGACTTTATAAATGTGTCTATTCATTTAAAAACTTGTTCCTTCAAATTTACTCCATGGCTTAGTTCAACAAGTCTGAGTCTCGGTATACTATTACAGAAGGACCCATATTTCTCAGTCTTGTTTGATAGTCAGGATTGGTAAGCATATTTTCTAAGTTATGGGGCAACTGTGATAAACATGCTAGGGCCAGAGACAGACTAATATGTGAAAAAAGCTAAGGAATTTCCTCAAGAAAAAAAAGTATTTCTTTTGTGATTTCTTCATCAGTTTGCACAGATATAATTAAAAGCTAGCTCAAATCTTGAAATCAGGTTGTGCGAGTCATTCAGTTTTTTTTTTAATTTTTCAAAATTTGTTTGGTTGTTCTAGCTGCTTTGTTTTTTTCACATATTTTAGAATCAGTTTGTAAACTTCTACTAAAACAAAACTGAATCAAAACTAAAACAAATAGACAAAAACTGTGGGCATTTTGTTATTCTGTGGAATCTACCGAATAATATAGTAGAGAAAGAGTTCAGCAATATGGAGTCTTCAAACCCACTAACATGGTACATATCTCAATTTATTTAAATCTTTGATCTTTTTCCTGATGTTTCGTAATTTCTATTTAATGCACTAAATCTTTATCAAGATAATATTAACCTGATAAATTGAGTTGGAATGTGTTTCTTCTTCCATGATCCGGATGATTTGGGGTAGAATTTCTTCTTTAAATGTTTGTTAAAATCTTCTGGTGAAGTCATTTGTTCCTGGAGTTGTCTTTGTGGTTAATTTTTAATTATTAATTAAATTACCTTTAAATATATAGAGGGAAAAAAGATAAAAGGCTATTCAGGGTATACATTTCTTCTAGATTAATTTTTGGTAGTCTGTATCTTTAAAATAATTATCTATTTCATTTATGAAATATAATATCATGATATTATATTATCATGACATAAATATCATACCATGATATGATATTCATATATCAAATTCATTGTCATGAGTTCTTCACAACATGCTCATTAACGTTCTAAATATTTTCTAAATGGTGTATGTCTTCTCTTTCATTTTCTTGACCAGTCTGGGTAGAGTTTTATCTACTATCTTGACCTTTTTAAGAAACCATCTTTTGATTTTTTTTAAGATTTTATTTATTTATTTTTCAGAGAAAGAGAGCACAAGCTGGCAGAGGCAGAGGGAGAAGCAGGCTCTCTGCCAAGCAAGGAGCCCAACACGAGACTCAATCCCAGGACCCCAAGATCACGACTGGAGCCAAAGGCAGCCGCTCAACCAACTGAGCCACCCAGGGATCTCCATCTTTTGATTTCTTTAATATACTCTATTTTTTATTTTTAATTTATTTTAACTTTTATCTTTAATATTCTCTCCTGTCTACTTATTTTGTCTTAATTTCCTCTTTTGTTTCTAGGTTCTTAAAGTAGAAGCTTAGAATATAGATTTGACTTTTGTCTTTTTTTTAATATAAAACTTTGATTCTATAAATTTCACTCTACCACTGTTTTAGTGGTGTCCCCAAAGCCTTGACATATTATACTTTAATTTTGTTTAATTCAAAATATGTTTTTAATTTCACTTGTAACTATCACTTTGACCCAAGACTTATTTAGACATGTGTTAATTTCCAAAAATTTGTGAAATGGCCCATATGTCATCCTGCTATTGATTTCTAGTTTAAATTATTTGCTGTTAGATAATATATATTACATGATTTCAATTGTGTTCAAATTTGTTTAATGTTCCAGAATACAAGTTAACTGGGTGAATGTTCCATGTTCACTTGAGAAGAATGTACACTGTGCTCTTATTGGATGGTACGTTTGAAAAATGTCAATTACTTCAAGTTGGTTAATAATGTTATTCAGGTCTTTTATAACCTTACTGATTTCTGACTGCTTATTCTGTTGATTACTGAGAGATAAATGTTGAATTCTTCAACTCTAAGAGTAGATTTGTTTATTTTTCCTATTAGTGTTATCAGTTTTTGCTTCATTTGTATTAATGTTCTCTTGTTAGATGTGTACACATTTTTCATGAGATTCACATTTATTTTAAGTATTGATATGATTGGATTTAAACCTAAGATATTGCTAGTTGCATTCTATTTGCCCCATCTATTTCCCATTCCTATCTCCTGTCTTTTGAATTGAATCATCTTACGATATCACTCTACCTCTACCAGCGGTTTACTAGTTATATCTCTTAGGCCTTTTGGGTGTGTCCTTTTGAGCATGGTCTCTCTTCTCAGTTGTGGCCAAACTGTTTTCTCCTGTGATTGTGACTGCTTGTGGGTATGTGTTAACTGTTCTCTTAGAGCTAATTCAGTTCTACTTGTTCCTCTGCCCTGGAGGGGTCCTGCCATTCCTTCCCCCCAAAAAACATTTTATTTGTTCTTCACCTGTAGAAGGAAACTGGCTAGAGGGTAAAATGGTTTTCAATCTGTGCTCTAGGGCAAAGGAGTTTTGCTTTTATTCCTCCTTCCCCCCAAACACTAGGGGTGAGGGGATTTAGGGGTGAGGGGGTTTGTTGCCCCTCTCCCAGAGGCTTAATGCTTCTACATACCTGCACTACTCAAGGTCTCTCAGACCTTGGCACTGGCCAAATATATCTGCTGAGCACCAATGAAAGCCCATGGCAAAGAACTTAGCAGTGAATCTAAACCCTTGTTATGTCTGGGGCTTCCAAATGTCCCACACTGACCATATTCCCATACTTTGGCTTTAGTAACTCAAAAAATTTCCTGGCTTTTTTATTGCTTGGAAGGCAGCTATCTTTTTCTCACATGTTCTCAAACGGTTCGTGTGGCCTGTCCTGAGTAGAGACATCTTGTCTCTCTTTGAAATTTAGTTTATTTGACCATCTTACTACTATAGTTTTCTGATGAGCTAAAGAAAAATTATAAATTTTTAGTTTACTAGTTTTTTTTTCTCTATGTTCAAGTGGGAATACTCAAGTGGGGATAACTTTCTTTTGGGACTTTCTACATACTAAGTAGAAGCCCAAGTCTTATTTTCTTATATAAATCTAAGAAGCTCTCTTCAGCATCTTTTATCCAAGTGTATGTTAAAAACACTTGCTTTGCTAGAAGGTATTAGAAATTAGACAAGAAAAAAAAAACACATAATCAAACAAAAGATCGTTTAGGTAATGCATCCCTTGTTCCCAAAAGATATATTTGACTACAGAGTTCTATATTTAGCTTGAGAGTATTTTTGATTGGAGATTCAAAGTATTCTCTCAATCTTTCTCTCCCTTCCCTCTTTATCATTCTGTTAATTAGAAAAATTTGACTGTGCTTCTATCAATCAGCACCTTTACTATGTTGAATAGTTCTATAAACATGTCTCTATTTTGTTTAATATCCCAACCTTTTTCTGGGAGGATGTGGACAGTTTTATTCTTTCTGATTTAGACCTGTGAAGATTTACCATTAATATGGGAATCTGAATTTTCAATGTATAAACAGAGTAACAGTTTTTCTGTTAATTTCCTAGTATATTTATGTAAGTATGGTCAACAATAATGATGTCATACATTTATCTATAAAAGTGGTGGTAGCCATAGAAGAGTAAAAGCTTCTGAACTAATTAACTATGCTAATTTATATCTCAGGGCATAAGATACTGAAAATCATTAACATTGCGGTTCTCTCTCCTATAGTTTGAATTTCTGTTAAGTATTATTTACATTGTCCAAGAAAAACCCTCTGTATATTCCATTTTCTGAATTCATGTAGCCCAGAATACTTCTAATGTCAACAATGGCATCAGCACAGCACCTGGGTGGCTCAGTGGGTTAAAGCCTCTGCCTTCTGCTCGGATCATGATCTCAGGGTCCTGGGATCCAGCCCCACATCGGGCTCTCTGCTCAGCGGGGAGCCTGCTTCCCCCTCTTTCTCTGCCTACTTGTGATCTCTCTCTCTCTGTCAAATAAATAAATAAAATCTTAAAAAAAAACAATGGCATCAGCGTTTTGTTGGAAAGATCATGGATATAAATTAATTAATTATTTGTTTAAGATTTTATTTACTTATTTGAGAGAGACAGCAAGTGAGAGGAGAGAGAGAAAGCAGGAGAAAGAGAAAGAGCGTGAGAGAGTTCATGCACAAGAGCAGGGGGAGGGCAGGCAAGGGGAGAGGGAGAAGCAGACTCCCCACTGAGTAGGGAGCCCAATGCAGGACTCGATCTCAGGACTCCAGGATCATGAGCTGAGCCTAAGGCAGATACTTAATCAGCTGAGCCACCCAGACGCCTCAGATAAAGGATATTTAAGGAAAAGTTATGTAAGGATTTGGAATTTAAGGAACAAAACAAAGGATCAAAGAAGAAAACCAAGAAACAAACACTTAACTATAGAAAACAAACAGATGATTACCAGAGAGGAGATGGGTGGGGGAATGGCTGAAATAGGTGATGAGTATTAAAGGATTCACTTGCTGGATGTCCTATGTAAGTGTTGAATCACTATACTGTAGACCTGAAACTAGTATTGCACTGTATGTTAACTAACTGGAATTTTAATCAAACCTTTAAAAAAAGTGATCTAAGGAAACAAAACAAATTCTATATATATATATTTAACCATGAGGTTATTTTTTGGTATATCTTAAACTATTCAAAAAGGGCCAAACAGAGAATAGCCAATGTGAAACTAGGCCTTCATTTTCAATTTCTCTGTATGGAAACTTTCACTGTTGCCTTTCTGCCAACGATTTCTTAAATAATTTGTTAGTTTTCTTGCACGATGTTTTAGATTTCAGCTTTAGTGAGCTGTGCTTGTGTGGATTTTAAACATTGTTTATACTTTGTAGGCCCTTTTTATTCATCACCAGAGGAATTTGTTGATCTGGTCCATCACCAGAGGAATATAGATATTCCTGCAAAGAAAGCTCTGTTTCATTATTGAAACCTTTGAGATGCCTTCAATAAAATGTACTGTTATGTTAAGTCTGAGATGCCTTCAATAAAATGTACTGTTATGTTAAGTCTATCGACCAGAGAATAGTAACATTTTTATTGTAAATTGTATTTTTGTTTCTTCTGCTCTCAAGTTGTCTGTATCTAATAAAGAAAAGCAGCTGAATCAAGGACCCACTATGCCCTAAGTCAGGTACTCCACAAATTCTAGTACTCCTCAATTTTTTGAGTCTTCCTTTTTTTTCTAAAAGCTTAAAGAACAAACTAGTGAAAGCAAAACGTAACTAGCATTCATATATTTGGATTCCAAGAGCAACAGCATTTAATCATTTTATTGATAGTTCTTTAAAAGATTAAAAAATAATATTATAAATATTTTGGTTGCCCATTTTGTCATGATCTTTCTTTAACTTCACATAAGATAAAATACAGTGCGGGCACCTGGGTGGCACAGTCAGTTAAGTGTGTGACTCTTGGTTTTGGCCCAGGTTGTGATCTGAGTTGTGAGATTCAGCCCCAAGTCAGGCTCCACTCTGAGTGTGGAATCTCCTTAAGATTGTCTCTCCTTCTCCCTCTGCCCTCCCCCCATCCCACATGGTACACTCTCTCTCTAAATTAAATAAATAAATCCTAAAAAAAAAAAGGTGCAACTATAATGAACTTATATTAAAATCTCTGTATGGTGTTATTTCTAGGTCTTGGGAAGAAATTTAATACTTCAGTTGAGTCTCTTAACATATCCTTTTCCTTAAATGTTTTAAATTTTTCTTCCCTGTCAATCTTCGTGAAGTTTGTTTCCTACAGTTTTGTTTTCCATCGTTTTGTTTTCCGTGTTTCTCAGGTGATGAAAGTATCCTTCCTGGGGGATGGGGGGCCTGGATGGCTCAGTCAGTTAAGCATCCTACTTTAAGCTTGGGTGATGATCCCAGGGTTCTGGGATTGAGTCCTCGCTGGGCTCCCTGCTCAGTGGAGAGTCTGCTTCTCCCTCTCCCCTTCTTCCTCCCCCACCCTGTTCATGCTCTCTCTGTCAAATAAATAAATAAAATCTTAAAAAAAAAATAAAAAGTATCCTTGGGGGATGATTTTTTTTGTTTTTGTTTCTTCTAGGGTCCTGTGGAATTCCCTAGTTCCCAGTTTCCATGCTATTTCTCTTGAATCCAGTATCTACCCTACAGGGTTAGAGAGTATCTAATATCTTCCAGATGACTGTTCATTTACTCAATACCCAATGAGGACTTTGTTCATTATTACTGCTTCTCTAAGAGGCTGAGAGGAATTTTGCTTATCTCCCTTTAAAGACTCTGAGCCCTTAGCTACCCAGTTCACTTCAGGTGGCTCAGTTTCAACTCTCCTTTCTGAATCTTGTGAAGTCAGACCCAAAGGCCTTCATCATTATTACCTTATCAATGCCAGTGCCCTTTATGAACAGTTCCAGATTGACCCTGACAATACATTTTGACTAAATCTATTTATTTATAACTTAATATATTTGTAATTATAAATTAGCTATAATATTTATATGTCATAATTTATATTTATTACATACTGTGTATTTCTTATATATTTATATAAGTATAAGCTATAATTAAGCTTACATATTTTAAAATATATATTTATATATTTCTTTCTCTGTCATATAATTTCAAAATACTGAATGGAAATTTTATCTTTCAGTATTTTCCATGATCCTCAGAGGGTGTTCGATTTAAACATCTTCATTATTTTTTTAACTCCTTGAGATAATTTTAGAGTCTTATGTAATTACAAGAAATAATAAAGTTCTGTGTACATTTTACTTCATTTTCCTGAATGGTAACATCTTGCAAGACTATAATGCAATATACCAATGTCAATATCCTGGTTGTATCATCAAGATACAGCACGCTGCGGTGACTATAAGAATCCTTCCTATGGGGGCGCCTGGGTGGCTCAGTGGGTTAAAGCCTCTGCCTTCGGCTCAGGTCATGATCCCAGGGTTCTGGAATCGAGCCCTGCATCGGGCTCTCTGCTCAGCAGGGAGCCTGCTTCCTCCTCTCTCTGCTTGCTTCTCTGTCTACTTGTGATCTCTCTCTCTGTCAAATAAAAAGAAAAAAAAAAAAGAATCCTTCATATGTTCTCTTATTGTCCTGGCCACTTCCCTCTTAGCCCCACCACCCCCAAGCCCTGGCAACCACTAATCTCTTCTTCATTTGTATAATTTTATCATTTAAAAATGCCATATCAACAGAATCATATAGTGTATAATCTTTTGAGACGGGCATAGTATTCTAGAGATTCATCTGGATTGTTACATGTTTCAACAGTTTATTCCTTTTTTATTACTGAGTGTTAATTCATGGTACAGATGAAACATAGTCTATTTAAACATTCATCCTTAGAAGTACATTTGGGTTGTTTCTCATTTTTGACTTATAAATAAAGCTGATATAAACATTCATGCAGTAGTTTTGTATGAACATAAATTTTCATTTCTCTGGGTAATTACCCAGGAATTCATAACTGTTGGGTCATATAGTAGCTGTGTGTTTAGCTTTTAAGAAATGGCCAAATTGTTTTCCAGTATGGCTGTATCATTTTCATTCCCACCAGCAACGCATGAGTGATCCAGTTTCTCCACATCTTCAATAGTACTTAATGTTGTCACTATTTCTTATTTTAGAATTGATATGTAATGATATCTCATTGTGGTTTTGATTTGTATTTCCCTAATGGCTAGTGATACTAAATATGTTTTAATGTGCTTATTACCATCTGTATATCCTCTTTAGTAAAATGTTCCTTCATGTCCTTTGGTCATTTTCTAATAGGATTCTTGAGTGTATCTCTGCATAACTTCTTTTAAGTGGTCCTTCTAGATATTACATTATATACATGTAACATCACAATCTACTGGTGTTGTCATTTTACCAGCTTGAGTGAACTCTAGAAATAATATCTCCTTTTCTGTCCCCTTACCCTACACCATTTACAATATAATTTTCTGGAATATGTTTTCTATAAACATTTAGAATCACATTAGTTACAATATTTGCTCCAACCATCGAACATAATTGAAAAAACTCAATAGAAAAAGGAAAGTTTTTTTGTATTTATTCATATTTTTCTTTACCCTGTACCTTTTTTTCTTTCTGAATTTCCTTTTTTTATAATTTTTATAATTTATTTTGAGATCTCCTAATAGCCATTCTTTTGGGGAAGAACTGGTGGGTATAAATTCTGTTGTTTTTTGTTTTGTTTTGTTTTGTTTTGTTTTGCTTTGCTTTGTTTTGTTTGATAATTTGATTACTCCATTGTTGCCAAAGAGTATTTTCTATTTTGAGATATCTCTCTCATAATTAGCTTGTATTATATGGCAAAGGTGAAGGGATCTTGGAGATAGATATATTTAAGGTCCTTAATCAGTTGACTTTGAGTTAATCAAAAGAGAGAACAATTTGATTAGACCTAACATAAAATGGTGAGCCTTTTAAAAATATATAGAGTTAAAGTAAAAGATAAAGCAGCAAATGTTTTCCTACTGAAAAAAACCTAAAGAAACTACCTTGAGTTTCAAAGAAATGAGTTCTGCCAACAGTCGGGTAAGTGTGAAAAAGACCCCTAAGCCTCATATAAGACTTATCCCTGACCCATACTCTATTGTAGTTTTATGAATCCCTAACAAAAGACCTACCTGAGACTTGTCTGAGCTCCTAATCCATGGAAGCTGAGAGATAATAAATGCATGTTGTTTAAAGTCACTAAATTTGTGATAATTTATTATTATATGATAGAATCACTAATACGGTGTCCATTTCTCCCCACCTTTTGATTGAGTTGGCATTGTGACTTGCTTTGTCCAATGAGACATTGCAAAATGTAACACAAACAAGGCTTAGACAACTTTTACAGGTTGAGGCTTGAAACTCTGAGATCACCATGAGGGCAAGGCTGAGTTAGTCAGACAGAAGAGGAAAGGTACTTGGCCTAGTTATCCTCATCAACCCAGGAGTCATCAAGCCAATGGCCAGGTATGTGAATGTGGCCATTCTGGACCATTCAGCCTCAGCTGAGCAACCAGCTGAACAAAGACAAGCAGAATGCAACTGATACAACACAGATCAGTGGCCTTAAGGCACCAAATTTAGGGAGCTTAACTTAATAGCAAAAGTGTATTGGTATTCTGTTTCTCTGGATTTAAACAAAAAAAAAAACTATAGAATAAGAACCTGAGTTCAAAATCTACCATGTTATCTTCTAGTTGTTTGACTTCTTTTTTTTTTTTTAAGATTTTATTTATTTATCTGAGAGAGAGAGAGAGATCACAAGTAGGCAGAGAGGCAGGCAGAGAGAAAGGGGGAAGCAGGCTCCCTGCTGAGCAGAGAGCCCGATGCTGGGCTCAATCCTGGGAACCTGAGATCATGACCTGAGCTGAAGGCAGAGGCTTAACCCACTGAGCCACCCAGGTGCCCCTAGTTGTTTGACTTCTATTCACCACATTTTCCTCATATATAAATAGTGTGAATATGCCTATCTTATACTATTTTTGTAGAGACTTTAGAAAATAAGTTTATATATCAATTTAGCTAGGTCACCAGACCCAGAATTTTGGTCAAACATTATTCTAGATATTGATATGAAGGGTTTTTTTGTTTGTTTTGTTTTGTTTTGTTTTAGATAAGAGTATCATTTAAGTCAGTAGACTTTGGGGAACCTGGGTGGCTCAGTTGGTCAAGCATCCAACTCTTGGTTTAGGATCAGGTCATGATCTCCTGGGTTGTGAGACAAAGCCCTGCATTGAGCTCCACACTCAGCAGGGAGTCTGCCTGGGATTCTCTCTCTGTCCCACCCCCCACTCGTGCATGTGCTCTCTCTCATTCTCTTTAAAATAAATAAATATTAAATAAAAAATAAACAAGGAAGTAGACTTTGAGTAGAGCAGCTTACTCTCCATTAATGGGTGGGTCTCGTGAAATCAGTTGAAGAGTTTACTAGGAAAAAACTGATCTCCCAAGAGGAAGAGAGAATTCTGCTAACAAACTACCTTTGAAATCAAGCTGCCATTCTTTCCCATGTCTCCAGCTTGCCAGCCTACCTTGCAGATTTTGAGCTTTCTAAGCCTCTTCTTCACAATGGTGTAAGCTAATTAATTAAAATCTCTCATTCATTCTGTCTCAGTTCTGTTTTTCTGGAGAACCTTGACTTTTGCTATATACAGAATGGCAAGTATTAATATTTTTTGGGCTATATGTGTTCAAAATACCACTGAAATTGCTATCCACCTAGTGACATCTCTTTCTAGTCATATTTACCTTTGTTCTTTACTTTGATCCCTGGATTGTTGGGGCAAAATATAATTCCTGTGCTATTATCAGGGGTAAGAGATTTCTTGATAGCTGTAGCTATCAAGCTACCATAGCTGTAGTATGAAAAAATTCATAGATATATTATTGAATTTACTATAATGAAAAAGAATTATGTTAAATATAAAATTTTATTTCCTAACCTACCTTATTCAGTAATATAAGAGCATTTTTAAGTAATTAACATTTCAAATACCATAGATAAGAATAAATTAACTGGGGGTGCCTGGGTGGCTTAGTCACCTGAGCAGCCAGCTCTTTATTTCAGTTCTGGTCATGATCTCAGGGTCCTAAGATCATGCTCCACATCAGGCTCTCTGCTTCAGGATTCTCTCTCCGTCTGCTCCTCCCCCTGCATGCTCTTTCTCTCAAAATACATAAATCAATTCTAAAAAACAAAGAATTAACGGTATGAAAATTATAATTCTAATACTAAAATGTTGAAATTATTCACTAATTACTAATTTATGTCTGAACTGTTTAAAAAATATAGTGTCACAAATAATGTATCATTTAATGAATGCTTATTAACATAAGAAATGGATAGTGCACATATGAAATTTCATCAGGAAACCATATGTCCCTTGATAATTTCTGCCATGTAAAAAAATAATCTTGGATATAATTTATATTTAATATTTTGTTTCATGCCATAATTTATAGTTTCATGTAAAAAAAAATAAAACAAAACTTCCTGAGTACTGTATATGGATGAAGGAATTTTGTAATGGTTTCTATTTTTTAAATACGTTTTTAGAACAATGTAAATAAATTTACCAGAGGTTGGGGAGCAAGATTGTGAGTTCTATTTGCAAGTGGCCAGCCAACCTCTTTTACAGTTACCAAGTAATGGTTCAACAACTTCAGACTCAATCCAAAATGCCCCTGCTCTAAATTTTTTCCATTATGTTATTAACGAGGTGATTTTTTAAAAAACGATAGGATCAAAAACATAACTCTTACAATAATTTTCATTGTATAATAGTATGTTCTGACCTGGAATATTTGCCAGGGACTACAGTTAGGAGAGAAAACAAGCAATGTCATTGTACTAAATGTATAGAGATACAACAAAAATGTCTAGTGTGTTTATACTTCTCATTTTATGAATTATAGGTTCATCTTGGTTCATTCTATAAAAGATGCATGGCATAATTGCAAGTAAGGTTATCATATGTATTTGGAATTATTATGGATTATTATCATAGATCATAATTTTAATTATGAGTATCCTCATCTAAACATCCTAAGAATGAACTGAAAAAAAAAATAAAGTTGGGAAAACATACATAATTCATCCAGTTTGCATGAAAAAATACTGTGATTAATATTTTAGGCCAGAAGAGAATATCATTAATATATTTTGTCAGATAATTGATAAAATAATTTAAAGTCTATTTTTTCCCTCATTAGTTTATTTTCCTTTACATACCTGAAATTGGTATATCGTAATACTGTAATTCATAGTTGTTTAATGCTGTACAGTGCAACTTTTATTTTTTATTTATATTTTAATCACTTTGGTATAATTTCTTATGTGTATGGTAATTTGTAAGGCAATTTTTAAATTATGAATAATCTAACAACATTATAGACTTTATTTATTATTCATAAACTGTACATATTTATGAAATGCAACAATGGATGATTTAAAGAGAAAATTTGTTCTAACCTGAATTTGCCAACAAATATGTACTAAAAAAATGTCAACCCAGGTAGGTGTTCATGAAATTTAGTTAAATCACAAAATAGATCAAATCAATTCTTTAATAGTAGGTGAATAGTGCCTGATGAGTAAACAAATTGAGAAGTTTGATCTATACATAAAAAAGCTCATCTCAGTAGCCATAAATGATCACATAGTAAAAAAAAAAAAAAAAAAACAGAAAGAAGAAAAAAATATTAATATTAAGAAAAAATATTAAGCATCATTTACATCAAAATGGAAACTGATATGGGATCTCATACTCCAAAATTCATTGTGATATGTTGGAGCAGGAAAGATGTGTTTCTTTTTTGAGCTAGGCACTATTCATTTACCTTTTCATCAACCACAGAGGAGCTGAGGCAAGTATAGAGATTGTTTATTTTTATTCAGTCAGATACCTAAGATATGGAAGCTTGTTGAAAAATTAGTTACTAAAGTTCCTCCTTCAAACCAGTAACATACAGATTAAAGCTTTTGGAGGGATTCACTATTTCAGGGTCTCTAGTAACTTAAAGAGTTATGGTTTAAACACACTAAATTTGAAACTCGGAGGGAAAATAACATTACTGTTCTCATCAAAAAAATGCAGATATTTACCCTTAAACAGGGTGCTTTGAAGAAGCAAATAGCAACTTGAGATTATGCTCCTTACCCACTGATGAACTCTTGGAATTTGGAGAAAGCAGAGCACTGAAATTAGGCCACAATATAAGAGGGGAATCCTATATTTTTAAATTATGATTTATGTTTACATTTTTACTGTTTGAAATTATTATTCTTAGGATTATTTTAATAATTAAACAACAGCTATCACTGTATAGCTCGGCTTCTAAAAAGACTGAGAAGCAGCAATTCCTCTACATGCAACAAAACAAGCAGAAAAACAAAAACAATATCAATAAAGCTTTGAGGATTCATATATCAATGACATAATGATTCAGTGATTTATAGTTATGCAGCCAAATTTGGGAAATATTTGTATTACCTAAATTCTGTGAACATTTTCATGAAGACATTAAAATCAAAGTGGGGAGCCATCTGATTCATAACCTGAATCAAATCACAACTGAATTTTCTATGACCTGCACACAATAGTTCTTATAATTAATTCAGACTATTAGATGGTAGTGCTCTTGTGGAGTTGTTAAAAAATATTGTGCGTAGAAGGACCCTTGGGTGGCTCAATCAGTTAAGCATCTAACTCTTGATATCAACTCAGATCATGATCTCAGGGCATGAGATTGAACCCTACACTAGGCTCTGGTGCTGCATGGAGAGTCAGCTTAAGATTCTTTCTTTCTCCCTCTGATCCTCCCCCCCTACTTGCATGTGCACATGCTCTCTCTCTCTCTCTCAAAAAGAGAAAAAGGAAAAAAAATATTGTGCCTAGAAATCCAAACTTCGATACTCTAACAGTACCTTATAACTGCCATACTAATTTCAGTAGCCATCCCTTTGACTGGCATTTAATTTTTAATTTTTAAATTTCGTTTTACTAAAGTATAGTTGACATACCATGTTACATTAATTTCAAGTGTACGACATAGTGATTGGAAAACTCTGCTTTATGCTATGCTCACCACAAGTGTAATTATCATCTGTCACCACACAGAGCTCTTACAATTCCATTCACTACACTCCCTGTGCTGTGCCTCTCATCCCTGTGACTTATTTGTTCAAGAACTGAAAGCCTGAGATCTCACCATTTGTGACAACATGCAAGAAACTTCAGGGTGTTATATGCTAAGTGAAGTAAGTCAGACAGAGAAAGAGACCGTGATTTCATTTATATTTGGAATCTAAAAAAAACCAATGGATAAACAAAAAGCAGAAACAGACCAATAAATACCGAGAAGAAATCAACATTTAATTTTACATATACTTCAGTTGTTTGGATTAAAATTTAAATTTTCAAGTTACAAACTGCTGGAATAGAGAGTAAAGTTTTTTTTTTTTTTTTTTTTTTAATCCATTAGCTCTTCAAATGACTACAGCACAGATGTACTGGTATTGACTGGAGAAAGGAGCAAGAGAATTTGTTATTAACACTTGAGGAAAAGGGGAACAAATGATAAAACACTGGCATGCCATTTCCTTTCTATCAGTTTGCAGCATCCTGAATTAGTTGGCCTTAAGGCAGACAGAATTCTTTTTGTTACAGAATGATGTTTTGAAACGCTCTGAGATGTAAAATACAACAGAGAAATGGTCAATAAAAATCCCTGGCTGGGTGTACGAGGAAAGCACTTTGATTGGAACTGCTTGGTGAGCTGCCATGTGTTTTGAGTGTTCCAGGCTGACTCCCTGAAATAGGTACTTCCAAAACAGCCAGATGATCGAAAGTAACCTAATATTTGAACTCTGCCTATGTTCTAGTTGAATGTGGCTACACTTGCTGCTCCTTGGTGCAGAGCTTGACGTAGGCGACACTTGTGCTAGTGAACACTGATGGGATCCCAGGAGCCAGCCTGCTGGTGGTGTTTGAGGAGGACCTAGGCACAGTTCGGGGTGCAATCCTCCCCACAGGCTACTGTTACCTCCTCTTTTGTTGCTCACTTGGTTCCAAGACCAACATCTTCTTCTTTCTGTACTATTATATAGATCGTTTAGTCCATAAGCATGACATGGATCCTCACATGTTTATCATTTTTGTTAGTCGTTATCTTCTAGAACGTAAAGCATGTCATTGTTTCGTCTTCTGTATTTGCCAATAGCATGGGCATGATTATATGTCAATTTTTTTGAGGACTCAAGAAATGGTATAAGAGGCCAACGTGTATTAACATTTTTCTTAAATTCATAAAAAACACAGTTTTGGAATTACGAATATATAAGTATCTAAAATGCAAGCCTTGACATTGAGGAGACTATAATTTAACTGTGGAAGTGTGACATGTACTTTCCAAAGTAAACCAGAAACATGGTATGAACAACCAGTCTTAGAGGGCTGTTATTTATCTAGCATCCCCATCAGTAAAATTTTTTTATCCATTCTGCCTGTTTCTATATATGTGTTTATAAGTTATGCATATGTGCATGTACTTCGGTATATTACATATTAAAATATATTAATTGTTTCCTTTAGCAAAAATAAACAGTGAAATTTCAAATCTGTTTTTCATGTACTTCAGTGGATTGTTTTATGCATCCTGGGCTATGTGCACTCCACTGGAGAGACCACTGATAATGTACACAATTAGAAGTAAATCATTCAATATTTGTTCTTACAGGGAAATCTTCAGGAAAGAGCAGGAAATTTAAAGCGGTCTTATTTTAGATATAGGAACAATATTAAAAAGCTATCTATTCATTTGTTTTTTTAAATTGTGGTAAAATATACATAAGATAAAATTAACTATCTTAACGATTTTTAAGCATATGGTTAAGTAGTGTTGAGTATACTTACATTGTGACACAGAACTTCAAAATTTTTCACCTTGTGAAACTAAAACTCTATACCTATTAAACAATTCCACATTCCCACCTTCCTTCAGTTCCTGGCAACAAATATTCTGCTTTCTGTCTCTAAGTATTTGACTACTCTAGGTATCTCCTGTAAGTGAGTAATATAGTATTTGTCTTTTTGTGATAGGCTATTTCACTTAACATAACATTTTTTAAGATTCATGCATGTTGAAGCATGTATCATAAGCTCCTTTTTGAAGAATGAGTAACATTTGATTATTTGTAAAAACCACATTTTGTATACTCATTCATCTGTGAATAGATGTGGGCTGCTTTCACCTTTTGGTTATTGTAAATGATGCTATGAACACAGGTATATAAATATCTCATTGAGACTCTGCTTTCAATTCTTTTGGATATATGTCCAGTAGTGAAATTGCTGGCTCATACAGTAATCCCATTTGTATTGTTTTGAGGAACTGCCATGCTGTTTTCCACAGCAGCTGCACCACTTTACATTGTCACTAACAATTTCTAATTTCTGCACACCCTCATCAACCCTAGTTACTTTATGTTTCATTGTCATAAGTCACCCTAATGGGTATAAGGTGGTAGCTTATTGTGCTTTATTTGCTATTTTAATAATGATAAACAAATTTGAATGGAATGAAAATTTGATGCAATAATATTACAAGATAGGTGGGTCTGGATTTTGAAGGACCTTGAATATGAAGCTAAACAATTTGGAATTTATTTTAGGGAAAAGGAAGTTAGCAGAGATTGTAAAGAAAAAAGGCATGTGATGTATAGAAGCATTATATGAAACTGAATAGTGTAAACAAAGCATTCGAAATGCAGGTAAAATTGTCATCATTAAATTTTATGGTAGATTATAAAATATAAGTATAAAAAAGTATATGGTCTGCCTCTAAAATCTAAATTAATGGAACTTTCTTTGGACTACATATGAGGAGGTCTGAGTTCTAAGCTTAATCTCTGAGCTAGTTACTTTTTACTTTTATAATTTTTTTTTCTTTTGCTAAATAAAGAACTTAGATGACCTCTAAAGTCACAAATTCTCCAAAACAAAAGTCTCAAATCCCATCATGCAGTGATGATTTTGTCAAGTTAAATATTAAACGGGGTTGCTAGTATTTCTAAAAATTAAATTCCATATTTTAATTTATTCAATTCACAAAACAGCAATTAAAGAGGCACTAAAATAAAGCTGGCAATATGTGAAATTCAAAGTCAAATGTAACAAATTCAATAATTATTTTACTGTAAAAATGAGCATAAGACTATTTCTTAAATTGCTTACATCAATTTTATAACATATAGGTAAAACTTAAATATTAAGCAGATAAAATGTGTCCTATGTGTTGGGCTTCTCTTACTTGATAAACTACTCTCTTGGAGGACTATATATTTTTGAAACTTAAACAACTCTTCAAAGCCACCCAATACTATTAATTTCTGATGCAACAAGGCACTAAAAATCTCCCTCAAATGTTAACTCCTATGTTTTCAAAGTACATTATGGGATGGGGAATGCAACTAAAGAGAAATTATGCAGACTTCTCAAAGTTATCCAGAGAGAGATTTCATAGCAACATTAGCCAAACATAAAGCACAGTATTTTAAAAAAAGTAAAGCAATATTTTAAAACAATATTATGTTGAGCCATATGATATTGCTAATAGTCTATGATTTTGACCTTTTACAAAAGACAATTTCATATAGCCCAATTCAATATATTTGGTATTTACTGGTATGCCACCATTATGGACACATTGAACTGATACATAAATAAACCTTCCCTTCCCAAAGAAAAATAGAACTGTCCTTGAGCACTTGGCTGGTTCAGCCTATAGAGTGTATGACTCTCGATCTTGGGGCCGTGAGTTCAAGCCACCCATTTTAGGTGTTAAATAAATAAGCTTAACTTCTTAAATAAATAAACTTAAAAAAATAGCACTGTCCTATATTATGCCTAGAATCTTAGAATTCTCAATGTATTTGAGTTCATGTTTTATGCCCATTCTTGGGGTCAGAAGAGGTTTCTAATACTCATTATATTTCCTAACCATTTATTACCATTTCCTACCACTTTAAAATCATAATCTGTACACTGTATGTTCTGAATAAATATATGATTTGATTTGGAATACAAATATAATCTATTTTCAATTGTCTAAATCCTGATTTAACTAACAGATTATGTTTGGTACTATTTGCTCAGCTCTGTTCACTGAGCAGAATAATTAAGAAATACCTAACAGTTTCAACAAATTGGATTCTTGACTCTATTAGAAAAAGTTATAAAAGACGCATGGCCTTGTCATCAGCTAAGATTCATTTCAAAATTTCTGTCAATATTTTTAGACTGTCCATTCTGTTTAGAATATTACATGATACTTTGTTATAATTTAAGAATTAAGCTTCTAAAATTATGTTATCAAATTATGTTGTGGAACTTATTATTTAAATGGGATGGGGAGAAGTGAAGGTCGAGAAGGCTAGAGCGTTAGATATAGCAAATTAATTTTCCAATTGCAATTACAATAATAAAGAGGATACCACAAACTGAGTATAGTTAATAAGTTTCTTGACAGATGGAAAAAATACATGAATGATTACTGAGCCACCTCTAAAGAATAGGCAAGTTTGCAATTGATCACCAAGAGCTTGCACAGTTCGTTCTTCAATCACTAGTGGGACCATCAGTTCAGTGTTTCTCACACATGCCAGTTTTTATAAAGTTTGCCTTTGTTTAAGAAATGAAAAATATTTTCTAAGTTAAAAACACACATAGGCAAAATCAAAATAAATTATAGCTGACAACAACCACCATATATGAAAGAATGAAACAAAGGCTAAATGACCACCTGCAGGTACAAAGCAACCACATCCTTGCCCTGAACAACAGAACTTCACTGATAACACAGGCTTAGAGGTAACTCCTGATTGCTCTGAAACTTTAACCAGCATTTTTCCATGTGTGCAAACTGTATTTTTTAATAAATCAGTCCAGTTATTCCTTATTTACCTTATAAAATTCATCTTGTAAGAGAAATACTTTTCGTCAATGTTTGGTATATGTTTTTATACAAGACAAATGTTCACTCTCTCCTGTCATTATTACTGCTTCATCCTTTAACACATCCTGTTGTATGTCTACTACGTGCCGGGAATATCTTGCATCAAATATCTTGCATCACCTGGAGGGCTTATTATAACACAAATTGTTGTATCCCCACTTCCAGAGTTTCTGATATAGTAGGTAAGGGGAGGGGCATGAAAATTTGCACTTTTGATCCTAGCAAGTTGTTAACCGTAGCCAAGGTGATATTGGTGCTGCTGGTCTAGAGAAACTCTTCTAGAGGGAGGAGTTACGGAGACAAGGAGGACAAATTTTATTCCTCAACAAATTTACCTTGTAGGGGAAGACTTGAACAGATTAGTAGAAAGAGTAACATGCCCATTATCGTGCCAGTGAAAATTAACTGAATTGAGTTCACATATACACTATAACACCATTTCTCTTGATTTTCCAATTCTATATGTCCATGGCTAGATTCCTAGGCCTGCTATACTAACCAAATAAAAAGCACTAAATCATCTGGAAGCCACATCTGGGCAGGTTTCAAGGGTAAAATAAATCGATCAGATCCATTGATTTCTTGTTCTGACCCTAAAATGGGTAAATTATATCACACAGAAGCCTGCCTTTTAAAGTTTCAAGAATTAAATTTCTCTCCTCTGGCTTTTCAGCTTACTCATGCAGATGACAGGTCCCCTATTCACAGGCAGGAACTGCATTGAGTTCCCTGGGAAACACAGCTCCATATCACCTTCCCCAGGCTCAGGCCCCCCTCTGCACTGAGTTCTCACTGGTGGGTACAAAAGTCTCTACCAAATAGCTGGTGCAGCTGGGGAGAAGAGGAGGCTTTTGGATACAGATTTTTAGAGCATCTACAGGAGCCAGCTAGACACTCCCATGGCTCCAGCTTCAATATTCCCTGTGTCTGGAGTGAAACTAGGTTTTCTCTCCATTCATTACTGAGGGCCAGAATGCCTCAGACTCAACATGTCCAAGAAATAATCATAAACAGGAGTCTGAGTCATCCTCTTTTCTGCAGCTGAGATAAAACTTGGGAGAAAATTGAAAAGTTGAATTTGAATTTCCTATCAGAGGTAGTTTGATAGACTAAGAAAAAATTAATTTTCTGGAGAAGTGTCACGGCTAAAATTACTATCTTTCCTTTTATGGTTAGTAGCTCCACACATAAAATTGTTCAAAAAATCTATTCATATGCAGAGGAAGAAGTGTGCTGTGGGAGTCGTCTGCCAGATATGTCAACCGCAGGCCTTCAGGGATTTGTTATATGGCAGGGCTTTAGCCCATTTTACCAAGTAGAATGGGCTGGATCATCCCATTTTGTTACAACTATATTCACCTTTTATATGTACCTTGGGAATGAAATTACAACGGAATATATCTCTTCAACCTACATCCCATAAATAGAACTAACCGAGGAGTAACAACATTATCAGTCAGCATATTTTGATTCTGGCATCAACAATAATGATTTCATAACATAACAGTGGAGCATATGGTATATATATATATATATATATATATATATATATATGTATTCTTATAGCACTTAGCATAACACCTGTGTATGCAAAACACCTAATAGATATCTTTTAATTGAATGTCATGTCTTCCATTACACCCATGGGCCACTCAGATCCAATTTAATGCCAAATATATAGTAGCTGACATCTGGAAGGCAAAGTCTGACAGGGTCAAATATGAACATCTTACTAGGAATTTGGGAGGCTCCCTACCTTGCCAAACTCCTTATGAAATCTTATTGTTATGAATTTGGTCAGGTTCCTTGCTCTGTCTACATTCTTCATGCTTCTATCTCAATACATCATCTTCGGTCTATATCAAATGCTCACTGTTCTATTTATCCCACCCTAATTTCGTCAGAACTGCCACAGAACTTAATCTGCATCTTTTTTTATGACTTGTTTTCACTTCTTATAGCATTTATATACTGATTGCATAGCCTGTGACTTCTTGAAGAAGAAAAAAAATCTACATCTTTCTCAAAACTCTACCTGGCAACACTACTTAACATTCAATAGAAGATTTTTTACTGATTGTAAAATAGATGTAGACTTAAACTTCCTGCAAATATTTTATATTAATATGAAGTACACTATATGTGATATCAGTAGTCATCTACTTAAACGTGAAATAGAATAGACATTTTATAAGAAGACAGAGGACTACCAACAGATATATTGGTATATTACAGAAGCAAAAAATTAATAATTTATTTAAAATAAGACAAATATTAAATATATAAGTATATTATTTTTTCTGCTTTCTGGTGCCCTTTTTAAAATTATGAACTAATAAATTTATATATACATCTATGTATGTGCACATACTATATATATATATATATATATATATATGATGTCACATCTACATTCACATATGGATGGCCTGGGTTGGTATTCAGATATGAAAAATAGCCACCAACATTATCTCTAACAGATTTATATCTTAACCACATCTACTCCATGGGAGCAATTAGTTTCTATTAAATCAACTTGAGTTTAAAATTGCACAAATGTATTTACCTTTCTTTAGTCAATATTGCAAAGAAAATAGACTGGTTTGGGAAAGCCCATGTAATATTTGACAAACAAAACAGTATAAGATAAACAGTGACTACTTTTAGTTCTGAACATTTTAATATCTTTAATCACACACATATGCTAGTAATATAATCTTTTTTTATTAAAAATTCATATATCTTAGAACTGATTGGAATATAATTGTTGCTATGAATTGGGTAAATTACCCATTGTGCCTCGGGAATACAATAAAACTTATTTTTCTTTTGTGAGACAGTTCAGAAGGGGACTGTTTTAAGTATAATTAGTACACAGGAATTTCCTGGTACTAACTAGGATACACCTTCAGAAACAGGGCACCAAATTTGCAAATGTCACTCTCCAAAGACACTTAGTCTAGTAAAAACCTATACAGCCAACAACAGCAGAAGCGCCTATTTTTTTTAAAGTAACTTGCCAAGAAACACCATTGTACATACATTAGTGTCAAGAACAAATTAAGTACCAGTACCTATCAAGGAGAGCAAGTATGATCTATTTAGACTGAACAAGGAGGTTAAAATTTACCTTATAAAAAATACCAATGGAATATAAGAGATTCTAATAAAACTGCAATCTATTCAGTTAGGTATCAATGAGTGACAGATTTTCTGTGTCCTCAGATATTAGGTACATAACCTTAAGAGGTGGTAATTCAAATAGAGCAACCTATTGGCAGTGAATCTCTAGGACCCTCTAGGAAAGATCATACCTTGAGTAACATACTAGCACAGATGCACACATGGCTATGATGGCGTTGTTCACATTAAGATGTTTTCTTTGTTAGCTATCCTAACGTCAATCACTTCTTCCCTATGGTGGATGCATTTCCAAGTATTATCTGCCAGGCAAAATTTCTATGGCTGGAGAAATTTGGCAACAATAGTTTTCAAACTACCACTAGAGAAAAACATAGAACACAGCTCACAGCTTTAAAAAAGAAATGAGAGAAAGAGAGGGAGGGAAGGAGAGAGAGAGATAAGAGAGGGTTACTTGGGGAGCTGTTATTTAGGGAGCAACTGCATACACCATGTTACAGAAATCATTCCTGGGAGTGAGAAAAGTAGATCTTAAATATTTAATAAGACTCCTACTAAAGTCTAAACATTGCAAACAGAAAAACTGGTAAGTCTCCCTAAATTGTATAAAGTTTCTGGTAGAAGAGTGCAAGCAATCTATCAAGAACCTGGTATATATAAAAGAAGCTCATTCAATAATACAGAATCAGGAAGACAGAAGATAGGAGCAGCTCAGAGATGCCACTCTCTCCACATAGGACTAGGGGTGTCAATAAGAACAGGGTGGGGAGCAGCTGAGGTGGGGAGTAGCTGAGGTTTTCAAAAACCCTCTTACATCCCTCATTCTTAATGCACACATGCACAATTTATATAAATATAGAAAATGTAGCTCCATGTTTAAATTAATTGCATTATAAATGGCAGAATTCTTCCATAATGTGAGTTTGGTGATTCTTACTTATTTCTACAGACAATATAAAGTCTGGAATAAAATGAGTATTTTGGATATAATTACAGATAAATATTTTAATGGTAAGAGTCTCAAAAGGCAATTACGGATTTCGGTTCCCTGGGCAACTAGCTGGAGTAATCCATTCTCCCTACACTGAGAATGAAATAACCATTGGGATCATCCAAAAGGCATGACTGATTCAAAATACACTAGGAAACTGTTTACATACAGATCTTTTGAGAAATGCAATAAATTTGGTTGCTTTGAATTAGTCCCAAAGAAATGATCACTGAAACATGAATAACAAAACTAAATATCTGGATGAAACAACATCCCAAAGGTATTATTCCATCAAGGAATAAAGGAATAGTCTTTCCTTCAGGTAGTTCACATTAAAGTTACTGCCAGCCTCTCCCTCTCTCACCTTTCTGTTCTCCACACCTTTCTCAACGTCCTCTAGTAGCAACATGAATACATTTTCTCCTGGATATACCTCAGGAAAAGCAAATCCTACTTTATCGAATTCCACTTTAAAATGCTAGGTCAGCACTTTTAAAATGGCAAAATCCTCCTTCAATAAATGTTTAAAAATTATGCCAAAATTGCCTTAAGCAATAAGTTTAAGATTAAATAAAGTTAAATAAATGTTCTTTATAGTGTGGGATCCCCACTGACATTTCTCTGCAATTTATGTTGCGGCTTTTCTCCAACATGGTGCTCTAATATGTGGTACGTTCCAGCAGCACTGACCTCCGAACCACACTTTTCATCTGCACTGGAGTTTCTGAGAGGCTGTTGTAATTATCTTTCCGTGGGATAAAAATTCACTCTCCTTTGTGCAAACTTGCCTGCTTGAAAATATTCCTTGCAATATGCATTACAAGAAATACTTCAGGAAAGTCTGCACAAAGGTGAATGTTTTGGCAGTGAATTCCACTCTCAACTGGTATGGGATTCCTCTTGACACAGCCTTTTGTTTCTACAAATTGTAAGAAATTGTTTTATCTGTGGATTCATTAACTCCATGTCAATAATTCCCAGATTAAATTCTTTTCCTTCTATCCCTCTGAGACATTTACATTTTATGCCCTAACTAGCCTGAATGATGGCATTTGTTCAACATATTGTGCTTAATTAAATTTTTTCCTTCCTTCTGTAAGTCAGCCGTGTTTTAGCACAGCAACTTAAACTGCACATGTGTGTAACTTTAGGAGTTCATGCAGCAAGGAGGTTGGTATTGGATCAGGCACCCTCAAAAGCTAGAAATAGAAGCTTAGAAAATGAGTACAATGATTAAATTTAGAAAAAGCAGGTAGGAGGTAGATTTCCAACTCCGTGCACAGGATATGTCTTTTGTGGTGTGGAATATTTGAAGGTAACAAAGTTAGGAATCTTAGAAAGGCAAAGAAGTTAAAAAGGCAGTAAGACTATGAAAAATACTTGAATGAAGACAATTATATGGAAAATAACATAAAGAGGATACCTGTCAAGTTCACGGACAAACAATATGATATTTGGAGAGTTAAGAGAAATAAGAATTAAGAGAAAATAGCCTATTCATTTATAAATCAGTCGAGTCAGTAACTCTACATCATATGTAACAAAATAGTATCACTTGAAACATTAAAACTCAGTCAGTTAAGGATCTGACTCTTGATTTCCACTCAGAATGCGATCTCAGGGTCCTGAAACTGAATTCTTCATGGGGCTCTGTGCCCGGGTATGGTGTCTGCTTAAGAGTCTCTCTGTCCCCTTTGCCCCTGCTCCCCACCCCCAAGAGTGTACCCTCTCTCTTTCTCTCTTAAAAAAAAATTAGCACCTTAATAAAAATAATTTTCCTTCCTGATTGTGGGTGATGCCAGTTTCCCCGTATCTAGCAGGAAAAGCAAGTGAAATGAGTGTTGAACCAGATCTTTATATCTTTACTTTTCTTTTTAAGAGCTTTCAATAGTCCTTTCTCATCTACAACAGGACTTATGTTCACCCAGTGATTCCATTTATATTATCATTTGCAATTGGTTGCCACAAATAGTATAATTTTGGATAATTAGTAGTGTTCCATTTTAATGCATGTTTCTGTGGCTAGGAATAGGACATGCAGCTAAATTTATTTTACAACTACTTAGTCATATAGCATTAGCCAATTTATATACATTATTTGGACTTTTGTTCATTTAATAAAAAAAAAAAAAACCTTGGGTGTAATATTTTAGCTCCTATAAGGTTCCAAAATATCAAATTATAAATCATAGAAAAGCTTTATCTCTAGATAACTGTAAAATATTTTAATTATTAAAATCCTTGTTATAATTTGTCTTTATTAACTAATCAGATGAATAATTGTCACTAAGTAAGACAAATATAGAATATTTAAAAACATAAGCCAAATTCCTAGGAGGAGTGTATTAAGAAAACAACTCCAAAAATGATAGCTGTATGTACAGTGTTGTTTAAGAAGTGTGTGGAATAATTCAATGAAATATACTAGTCATAAAGAATTATATAATTTATAGTGAAGTACATCTTATTTCAATTCTTTTTTTACTTTAAAAAATCGGGAATATTTATAATAAATTCCTCTTCATTTGATCAGAAAATGTGTGTCTACTCTGAAAGCACAGTATTAGCAGTCTACTGTTGACTTTATTAAGTCATTAAAAATAATTTAACTCATTAATTTGTATCTTTTTATTCCAAATAAAAATATATGGTAATTCAGAAATCTTGGGTAAAGTATAAATATATAAAGAAGAAAAATACACTCTTTTCTTAGAGAAGAAAATTTGTTGATTAATATGTATAATATTCTAGGAAAGTACTTTTTTCTGTAAAGATAAATATTGATATAGATGCATTAACATAATGGAGTTTTATGCACTTTTTAAAAATATAGCATTTAATATTTCTAAAGCTTAACTTAATGGCCTCATTAAAAATACACATGCTTTATGCATCCATCTCCATGTTATTGGACATTTAGATTTTCTCCAATTTCCTATGTCATATTTTTTTCATCAATGAACACTTGAGTTCAATAATAATTTTGTGATTTTACCATCATTTTAAATAAATACTTAGAAGCTCTAATACTAAGTCAAAGGCTAAGAGTTTTTTAAGTCCTCTGATGTGACTTGGTTTTCTAAAGTTTTATACTTTTACAGTACTCTCTGTCAGTTCTCATTCCCAACATTTTCCTAGCTTGGGCATTATAATTTTATAATTATGGTTTCATTAATTTGAGACTCCAAAAACCATAGCATATTCTTCCTTGATTGCTTGAATTATCGATGAAGTTGAACTGGTTTCTAGATGAAATTTCTGGCAAATTTTCTGGATAAATCCTTGTGTTTATTTTTATTAGAATTTGATAGTTTTCTGTTAGGGTGTGATCCTTAATACATTGAAAATATTAAATCTTAGTCTACAATATTTGTTGCTGATATTCCTTACAGTTTTTTGTTTGCCATTGAAATTGTTTAGATAATTTGATCCAGAACAATTACTAAATGTAAACAATGTCTTCATTTATTTAATTGTTTTTATCTTTGAAAGTATCTATACCTAGCTATCAGCTTGAAATTTACCTATGTTTTCTTCTCATTTAAAATGTTTGTTCACATTTATTTCATCCATCATTAATTTTGTTTAATAGGAGGAAATATAAATTACTTTTTTTTTCCAAAATATAATTGGTGATCCAGATATTGTCTGGTTTGGTGAGCTTTCTTTTTCCATTGCTTGTGATGCTGCCTCATATATCAGAAACTAAATCCTACTCCAAAAGTTCTTTTACTTATGAGAGTTTAGTTTCCAAAAGATGCTTCTAGGTTCATTTGTTAGAGTTACATGATTGAACAAATGTAGGTCAGCAGAGATGGTGTATCTTTATTCTACATGGAGTTCTGATTTTAGGTAAAAAGTCTGGAAGTAAGCAGTTCTTAACGAAGGGAGAGTCTACTCAGAGCAATATTACTTCCCCCTCCCAAACGCACATCTACAGAGATTTAGACTTGTAAGAATACCATACAGTGCTAGCTATTTAAACCACTTTCCGAAGTAGGGATTACAGGATATATAAAACTTGGGAGTCTTCTTAACCATGTTTATGTCAGGTAGAGAAAAATAAATATATTAAATTTGTCTTGAATTCCTGGGATAAATTCAAAATACACTTGTTGCATCATATATGTTATTACCTCAGGCAGTTTGCTAATATTTTGTTTGGAAATTTTGCATCGACATTCACAACTGATTTTTTTTTTAACTCACATTATGCCTAGTTTTGAAACTAAGCCTTGCATCACACGAAGAATTGAGGAGTGATTCCTCTTTTAAGGGGGATATCTCTGGAATATTGTGGGTAAGATTGGAATGAGAGGTTTCTTGCATTTTGAGCGTTTGGTAAACAGTTTGTGAATGGTTATTTTCTTTATAAGTGTTTTTACCACTGATTCAGTTTATCTAGTTTATGGTTCTATTTCATTTTTGTTAATCCTTTTTGTGACAAGTACTTAGAATTTTTCCACTTCAGGTACATTTTCAAATGTAATGTAATGAAGATAATAATACTTTATGTGAGCAATCTCAAAAATTAGCTTTTTGTTTTTCAATACTATTTTCTCTCTCTTTTTTTAATTCATTAATTTTAGTTCTTGTTTCCGTTTCATTTATACTCATTGTTTTTACCATTTAAAAAAAGTACTTAAAATTCCATCTTTACCCCCTTTGTTTTTCACTTTTTTCTGCCAAAATAAGTATTTAAATTTATAAATACCCCTCTGATTTCTGCTATAAATTCATCCTGCAAATTAAATGATATATAATAATATTTTTCTTATTTTTAGTTCTAATGATTTTCTAATATTCATTATTTAAGCCATAATTTATCTATATTTTATTTATGGTTTGATTAATAAGTACATGATGTTCAGACCACATATCTAAATTAGAACCATATTGTTTATTAGCAGACTCAGTATTTGCAAACTTGTTTATTTGTTAAATCAATACTCATGGTTCTTTCAAGGTCACTCATGGGTATATTCAGAGTGAGAAAAATATTTGAGTCACCTAGCATGCACATTCTTAATTGAGATCGACTAAGGAGAGGCTCTGGCTTCTTGCTTCAGTTCTCATACTGTTAAAAAAAATGTCTTTTTCATGGTCTATTTAGTTCCATGTTTTTGTATTTATTTGCTTTTTGTTGGTGATTTCATTGTTTAAAATGGTCTCCAAGCATAGTGCTGAGTTCTGTCTAGTGGCCCTGAGCACGGGAATACTGTGATGTGCCTTATGGAGAAAATAGGTGTTAGATAAGCTTCATTCATGCATGAATTACAAGGCTGTTGGATGTGAGTTTAATATCAATAAATCAATAATATATGTTAAATAAGTTTTTCTTTCTAAAGAAAGACACATAAAACAAGGTTATATGTTGATCAGTTGATAAAAATGTTATAATCACAGGTTGGCATGAACCCACCTTTGTTTCCCTTAGGAGCAAAGGTTCAGTATTCACTAATTCAGTATCTACAGATATTTATAGAACATGACTGCCATAAATAATGAGAATAGACGTACTTTGAAATTTTTGAGACTTTTATATGGATAAACATGGGGTCATTTTTCATAAATGTTCCAGGAATGCTAGAAAAGTGCATATTTTGTTGATATTGACTTGTGGATATGGTTTTCTATATATATCATTGATATTAAAATTGTTAAGTAATATGCAGTCTATATTCTAATTTTTTGTATTTCTGATTTATTAAGAAGTATAAAATCACTATATAGTCATTTTCATAATATTTGTCAATTTTCCAACATTTTGTATATTTTCATGCTATTTTGCTAAATGTACAAAAATTTACAAATTCCTCTTTATGGTTCTTTTGACTCTTATATTTAGTATTTGAACTTTCTTCATCACAAACAATTTTTTTTGGTTTTCTTTACATTTTTTTTCATGTGGCAATTATACAGACACACCAGATTTTTTTGGTTAGTAATTCCCTGTTATATCTTTTTCTATTCTTTAAACCTGATTTTTATGGAAAAAAGATATATATATATATAAAATGCATCTCAATAAGCAGTTGTCTTAAATCACACAGGTAATCTTTCTTTTTTAACTAGAATATTTCATTCATTGGCATTAATTGTAATTAGTGATATATTTTCTGTTTAGTTTTAATGATGTATCCCATGTTTTGTATATTTTCTTTTTTATTCACCTCCCCATTTTGTCAGGGTATTTTGTTCACCATATAACTTTTCATGTAAGTAAATAACCTTAAATTCACATACAATTAATTCATCTAATTTTGTTTTATTAGCCGGTGATGGGTACTCAGTTCATTTTTCTGGTGCCTCCTGGTGCAGAGAAGAGAGTTAATTATATTCTTCAGTTCAAGGAACACTATCTCCCTCAGACCATTGAAACTATCTCTTTTTTTTCCTTTTTCTCATTATATTGTTCTCCTTCAGCAGAGATCACTATACATACCCTTTCCTTTTCCCCATATGTATGCAGTATAAGATTTTATATACTTCTGAAATATAGATTATTGATTTTGCTTATTTTAATTCATATAAATGTTATTATTTTAGAAATCATCCTGTTCTTATTTAATGATAATTTTTAAGTGTATTCATTTATCATATATATATATATATATGTCATATATATATATATTGTCTAGCACTGTGATGTTTTTTTCTTGGTGGTTTAGAGGAATTCTACATAATTATTAATGTCCTGTTAAGTCTGGACATTTTAAGTATCTTTTGCTTGTCACACATATGTTAACTAAATGTCCTTTTTGAAAGGAAATCCTTGTATAAGATGTGATAAGATCCATCAATTTTTCACCTTCAATTTGTATTTTTAGGGCTTTGTTAAAAAATCCTTCCATATTCTGGAATCACAGAGATATTTTCCTTTATTTGCTTCTATTAACTTTATAGTTATTTCAAATTTAGGTATTTAATGCAACAGGAATGTGCAATACAAATTATAAACTAAATGTCCAACTTTATATTTCTCCATACATGTCAAGATCCTATATTCACATTTGTTTGTTTCTGAATTATCATTATATTCTATTAATTTATTTATCTACCTGGGTTCTATTTTTATGACTATACTTTTTATTATGTGTTAATAGCTGTTATTTTTCCTTCTCTGTGTTATTTTTCCTATGTTATTCTTAATTAAAATTGATTTGAAGTATACATTTTAGAAAAATATTTTTGTATAACTTCAGAAACACATTATAACTTTGATTAGAATTACATTTCATTTATAGATTAATTTGGGAAGAATAAATATATTTACAATGTTAAATATTCTTACTAACATATGTGGCATATTTTTTCAAGTTTTTAGATTTTTTTCCTACCCTCTAATATATATTGTTTTCTATTTAAAGTTCTTGTACATTTATTTCTATAAAGGTTTTCTATAAAAAAACTGAAACTTTATTTATATTATCTAGTTGATTGTTTCTGGTGTAAAGGAAAACTATGTATTTTATAACTTAATATTCTACCCAGATATTTCTGAATATTCTACCCACTCTTTCCTCAAATTACAATTCTCTAATAATACAATAAACATAATTGTATTATTTGCTAATAGCAATGACTCTGTCTTGCCCTCTAATCTTTATATTTATTCCCATTACTTAAATAATTGGCCAGCATTTCCAATAGTACTTTGAAGTAATAAAATATATTTTTACAGTTTTCCTAAACTTAAAAAGAATTTACTCAAGCGAAGCATGTTATTTGTTGTAAGATTTAATTTTTTTTTTCGCAAATTCAGGAAGTCAAAAACAACCCCAGTAATAAAATTTTCCAGGGAGTACTTATAAAGAGATCATCATATAAAATAATTAATGTCAGTAAGTTCACAAAAAGAGTTCTCCTCAGATCTATTAACCTGACCATCACGTCAAAAGCAATCCTTTAGTTGCAACAATTTTGGTATGAAAAACAGAGATTGAATGCTTCTAACATAATCCAGGAAAAGATTTATAAAAATCCAATTAAACAACTTCAGAACAGTTATTTATTTTACTTTTTCTTTCATTATTATTACTATTATTAATACTATTATTATCGTTATTTCATCTTTCAACTGAGCTTTCTATAAGTATAGATCATCAATTAATTCAGAGGTTAGCATTTGCCAATTTTCTGACCAAAGTAGTATTCCGCCTTCTCCATGGAAAATAGTATTAGCTTATGGTAACAAGGGGTACTGTTGAAAATTTCTATGAGAACTGATAAACTTTAGGATATATTTTTGAAAAGTATTTTATATACAGTCAGAAATTAGCTAACAGAATACTCACAGATATTAATAACTTCCTCTCTGAAAAGAATTTCTAATGTTCATTAATTCTTATTATTAAATCAGCAACTTCATATTGCATGTCCATATTATCTCTAGGATGATTGTACCTCAAGATAAATATAAACATTAAAACAAGTGTATTTACCCCACATGATACAGAGCTTCTGAATAAATATGATGTACACCTCAATTCTATATAGTGTGGAAAGAGTGAACAAATTTAAACACCACTTTCTTTACCATTAACATTAATTAAAAGCCCCTTTTGAGAACAAAAAGAAGACAGTTGCTGAAGGTATTATTTTAATTTACAATTTGTAGAATGTGGAGTGGAATTATTTAATGAGATTAATACAGCCTATACTCTTTTTTCAAATCACCCTGCCCTCTGATAGTCTGGATAAAGATTACACTAATAATAACTATAATGATAATGGCAATAATTTCCCAGATATATTGTTGCAAAGGATTTTCCTGTATCCAGTCTACATGGTTTTAATATACATGAGAAAGAGGTAGAGAAAAGAAGAAACTTTAATACTGGTGAGGAAAAGAAAATATTTAAATTAACAGGATGTAACAGAAAGATGTATTTCAAAAAAGACCTCTGAGTGGCAATGTTTAAGCTACTATAACAATTTTTTTAGAGATTTATTTATTTGAGAAGGAGAGATAATGAGCAAATGTGAGCAGAGGAGGCAGAGGAAGAAGGAGAGAATCTCCAGCAGTCTCATTGCTGAGCATGGAGCTCAACACAGGGCTCAGTCTCACCACCCTGAGCATGACCTGAGACAGAATGAAGAGTCTGACGCTCAACTGACTGAGCCACTATAATTATTACAAGAAGGGTACTTTAATTATTTATTATATAGCCCCATTTTGAGATAAACGGTATATACCATTATATTCATTCACATTGGAAATGAAATGTCATGATTTTCAAAAATGCACTGGCTCATGATTAAGTGATTACTGATCAATGAAATACAATACCTAAGATGAAATCATTAACTAAAGGTAAAGAAAACTGCTTAATAGTTTTAAAGATTAAGAAAATGAATAGCATACACTGATATTAAAGGTAAACAAAAGTAAAATAATTATATTTATACATTAATAATATTAATAATATCCATGTAATAAATATAAATTAGAGTATAACTGTATTACAATGTTTTTAATGTAATATCAATAATCCTAAGTACCACAGACTATAAAAGAAAAAAACTAAAATTGAGAAAAGCTTTATGTTAAGGCAAAAATATTCATAACTGCTAAATAGATACATCAGTAAAAATAAGTGTTTTATATTATTAAATTTTATATGTATATATGTATATGGTATAATTTCTTTGCTTGATTAGGAAACACCTGACATCATTTAAAAACATATCATTTGAGGAATTGAACAGTTTCATTTGCATTTTACTTGTACTTTTAAGAAAATTAGTTACTACAAGCTACTACACAATTGTTTCTTAATCCTGAAGTTAAACATTCTGGAAGCAAAATTCTGAATTAAATTGTACACTGAATATCATCTGGAATAACCTTGTTTATGAAGTTAAATTTTCTTAAAATGTATATCCAGTCATGCAGAATTTAAGAAACAAAACAAATGAATGGAGGGGTAAAATAAAAAGAGAGGCAAGCCATAAAAGAGATTCAACTATAGAGAATAAACAGTTTCTGGAGGGGTGGTGGGTGGGAGATGGGCTAAATGAGTGATGGGGAATAAGGAGGGCACTTGTGAGGAGCACAAGGTGTTATATGCAAGTGACAAATCACTAAATTCTACACCTGAAACTAATATTACACTGTATATTAACTGGAATTAAATAAAAACTTAGAAAATGGAAAAAAAGGTATATCCAGATATGTTTAAGAGGATGATCATAATATTCAAATATAGTAAGTCTTAGAAAACTCAAGTCTCCCTGTGAAATAGTAATCTAGGTTATAAACTTATTCATCTTTTTTCTTTATTTACAATCAGAAAGATACGCTTGCTCATAAAGTCGAACTATATCGATATAGTTTTATTCCTTTAATCCTACAAAGCAAAGAAATAATAACACTATTCTAAGTGTAAATTCCTCATATTATTTGGAACCAAGACTTACCTAAACCAAACAAAATGGTCTACACAAAGTGTGAGCAGAGGGGGCAGAGGAAGAGGGAGAGAGAGAGAATCGCAAGCAGGCCGCTCTTATCTTTCTTATGCTATGATGTCCTGGTGTGATTTTATGTTTGCTCATTACTGGCTTTAGTGAAATTTATAGTTTGGATAATTGAGCCTAAGGGTGTTTTTTTTTTATATAAAGTTTTTAAGAACTATGTGCTGAGAAAATCAGTTAAAACAAAATTTTCAGTTAGAGGAGAGAACTGTGAGTTGGTGTTTCCATTAACTATTCAGAAAATTACAAAGCTGCTCCCACACTAATGGAGCAGAGCTCTTAATCTGACTCAATTGAGCAACTGCTGACAAATGCCTGGGAGGCCTCGCTGGTGCTGGATCTTGCAGGATCAGCAGGAATAGTTAAAAAGACAGTACTGTTCATTTTACAAAATATAAAAGGCTGATAATTTGGTCTTTTAAGTTAAAGCAATCAGAGTTGAACACATGCCAAATTATATAGTAAAAAATCTTATAGTGGTAAGTGTAAGGCCATCTAATAAACTGGCAAAATAAAGATAGTTGTCTCTCTCTCCTCTCTTGTGGAGCTACAAACTAAAAACCTCAAGGGCAGTTGTATTTTTGCACACTTGTGATATTGGTTTCCAGAAAATCTGGGTCAGAAGATGAATACATTCTAACAAATATAATATTTACAGGAAGGAAATATCACATCTTTTTTTACTATTGAGTCACAATGTTATTATTTTATTCAAAAGACAACTGATGAGCATCATACTCAAATTATATGGTAATAACTCATAGTGCTTTAACAATTGTATAATTTATATTTTAAAAATGTTTTTAGAGACTTAAGATTTCAGATCCAATGTGTAAAGGAGTTGAAAGTCATTTTTCCTATCTTTATACAAAAACCAACCAAAGAAACAAAAACCTGAAGAAACTGAACATCACTTACTTTTCTTGAGCTCTTCAGAGAAGTTACAGGGCAAACCCCACTGAAAGCTAGGGGTGGAGAAAATCTAGAAGTACAGCACCTGTGACTTGCTTTACACATATGCTGATGGATGCCACAAACAAGTAGAAGTATTTAAATAATAATTTTTATTTATTGCTGGAGACTGAATGTGGACTAGCTTAAGAGTGAGAAGCTACTGGAAGCTAAAGCCAAAGGCGGAAGAGCTCATGCTTTTGCACGCTTTTCTCCCAGGAACTCCACAATGTTCTCATGGAGAGGATGTAAGAAAATATTCCACAGAGCCCTGATAGTAGGAAGGGAAAAGTAACCATCATGAAGTCTTCCTAGCCCTTTTTCCTAACAAAGTTTTAGTCTTCAGGGACTAGGGAAAAAGACCTCAGCAGAGAGTAAGGCTGATACTCTATCCCAACTTGAGGAAAGGAACTCTGCTTTACTCCAGCTAGAGAGATGCAACTGGAATGTGCTTGCTTGGAGCAGAAGCTGCTGGAGGCATAAACTGACAAGGTCACATAAATGGTAAATTTTGGCAAAATATTCGAGGTTGTGTGATGACTATCATGAAAATGAGAAACTCTTGGGAGGTGCAGTCATAAGGAGCACCCACACTTTCATGGGCTTTCCTTCTAGGGACCTAAGGGGATATCACTTTGTGGCTCTGGTTTGAAAAGAAAAGAACAAACATTTTGAAATAATCTCAGAGCTTTCACTGTAATAGAAGTCTACTTCCCAAGGCAAAATATTTTGCCAGAGCCTTCTTCCAGCTAAGGGAAGGGAATTCCCCCCGACGCCAGCCTCCTGCAAACTTCCAGTTTTACATAAGGAAGAAAAACGTCAGTCAGCAGATAAATAAATGCTGTAATTTGCAGGAGATAGAGTATTAGGGAGTGAGACTGGTAACCCTGCAGTTGGAGAATGGACTAGGGGTCAGGGTGGGAAAAACTCTTTCTACTTGGTGGAGGGACAGAATTACTTCAAAGACCACTTCCCCAAGAAACAGTTCCTCTACAAGACAAAGACTACCCAAAACTTTGAAAATCCTCACTCTCCCATATGCCACCATCAATCTTGCATGACCCCAATAGTAATAAAAGTAAATAAAAGGTGAAAAAGATGCCTGTGCTGACTCTGAGAGTAGTACAAAAAGAAGTTCTGAAATCAAGAGGAAAGTACAAAACAATGACACCAGAGTTGAAAGCACTTAAGCCTATAGATACTATAAGCATAGAATGAAGTTCAAATCCCAGCCTATTAACATAATCTTCACACTAAGGACTTATTTACCTCAGAGCTTACTACACTATGTGTCCTTTCTAGCTTTCAACAAAAAAATCACAACAAGTGATAAAGTTAAAACAAAATAAGAAGCAGTCTCAAAAGACAAAGCAACGCATCATTAGAGCTACTATCATTTGATTGGATATTGAAATGATCAGATAGGGAATTTAACATAACCATTATTAACATGTTAACTGTTATTAATGTATCATTAAATATGTTAAAGTCTGTAATAGAAAAGAGGAAATATGAAAAAGTAGGTGGTTAATATAAGCATAGAGAAAAATAAAAGGAAGAATTATAAGGAAATAGTAGAAATATAAAAATATATATCACAGTAACAGGAATAAAGAATGTCTTCAACAGTCTCATCAGTAAATTTAAGACAATCAAAAAAAATCAATGAGCTTGAAGATAGGTCAAAAGAAAATCTTCAAAGTAAAATGCTAACAGAAAAGAAAAAAAAAAGAATAAAAGCCAAAAAACAAAACAAAAAAAAACACCCAGAACATCCAAGAACCATGGGGTGTGTCAAAAGATGTAGCATTTACTTAACCAGAAAACCAGAGGAAGGAGAGAGCAGGAAAGCAAAATACTTAAAGAAATAGTAGTCAAGACTCTTCAAAATTAATGACAGATACCAAACCACAGGTCAAGAAGATCAAAATCAAGCAAAACAAACACACAAAACAAAACAAAAACAAAAATAAAAAACCAACATATATCACACTGAAGCTAAAACGTCAAAGAATGTCAAAGAAAGCTGGGAGAGGAGAGCTCACCTACAGAAAAATAAAGATAAGAATTGTAGCTGACGTCTCACAAGAAATAATGCAAACAATCAAGAGAAATCTTTAAAATATTCAAAGAGAAAAATTGCCAAACTTGAATTCTATAACCAGGGAAATTATCCCTCAAAAGTAAGAAGAAATAAAGACTCTCTTAGACAAATAAAAAACAAAGCAATTTATTTCCAGAACTTAGTTGTCTGTTTAAAGTAATAAAAGCAACAGTGTATTGGGTATTCATAGTATATGGATAAGTGAAATGAATAAATTTCATGTAACAAGAAATAGGAGGGAAGAATTGAGAACACCTTGCTATGAAGTACTTAACAATGCACATGAATTGCCACAATATTATTTAAAAGTAGACTCAAATTATTTAAACTTGTATTTAGGTCAATGTGTTAAAAAGTCCATAAAAGAAGTATAAGTCAAAAAAAGACATGAATTTGAATCATAGTAATGCTACTTAAAAACAAAATAAAACAGAAAAAGATTTTTAAAAAGAAATGAAAAATAAATACAACCAAAAGAAAATATTTAAATATGACAGATTTCAGTTTTTTAAAGATTTATTTATTTATTTTAGGGAGAGAGAGAGAAAGTGAGAGAGAGTAGGGTGGAGGCAGAGGGAGAGAAAGAATCCCAAGCAGACTCTGTGATGAGCGAGGAGTCAGACTGGGGTCTGGATCCCATGACCCTGAGATTATGACCTGAGCCAAAATCAAGAGTCAGCTGATTAACCAACTGAGCGACCCAGGCACGCCTGCAGATGATAGATTTTAATCCAACTAGATAACTAATCACTTCAAAAATAAATAGTTAAGGGCACCTGGGTGGCTCATTTGTATAATACTCTTGATTTCAGCTCAGGTCATGAGCTGGTCATGAGAATGAGCCCCTAGTCAGGCTCTGTGCTCAATACAGAATCTGCTTGGGATTCTCTCTCTCCCTCTGCCCCTTACCCCTGCTCACTCTCTCTCTCTCCCTAAAATAAGTAAGTAAGTAAGTAAATAGTTAAAACACAGAACTTAAGAAAAAGTTAAAACACAGAACTTAAAATAAGTAAGTAAGTAAATAGTTAAAACACAGAACTTAAGAAAAAGGAGTCTCATATTGGATAAAAATGAAAACAAGACCAACCAATATGCTCTGTATAGGAAGCCCACTTCAAAAAATATGCCAAGGAAAGATAGAGGATGATACACTAATCAAAAGCAAGGTAGAGTGCAATCTCAGTTTCAAGAGATATCAGATTTCAGAACAACTAAAGTCATCAGAAACTAAAAAGATATGTGAAATCATGATAAAAGGATCAATTCTCAAAAAAAGCATATTATACTTAATAATGTAGGCACCTAACAAGAAATATAAAAATATGTGAGGTAGGGTATGTGCTATGGCAAATGCTGTGAAATGTGTAAGCCTGATGATTCACAGACTTGTACCCTGGGGTAAATAATACATTATATGTTAATAAAAAAATTTAAAAAAAATATGTGAGGTAAACTGATAGAACTGAGAAAAGAAATGGACAAGTCCATTATTATCCTGGAAAACTTTCACTCCTTTACCAGTAATTGATAGATAAAGTGGGGGGAAAATCAGTAAGAATTTTGATGACATAAATACTAGCCTAATAATCCTCTAAATATAATTGATATTTATAGAATACTCTCTCCAAAAGTCACATTCTTCTAAAGTAGGCATGGGATATTGACCATAACAGACCATATTCTGGGCAATAAGACACATTTTAATGAATGTAATAGAACATAAATCTCACAAAGTGTATTTTCAGAACACAAAAGAAACTAGAAATCGGTAACAGAAAGATAGCTAGAAATTCCCAAATACTCAATAACTAAGTAACACACTTGTAAATAATCAATGAGTCAAAGAAGATTCAAGAGCAACGAAATTACTTTGAGAAAAATGAAAATGAAAATATAAGATCGAACTTTGTGGAACGTTTCTAAAGAAGTGCTTAGAGAAAAATTTATTACAGTAAATGCATACATTAGGAAAGAAAATAACCTAAGTTTCCACCTTAAAATAAAACAAAACAAAATTGGCGTAACGGGAGCAAATTAAACCATGACAAGCAAAACAACAAGAACAACAAAAACAGAACTCATTGTAACTAAAAACAGTAAATCAGTACAGAAAATTAATAAAACTGATAAATATCTCGATGGGTTAATCTTGAAAAAAAGACAAAAATTAGCAATATTAGTAAAGAAAAAAATGTCTTCACTGCTTTCATAGATATTAAAAGGATAATAAGAGAATGCTATCAACAACTTTGTGCTCATAAACTTGATTATTTGGAAAAAAGAGACCAATTCCTTGAAAGAATAATGAAATGAAACTCATCCAAAAAGAAAGCTATAACCTCAATCACCCTATTTCTGTCAAGGAAGTTGAATTATTAATAAAGCATTGTAAAAAAAAATATAATGTACAGATATTTTCAATGGTAAATTCTATCTTTTAAGGAAAAAATATTACCAATTTTACATACTCTCTTACAGACATTTGAAGAGAAGTAAACAATTTCTAATGCATTTCATAAGAAAATAATTACCTTAATACCAAAATAAGATAAAGATATTAGAAGAAAATTAAAAACTGAACATATCATGAATACACATGCAAAATATCTTAATAAAAATTGGTAAACTGAGAGAATTCAAATGTTTATTACTACTCTATTAAAACTATTACAAAATGAAAATGTTATTGAAGAAAAAAATTGGTATATGGAATTCTGCAATATGTAAAAATGAGATGCTATATTACAAGTAGAATTAATACCCAGAAGTAAAGCTGGTTAAATATTCATAAATCAATCAGGCTTAAGAAAAAAAATTATCATATCAATTGATGCCTAAAAATAATTGAGTGAAGTTAAAATCTATTTTTTATAAAAACTAAAAATAAAGGAAAACCTTTTCACTCTGAATAAAGTATATGTTCATTATATTATATACTATATATATAGCCATTATATTATAAATTGTAGCTAACACATTTAATGATGCCAGACTGAACAATTTCTGCTCAGGACTGGAAATAATAATGGATAGTCTCTCTTACCATTTGTATTCCAAACACATTGGAAGTCCTAGCTAGTGCAGTAAGACAAGAATAAGAAGTAAAAAGTATGTGTATGGTTAACATAAAAATAAAAATGTCTTTATTCAAAGACAACAATGACTGGGTACATAAAAGACTCTATTACAACATCTACCAAAAACAAACCAACAAAAACAAACAAACAAACAAACAAACAAAAAAACCTCTCCTGAAACTAGTAAGGTAATTTAATGTGTTTGCCTGTCAATATACAAAAGTCAATCATCTTTCTAAATACTAACAGTGAACAATTAGAAGTCAAAAAGAAAAAAAACATATATTTATATGCATACCTTTTCAATGACATCTACCTAATTAGTAGTCATGTTTCAATTTTACTTAATATGTATAGGATTTGTAAATGTAGAAAACTATAAAATTTTGATGATAGAATCCAAGGAAATCTAAGTAAATGGAGAGATATCATATGTTCATGGATTGGAAGCCTCAGTTTGGCTAAGATGGCAATTCTTTGCATTTTGATCTATAGATTCACCACAATCTCAATCAAATTTCCAGCAAGGTTTTTGTAGATACTGTACAAACTGATTCTAAAATGTATATTAAAAGGCAAAGGTGCTAAAATACCCAGTGCAATTCTGACCACAAATAAAGTGAGAGAACTCATATTACTGAATTTCAAAATTTACTATAAAGCCATAGTAATTGAGACAACATAGAATTGGCCAATATATATATATTGGCCCAGGATCCCAGGACCCTGAGATCATGACCTGAGCCGAAGGCAGAGGCTTTAACCCACTGAGCCCAGGTGCCCCTAGCTCTGGATTTTCTGGTAGGTACATATATATATATATATATATATATATATATATATATATATATATATATATATATGCTTTGATCAGGGAAACATGATAGAGAACTCTGAAATAGACCCTTACAAATATAGTCATGTGACTTTTGACAGAGATTCAAAGGCAATTCAACAGAGAATTGCTGGAACAATTGAATGTCCACATTCAAAGAAAAAAAAATGTAGACTGCACACCATACACAAAATTAAATTACAACATATCAGAATCCTAAGTGTAAAATGTAAAACTATAGAGATGACATACCCAATAAAGGGTTAATATCCAAAATCTATAAAGAACTTTTCAAACTCAGCATCCAAAAAGCAAATCATCCAGTTAAGAAATGGGCAGAAGACATGAACAAACATTGCTCCATAGAAGACATACAAATGGCCAACAGAAACATGAAAAGATGCTGAACATCAATCATTAGCAGGGAAATACAGATTAAAACCGTGATGAGATACCACCTCGCATCTGTCAAAATGGCTAAAATTAACAACTTAGGAAACAATAGATGTTGGTGTGGATGTAGGAAAAGGGGAACACTCTTACCCTGTTGGTGGGAATACAAACTGGTGTAGCCACTCTGCAAACAGTATGGAGGTTCCTCAAAAAGTTAAAAATAAAACTACCCCACGACCCAGCTTTTGCACTACTAGGTATTTACCCAAAGGATACAAAAATACTCATTCAGAGGAGTACATGTACTCCAGCGTTTATAGCAGCATTGTCAATAATAGCCAAACTATGGAAAGAGCTCAATTGTTGATCAACTGTTGAAAGGATAAAGAGGATGTCACATATATATACAACGGAATATTCCTCATCCATCAAAAAGAATGACATCTTGCCATTTGCAACAATGTCGATGGAGCTAGAGTGTATTATGCAAAGTGAAAAAGTCAGTCCGAGAAAGAAAAACAGCATATGATTTTGATTATATATGGAATTTAGGGGAAAAAAAAAACAGATGAACATATGGGAAGGGAAAAAAAGAGAGGGAAGAGACTCTTAATGATAGAGTACAAACTGAGGGTTGATAGAGAGAGGTAGATGGGGATAGGTTAAATGAGTGATGGGTATTAAGGAGGGCACTTGTTGTGATCAGCACTGGGTGTTATATGATGAATCTCTAAATTCTACTCCTCAAACCAATATTACTCTATATATTAACTAACTAGAATTTAAATTAAAATTTGGGGAAAA
>CM052800.1:138493376-138517774 GCA_028533885.1 Nasua narica | reverse complement strand
TAAAAATTGTTTCTTTTAAATGTATGTAGAAATATTTGCTTGTACTCAATTCACTATGAAAATCTAAGGTCATTATCTCTTCTTGGTAACTATAACATAATACAAATACTATATTATTTACACATATACTCCAAAATATATGTTGTTATTAATAAAGCATATGCCATATGACCTTAATAGATGAGAAACCTTAATAGCCTCCACTAATGACAGTATAGTTAGGGACAGCAAGCATGGCTTCAATTCCTCATTCTGACACTTAGTAGCTATGTGATTTTAGACTGGTTAATTCTCTATGATTCAAATTAATCATCTTTGAAGTGAGGATTCAAATATAATCCACTTCATAGGATTTTGTGAAGATTAAATGAAATAATGTTTGAAGTGTCAAGCCTGTCTTAATGAGGGCTAAATGATACTAGTTCTTTCCTTTTACTTCTAAATTGACAAAAGTTAAGCCCAACAAATTTAGGGGATTTATTCAAAGTTTGCAAAGGTGGCAAACCTGGGTTGAAATTAGCCTTTTTATCCTTAGAAAGAAATATGCAGAGTGTGGGTATAGGGAACAGAAAAAAACACCTGGTAACTACAGGTGTACCTCGGAGATATTGCATGTTTGATTCCAGACCATTGCAATAAAGCAAATATTGTCATAAAGTGAGTCAAGTGAATTTTTTGGTTTCCTAGTGCATATGTAAGTTATGTGTATATTATAATGTTGTCTATTAAGTGTGTAATAGTATGTCTAAAAAACAGTGTACTTCATTGTTAAAAATTGCTAACCATCATCTGAGCTTTCAGTGAATCATAATCTTTCTGTTGGATCTTGCCTCAATGTTGATGCCCGCTGATTGATTGAGGTGGTGATTGCTAAAGGTTAGGGTGGCTGTGGCAATTCCCTAAGACAACACTGAAGTTTACCACATCAATTGACTCTATCATTCACAATCTCTGTAGGATGCAATGCTGTTTGATAGCATTTTACCCACAATAGAACTTCTTTCAAACGTGAAATGAATCCTCTAAAATCCTACTCCTGCTAAATTTATGTAATAGTCTGGACTCTTGTCATTTTGACAGTGTTCAGAGCATCTCCACCAGGAGTAGATTCCATCTCAAGGAATCACTGTCTTTGCTCAGCCACAAGAAGCAACTCCTCATCCATTCAAGTATGATTATGAGATTGCAGCAATACAGTCACATCTTCAGGCTCCACTACTAGTTCTAGTTCACTTGCTCTTTCTCTGCATGCACTTCTGCCATTGAAGTCTTAAATCTCTCCAAGCCATCTATGGGGATTGGAATCAACTTCTTTCAAATTCCTGTTCATGTTGATATTTTGACCTCTTCTCATGAATTACAAGAGTTCTTAATGACATCTAGAAAGATGAATCCTCTCTAAAAGGTTTTCAATTTACTTTGCCCAGATCCATCAGAGAAATCACCATCTGTGGAAGCTGTGGTCTTATCAAATGCATTTCTTAAAAAAATAAGACTTGACAGTCAAAATTACTTCTGGATCCATGGGCTTCAGAATTAGTGTTAGCAGGCATGAAAATATTAATCTCATTGTCTCCATTAGAGCTCTTGGGTGATTAGGTGCATTGTCAATGAGTGGTCATATTTGGAAGGAATCTTTTCTTCTGAGCAATAGGTTTCAACAATAGGCTTAAAATATTCAGTAAACATGTTATAAACAGATATGTCATCATCCAGGCTTCGCTATTCCATTTATAGAGCACAGACAGAGTAGATTATCATAATACCTAAAGGCCCTGGGATTTTTGGAATGGTCAATGAGCATAGGCTTCAACTTAAAGTCACCAGATGCATTATCCCCTAACAAGAGAGTCAGCCTGTCTTTTGAAGCTTTGAAGCCAGGCTTTGGCTTCTCCTTTCCAGCTATGAAAGTCCTAAATGGCATCTTCTTTCTGTAGAAGGCTGTTTCATCTATGCTGAAAATCTGTTGCTTAGTGTAGCCACCTTCATTAGTGATCTGAGCTAGCTCTTCTGCTTCACCTTCTCCATCAGCAAGTACTTTACCTTGCACTTTCCTGTTATGGAGATGGCTTCTTTCCTTAAACCTCATGAACCATCCCTTACTAAGTCCAACATTTATTCCACAACTTTCTCACCTCTTTCAGCCTTCATAGAATTGAAGAGAGTTAGGGTCTTGCTCTGGATTAGGCTTTGGTTTCAGGGAATGCTATGACTAGTCTGATCTTCTATCCAGACCATTCAAACTTTCTTCCTATGAGCAATATGTTTTGTTTTGTTTATTTTTTCATGTATTTGCTAGAATACCACATTTCATTTCCTTCAACAACTTTTCCTTTGCATTCACAACTTGGCTAATTGGTACAAAAGTTCTAGCTTTTGGCCTGTCTTGGCTTTCAATATGCCTTCTTCAAGATGCTTAATCATTTCTAGATTTTGATTTAAAGTAAGAGACATGTGACCCTTCCTTTTACTTGAACACTAAGAGGCCATCACAGAGTTATTAATTAGCCTAATTTCAGCATTGCTATGTCTAGAGAAAGAGAGGGAGGCTCAAGGAGAGAGAGACAGGAGGCAGTCAGTGGAGCAGTCAGAACACACACATTTATTAATTAAGTTCACCATTGTATATGGGTGCAGTCTGTGGTACTCCAAAATAATTACAGTAGTAATATCAAAGACCACTGAACACAAATAATCATAACAAATATAATAATGAAAAACTTTGAAATATTGTAAGAATGACCAAAATGTGACATAGAGACTTGAAGTAAACAAATGACTTTAGAAAAATAGCACCAATAGGCTTGCTCAATGCAGGGTTGCCACAAACCTTTAATCTAAAAACCGTATCTGCAAAGCACAATAAAGCAAACTGCAGTAAAATGAAGTATGCCGTATTTTAAGTTGGATATATCCATTAACTTATGACCCTCAGTTTCCTCTTATCCAATTTGTATACCAATAACACATACGTGTTGTGAGGAGTAAATGAAATGACAGAGGCAAAGTATCTTGTACATTAGAGATGTCAGATATATATTATTTTTACCATTTTGCTTCACATCCTACATATTTATTGTGTTCTCTCAATCTCACCAGAATGGCTGGAATGGATTATATGTTGGGAATGGGAAATGGATACTAGTAGAAGGAACAAACATTTATTGAATACTAATTGTATATAATAAGTAATTTGTCTGCATTTTTTCATTTAACTGGTATATGAAGTTACTCTCTCTACAACCACTACTGATATTCTAATTGCCAAAGTCTGTGATCATTTCTTAAGCTTCACATCACAGAACATTCCTCCTAAATTTGGGAGTCAAGTTCATTATCTCCTCCAAGGCAGAATCCTTCAGTTTCTGGTACACCGTTCTTTCCTGATTCTCATTCCCACCTGATTAAACCCTGCATAGATTCCTCTTTCTCTTATGGGCCTGTGCTTACCAGTCTTTTCCAAACCTCTCACATTTTGCACCTCAATAGGTCTCCAGTGTTTCTTTCAAACCAGATCTCTTCCCTCATATGTGTAAACACAAATGTGTCTACATTTGGATGGACTCCAGACTCTTTAAACATACTGTCTAATATTGTACCTACTGATTTTCCCTTCTAAACTAGATATTTTTACAAATTTCCATCTTGGTTTTATGATCATAATCTTCACAGGAGTTATCATTTACTGCTGGCCACATCACTTTCTCTAAATTTAATCAATCAACAAGTTCTTGACCATTTTGTTACTAAAATATTTCTTGAATCCATTACCTACTTCTTATCCCTAATACTTTAATCACTATCCTCTCAAGCTTCAATTATTGCAAACCTCCCAACTACTCTTGCTTTTCCATTCTTGAGTTCTCATATTCAACCTTCACACATCCTTATTTCAATGTTTAAAAATCCAATTACAACCCTTCTTACATGTCAAATTCAATGAAAATCTTTGTAGACTGGTTTGTCCAAACATTTACTAAAAATATTATTTCTTTGTTATTCCTTATTCATGATCTTTTAAACTATGATTCCAAATAAACCAAACTAATAGTGAAAACATACATTGTATTTTAAAAACCCACAAAAAACATGAAGAACTTCAAAATATACTTTTAAAATTAGTTGTGGAGGTATATAGAATACAGTGAAATACAATTTTAACTTTGTAAGCATTTTGAAATTGAAAAAGTATACATGCATATTTTACCTTCTTTAATTTGTGAATAGAAACATCCATCACACAATTGTATTGTTTTTTCTTTTCTCATTTTAGACATTTGCAAAGTAACAGGTAATTTGATACATAATTAACAGAACCTATTCTATTTCTAAGATAAAGTAATTCATTTAGTAAATTCACTAATAACTCATCAAAACTATTAAAAGTAGTCTCAGCAAATAAAGAAACATAGAGTAATATATACAGTGTCTTTAGTTCAACTAATTTATTCTAAATATATTCTACAGAAAAAGAATATAGTCTCAATTTTTTGTTTTTTTTTTTTATTCAATCTGGCTTCATGCTTTCTTCTGTAAAATATATATGTCTAAAGTTGATGGTCTATTTTTTTCCTCTCTTCCAAAATATCACATCGATTTTTTTATGGGACTATATAAATACTTCATTGACTTTGCTTTCCTTTCTTATTTTGAGGTTTAAAATTATCATCAGGATCCTGGGAACTCATTGAAAATTTTGGAAAAAGCTAGTAAGCTACATAAAGAAACTATAATTTAAACTCTGAAATGTTATTCCAAAGGACTATTCAGACTATGTGATGCTAAATATATTTTATGGTTCCTTTTATGATTCTTTTACTTACAAAAGAATTTCTCAGGAGATCTAAATACGAAACAATTGGCTTTACTTCCACATTTGGAAAAATTATAATTCTATATTAGAAGTGGAAAGCAAACATCTCATAATCTTACATTATCTTCAATATTGGTGAAAAATGGCACTGTTTAACATGGGGCAGATTATACTTTTTTAGATACATATTGTTAGGATGGGGACAGAAGGCATGTGCATTACTGGAAACAGTATTATTTTATATCTTTATTTGTGATATGCGATTATTTATTTTCTTCCTTTCAATAAGCTTGAATGGAATGTGGTTTCTGGGTTAGAATTTAAATCTCTAAAGTACAAAGAAGATGAGACTAGTATAATAAGTGTTCAAATTTAGAGACAGTTCGGATTAAGTATCTATTTGGTGCATTTTCATTTGTTCTTTCAAGAAATGTACACACACACACACACACACACACAAAGAAATGTACACATTTTACCATGCAAATGTCAGGAAGAGGGATGGCCAATATCAAACTCTTAACAACCTCAAGATATACATTTTGAGTTCAGAAATGTTCAGTGACTGACTTCATCCATCTCTTGTTTGTCTCTAATGTTCAACTATAAGTGATGGCAGATCCTATCACAGTGGACATTGATTCTGATTGGACTTGTGTCAATTCTGATTTGTTGGGGCCCATTCCATACTTGTCTTTAAATATGTGACTATCACTCCTGCTTTTAAAAAGAATTCTTATATTATATGCTGTAGAGAATTATTTTCAAATAATGAATTAGATATACCCCTGAAAGGGGTTAAACAAAGACTATGTATAAATTATCCTTTGGTGGTGTGAGAACTAATACAGGGCTATCTCCCTCTTATACCTGATAACATACAACTGCATAAACTGAAATTTTATAAATTTTAACTAGTATTTATAGGGAAGATAAAGATTAATCCTACAATAATTTTATGCAGAAAATAAAGTATTTGTATAAAATTTGAAATCAATCGCCTAAATAGCAACACAAAAAATACTTCAAGGAAGAGCTACAGCTATCTCCACATTTAAAATCATCCCTTCCCAAAAACAGTAGATGCTTAACTGACTGAGCCACCCAGGCACCCAGTTATGTTCTGTTTCTTAGGAAATATTAATTTTAATCCAGAAACCTCTTTCAAAGATTCCAAAAGATTAAATTATCATTTAACACGTCCCAATAATTTTATTTAATTTTATTTTTCTATGAATCTAGTAAAGTAAAACTATGGAAAAACTTACAATTTATAAATATTATTTTTCATGGAGAAGTATGCATGTTCTAAGAGCATATCAATACACTGATGTTAAAATGTTTCCTATTGAAAATTCATTCCATCATTAAAGGGAGTTTTTAAAGTCCATATGAGAAAGAAATGTTAAAACTATTTTTCTTTTTGCCAATTGGAAGAAGGCATAAATAAGTTCTTACTCAATGTTCTTTCTTTAACTAAATTCATTTGTAATCATAGAACAATAATTAAGTAAATTATGTTTCTTAATAGGGCTCCACAGGATCCAGAGCAGTGAAGTGAATAGAGAAAAAATGGCTGTGTCAGAGCACAGAACTCATCCCCATATTTTGTTTTTTGTGGATAAAACCTATCGAGCTTTCTAGTTCAGCATGTCAAGGGACAACTGAAGACTTTACAAAGCTATAGCTTCCCACATGTATTCAAAAACATTTCAGTCGGTCTTGGCTGAAGTACCTTCCATTACAAGAAGAGCTCTTTTTTTTTTTTCGGTTGAATGATCTATGACTCCACACATGACTTTGGTAGGCACAATGATCTCTAATACAAGAGGGACCCAGAACTTTGTCTTTTTTACCTTGTACCTAATGTGGGTCCCAAGCAAGCACCATGTCCTCGTACTTTGTTGTTAAACCTATTGTGCTTAAAAATGTGTGGCTGATATAAGGCTCAACATTTGAAAAATATGTTTTTACATTGCCCTCGGCAACAATGTATGAATCAAAACTGCTTTCTTCTAATTTTCTAGTCCTATAGTGCCAACTTAACACTAATACACACAAATTCTGATATAAACTAAATAGCAAAAGCAAGTAGTGAAGAATTCAAGAATTTTTAAATAAACTCCACAAAATTATAATTGCAAAAACAATGAAGGAATTAAGGTATAGATGTTAACAAATGTGTTTAGAGTTGTAGTTAAAAATATAACGTTTCTGAAGATCTTAAATGACCAGAGAGGGTGTTTTAGTTAACAAAAACAATATCCTGGACAACATAGGTTAATATCCTTAAAATCTAAATAAGCAGACATTTATTTGAGAAAGCATAAATTAGTATAATTGTATGAAAAAGATACAGACACACACAGTAGACACACACACACTCTGCAAAGTCCCGTAACTATGAAAATAATGTAAAAGATTAAAGCAAAAAAAAAAAAAAGATTAAAGCAAATAAAATAACCCATAATAGCTCCTAGGCCACTGAATTCAACTGCTAAGTTATGTCAAACTTTCAACCCACAGTTAATTTCCAGCATAAGAATACTATTAATTAAAGAAATGAAAACTCTCTAAGTGTTTTGTATCCAGTCTGATAACACAGCATAAAAATAAAATTTAAAATGACCTTTAAGGTATACTCTACTAGAATTCAACAGCATTTAACAAGTGTCATCAACTAAAATGAAATAGAAATTCAAAGATGGTTTAATTTGAGGAAATACATCCATAAGTCTTTACAATTATATATATATTATATATAATATATATTATATATATCTTACTTTACAGATGAAAAAACTGGGAGTCATAAATTTAAATATAATGCCAAAGGTTACACACCCAGTGCAGAACTATTCGAGAATCTATACTTTTAGCCAATAAATTATGTTACCCCACAGGATACTACCACATAAAACAGAAATTCTGTAAGAGTTACATACACACACGCAATCAAAATTAGAAGCAAGCAAGTCAAGTATGTGGGCTAATAGTTACAGTGATTGAGCATCTATATAATTCTGATACTCTTAGAGAATGAAGCAAAAGAGAAAAAGATTGAGTTACAAAATTCCCAATTTCTGATAAAAGGAAACCTGAGTTGTACAAAAAAATTCAGGTGAGAATGTAATGGAAACAATGAACCACAGGACCAAAAAAAAAGCTGGTATTTTTTATTAGCATTCTATAAATCACCCAGTCAAGCTAATTTACATGTCATCTCCTCACACAGTTACCATTTTGTGTGTGTGTTGTGTATGGCACCTAATATTCAAAATGGTGTTATTAACCCTAGTTGACATGTGGTACCTTGGATCTCTAGACTTATTCAACCTTCGTAATTGTGATTTTACACCCTTTGACCAACCTCTCCCCTACTTCCCTGATCTCCTCACCCTTGGTAACCGCTTTTCTACTCTCTGGTTCTATGTACTCAACTTTTTTTAAGATTCTCCACATAAGAGAGATTATGTAGTTTTTCTCTTTCTTCTTCTGGCTTACATTACTTAGCATAGTGTTGTCCGGGTTCATCCATGTTGCTGCATTTGGCAAATCTTCTGTTTTAGTATATACATGGAATGTAACATTACAGATCACAATTTCTCTATTCATCCATCACTGAATACTTAGGTTGTTCTCTTATCTTATAAATAATGCTGCAGTGAGCATGGGAATACAGGCACCTCTTTGAAATACTGATTTCATTTTCTTGGGTATATACCCAGAAGTGGTATTGCTGATTATATGGTAGTTCTTTTTTTAGTGTTTGGAGGAAGCTCCATAACTGTTTTCCACAATTGCTACGCCAATTTACAGTGTACACGTATTGCCTTTCCTCCACATCCTCAACACTTGTTTTCTTTTATATTTTTGATAATGTTGAAATATTTTATGGGTTCTCTTCTTTCTCCTGCTGTCTCCACTCTCAATATTTCAAATTATGAAGGTGTGTGAGTATGCTTAGATGCATGCTGGGGGTGAGGGTAGTAAAAAGCATTAAAGTGATATTATTTAAAATTAATAAAAATTTTTAAGAGATTAGATACACAAAATGATAATAGCATATAGAACGCATAATTATTTTTTTAAAAAAGTATTTGGGGGATTAGAATACTCAAATTTGAAACTAAAAGGAAATGTCATTTAAAGGGTCTTCTGAATCTAGCCAGTCAAATGAATAACCTAATGGAACACTTATGGTATAGCACAGGTCTAAAGTTTACTGTGCTTACAGACCATTATTGTGTAGGTCATCTAAGATATGTCTAGGGTATATTCCTTTGAATTTGGATTTACCAACTACAAAATAAACACTTTCTAAAGTCCTTTCCATTGCTCTTAATCTTCGATCCTGCAAATCCCTCCTAAGATTTAGGATTTCATTATATATTATATGCAAATTCTATGGAAAATGGTCTCTTCATAGACAATGGTTACAACTTGAATCTCATATTAACCTGGTATTATAAAATATATTAGTTTTAAAAATCATCTGCGATGTCAGTAGTCTTTGAATGAAATTGATTAACCTTCTAAATAATCATTCTGTGTGTGTACTAAATGATAAACTTGAAAAATAGTCACTAGGGGGAAGAAAGTAATACACTATAGGAACCTAGAATTATATGGCTTTTGTAATCATGATTTTATGGGTTCAAAAAACAGAAAAGTGTATCGTTAAGTTACCAACTGAAGAAGGGGTACACTTATTTACCTAAGTAAATTCAGAATCTGGAATTTTAAAAATATAAGCTATTTTTTAAAATTTTTGTTACTTGACTACTTGGACCAATTTGTGCATATTCATTATTAAATATATTAGGAGAACAGGAGAAATTAATTTTTTCTACTCCATAAAGGAAATGCATTTTTGTTAGTTTTTATAAATTACAGGTAGCTTTGAAGAATATTAAAGCAGAATTTATTCTGCTTTAAACAGTGAAAACATAATATGGTGTCAATTTGATCTCAAATGTAGGAAATCAGAAAGATTTAAAAACCATTTCATTGTTGGTAATTTCTTCCTCACTTTTCTAAAACAGAGATGCTATTAAACAGAATTTCCTGCACTGCCAGTCAGTCTACTGAAGGCATGCTTCTAATGTAAATGACAGTTGAAAGATTAGAAGTGATACTGAACTAAGTTTTACATTTCCCATGTCTCTTGGCCTTTGGCACTGTGTAGAAATGACATTCACAATTTTCTGTACTGCTTTTCCACAGCAGCTAGCAAAACCCTGTACTCGCTTGGCCCTGATAATCCATCAGAACAGGATTTTTTAAATTCTTCTTGCCTCTCTTTCCACATACAGTTGAACATAAATGATCTTTATCCCCTCAATATATCACTTTAAGAAAAGTTTCCTTCTGGACACATTAATATAAACATTGTCCAGAGAATCTGAGCAACATGAAACATAGTTATTGTTTACTCTCAAGAATCTTCTTCTCAAGTATGTTACTTTCATATTTAAAGCATATTAAGTTCCTTTTGCAGTTTGTGGGAGGATAGGATATATTGATCAACATCAAACATACCTTCTCATTCAAAAGTAAGTTGAAAAGTAGGAATCTTATTGAAGGAAAACCTTGTTGAAGAGTATGAGGTATTAGAGGAATATGCTAATTATGATACTCCTTTTCAAATGTGTTTAATACTCTCCAATGAAAAGAATGAGACATGGATATTGAAAACCAAGGCAGGATTTACTTTGTACCTGAAGTGATTTTCAGAGGAAAATGTATTCAATTATATAAATAGAGTGGGTGTGAGGAAGACAGAGATATTAAAGTAGTTCAGCTGAAGAAAAACTATAATTAGCTCTTAATTATATGGGGGTTGATTAATATATTCAAGGTCATGCTGAATATCCTAATTTGGACTATGCTAGAAAGAGTAGGAGGGTGGGGAATGGGGGGTGGGGAATCCAGAAGGAAGCAAGCTCTGAAGCTGGCCATAGCCTGGTATAGGGAACAAAGGTGAGGCTTAAAGAACTTAGCTCTTGGAAGGCAGCTTAGACCTTTTCTTCCATCACATGTCTTTGTGCACTTTGTCTAATGTTCAAGCACTAGCTCACCATGAATTTCCAAGTCAATTTACTTTTCAGTATTAAAGTTGACTGAGTTGCTGTATTAAATGTGATATGGCAACATAGATTTTCATTTTTTAAATTGTCTTAAATATTACCTAATGAGCAAAGACCAATATAAGTGGTATGATTAAAGTTCAAAAGTTTTAAAATCACTATATTGAACACCTGAACCTAATATTACACTGTATGTTAACTAACTGGAATTTAAATAAAAACTTTAAAAAAACCTTTATCTTTAATAAAATGTTTATCATGGTACTATAGCATGGAATATCAAGTATGCCATGCTTAACAAAATATGTAGCTTATATCAAATGAACTTCATATTAACTAAAATTTTTCCTATCTGCTAATCAATTATTTGTATTTTACATAAAAAAGGGCAAAAACCCCTCAATTCTCTGCATTAAGGCACAATAATAACTATTAAATTACAAGATTCATATGGTTGCAAAATATATGATCAATGATGATGGTGTTCTATAAAAAAGTCTTTGACTTAAAGGAACATTCATTCCCTATTTTCCTTCCTTATCCATAGCCATCAAGATATGAAACTGCCATAGAGATGTTTTTAAAGGCATAAACATTATCTCACACATGTAAGTAATACTGTGTAAACTACAATAAATAACCTACAAAAAATCAAATTGTATACAATAACACATAGGGAGTTAAATATATTTCATTATTTTATTATTAGACATCATACTAATAAAACAACAGATATAAGGACTTCAGGTATAGTCAAAAGTAAGCTTAATTTATGAATCATTCCAGTATGAAATTTTATACACACATGCAACATATGGGGTAGACATTTTTCTTTTTAAAAGGATCGTACTAACTGACTAGTTTCACATCTGATCAAACTACTTTATCACTTACTACTTTACAACTGACTTGCTCCAAAAGAAAAAAAAGGAATATCAAACACATTTTATACATAATAATTTATAGAAGACATTGCTTTAGATTTCTTATAATGGTGAACAAGTAGAAAAGAAACATCTAACTGTTACTATCAAGAGAAATAGAATTCTGTAGAGAAATATTATTTGCTATAATACTTGAGACCAAAAAAAAAGTTCATTTATAGTATAATAATTACTGTTAGGTAGTAAACTTCATTTTGTATTTAATGACAACATTTATTGCAAAACATTTTAATGGGGAAAACAAATGCAAAACTATAAATAAATTTTCATCACTTACCTCTCTTAACATTTCTGCTTGTACTTGAGGATTTAACTGAAGGACATGGGCAACGTCCTTCACATTTGACTGAGATCTGCTTTCCTAAGACACATGCCTGATACTCTAGTTTGCACTGTATACAAAGAGAAAAAAATAGTTATTTAGATACATTTAGTTATGTCAATACAAAGTCAAGAAAGGGACAAAATAACACACTGGTGATTCTATTACACATGCTATGGAAAAGACAAATGAATAGTATGGAAGGAAGAATATTTCATCTGATTTCAACTCTACGAGTACCCTAATTCCTAAATGTAGCATTTGGAGTCTCTTAAATGTTCTCAGCCTTGATTTTCTCATATGGATCATTGGAATAATAACACCGAATCTACAGAACTTTAAGAATTAAATAGGCAGTCTTCCTAGAGTGGTAGCTACCATCCAGTGGGCTCTCACATGTTACCAAAGTCTGAATGAAATTAGTCAGTCAAAATTACTATGGCACATGAAGTTTTGTTTTGTTTTGTTTTCTTTAGTTTAGCTTAATTTTGTTTTGATTTTGTTTGTAAACATTACCCTTTGTTAAGCTTGAGCATCCTTAACTCATTGGTAATATTTCAGAACTGCTCAATTTGACATTATTCAAAAATTATAAACCTAGTCCATTAAGAGGCAATAATTGCCTTCCTACTCAAAAAGAAATAGATCTTGCTAATTCTGAAGTAATGTGATTTCTTTAGTGGCTACGTCCATAAATTCACTCAGTGCAAATTATTTTAAAATTAAATAGGGCAGACTTTCTGGCTCCAATCGACAAATGCACCAGTGACTAATTTAATTCGGTTACAGCTGATACCAAGAAATACTGAGTACACCCAATGACTAATCAGATTACTCATATCTGTACAACATTTTTTTTTTGTCAAATAACTCTAATGGACGGGCAAAATTCATAACTAGCCTTTCAACAAATGAGTTAAAATTATTACACTTGGAATATATCTGTAGTGGCTTCGTGGGTCTTTTTGGAGGAATAAACTCAAAGAAGTAATTTTTTTATTATTATTCAATGTTTCAGTAATTGAAGGAAATGATTTTGACTTGTAAAATCACAATGAATTTTAAATGTAATTAAAATGCCCAATGGCTAGTCAAAAGTAGAAATAGATGAGAAATTAAGAGCACTTGAATGAAAGCCAGATAAGTTATATAAAACTTTGAGACCTCAAATGTAATATTTTTTACTCTAACTTTTTTAACTTAATATTTCAGAACGCTGGATCTGGTCATATGAAAATTCTGACTCATGACATAATTTAAGAAAAGTTCAAGAACAATTGTAAATGGTATGTGAACAAAGTCAAAAGTCAATATTAATTATAGTTAATATTAAAATTTGAAAATATGTTAGCTCTCTTCAAAAATATGTTATGCCCTACTCATTTACATTCTAAATGTGGCTTATTTTAAAAGTGATTTTTTTTTAATTCAAAGAAAATGAAAGCCCAAAAATAATTGAGTGAACGACAAAAATACATGAGTTGTGAGGTAAAAAAGTTTCACTTCTTAGATAACTTTCTTTGACATAACAAAAATTTTCTGAGCTGTCTAAAATTTGCATGTGATGAAATTTTAGCTTTGAAAAAGAATTACTTTAAAATAAAACAATTTCTTTTTCAGAATGGTTCTATCAAACACTTTTTTTCTGTATACATTTCTATGAAGACCAAAAAAATCAGAAGGATAGCAAATCCACCCCATTGTTTATAGTTATAAGGATCTACTTCCTATAATCAGAAAGACAGTTAGTTTTAGGGGCGCCTGGGTGGCTCAGTGGGTTAAAGCCTCTGCCTTCCGCTCAGTTCATGATCTCGGGGTCCTGGGATGGGGCCCCGCATCAGGCTCTCTGCTCGGCGGGGAGCCTGCTTCCCCCTCTCTCTGCCTACTTGTCATCTCTCTGTCAGGTAAATAAATAAAATATTAAAAAAAAAAAGAAAGTTTTATTTACTTATGGATTGATTTTCAAAAAACATCATCTTGAAGAATTTTATCCAAAGAATGTTAGGACATTAAAAGTACTATTTTAAAATATTATTTTAGCTACACTTGCTGATTAGATTTCTAATTAATGACATTCAATTTACTTAATTATCACAAAACTGAAATATTTATAAAGGTATAAGTGAACTAAAATATCACATAAAGGGCATGCTCATTAGTTTATAATTACCAAGAAATGGAAATTCTGTAGAGAAAGACATGATTAATGCATTCCTGATTATCTAAGACCCTGAGCATTGAGAATATTTAAGTTAGGAGTTATTGTGAAAAGCAAGCCTGCAAAATGATTTTTTAATGGTCAAAGTTGACACTTGTCAGGGAAAGCAAGTTAAAGTCCTTTGTTTAATCACAGGATTAAATAAGAAAATATGATCTAACCATAAGAGAGATCTGGTCTGCCCAAACCAAAGACCCCAACCATCAGATTAATAAATGCTGGGACAGGCTAGTGCAGGTTTTTAAGATAATGCAATCACCATGGCCTTGTTGGATGGCTTAAATCACAGGTTCTCAGTTGGAGTGATTTTGCCCCTAGGTGACATCCGGAAACCTTTTTGGTTGTTACAGTTGTGAAGGAAGGATTGCAGCTGGCATTTACCAGATGCCAGAAATGCTGCTAAACATCCTTCAAGACACATTTCAACCCCCCAAAATAAAGCATTATCTAACCTCAAATATCAGTAGTGTCCTGATTTAGCTCTGAACAATGAATAATTAACTAACCTCTCAGAATCCCTTCCATATTTCCTTAGGAATTTTTTCTTAGTCATTCATTAAAATAATGCAATAAGTACTTAAATTATCCAGAAAACAAACAAAAAAACAAAAGACAAAACAGCTAAAACAAAATACACAGCTTATAAATGATGACTTTCACTGATGTATCTCTATGTGTCAAACACTGTGTTAAGCAGTTTGATGCATTAGATTTTGATCAATGAGGTAAGACAGGAATATTTTTTTTAAATAATTCTTTCAGGGGCACCTGAGTGGCTCATATGGTTGGGCATCTACCTTTGGCTCAGGTCATGATCTCAGGGTCCTGGGATCTAGCCCCACGTCAGGCTCCCTGCTCAGAGGGGAGTCTACTTCTCCTTCTCCCTCTGCCTCTCCCCCTGTTTGTGCTCTCTCTTTCCCTCTCAAATAAATAAAATCTTTAAAAATAAATAAATAAATATTTTAAATGAAGTTTAGAAAACTTTATGCAACTGATCAAAAATGTATGGCTAACATGGAATTTGGTCACTATTTTATAGCACTTCTCATATAGAACACGTATATAATCCACAGTAGCTAAAAATTGCAATAATGTTCTGCTTCTTTTTGTAATGATAAAAATTTTGATTCATATAAGAAAATAAATTGGAAATTTGGAATATAATAAGTCACTTTTTTAGTGTTTGTTTTCATCTACCTTTGACTAAAATATTACATTATGTACCTTTAGTACCTTAGACAACGAACATCTTACACATGATCTGAGCTCTCATGAATAGAATTCCTCATAGTCCGCTCTAGCTAATCATTTTACAAGTATATGTCCTTCACTTGAGTTTTTCTGATCCCCACTCTGGTGTTTCCCATGCGAAGACAACCAGAGGAGGAAAAAAAGACTTGATTTAGACTTACATCCATTCGTTCATTGGGATTTACCAATTACATGCACATTTATTATTGTAGCATAAATAACAAGCAGGGAGTTAAGCACAGCAAAAACCTTTGGCAATCCTACGCACTAAAGTGGACAGTAGCCCACTGTTTTCTCTGTTGCTGCACTTTTCATTAAGAAATAACACCCAGTTTATTTTGGGCAACTGTCTCCTTTTCTCAACCAGAAACTTTATTTTGGGAAACTAAATTTTACATACCAATGTTATAGCATACCTCTTACCACAGGATCAAAGTCCTGTGATATGAGGCAGGTTCTTAAATTTTTATTCAGATCTAAGGAGAAGTAAATCCTTTAAAGAGACAACGCTAGAGATGTGACCACAGATGCTATTAAGCAAAATCAAAATGAGAAAAGGAACAATAGAGTCCTGAGAACGTTAAAGTCCTTAACTTAAACAATCTTTATGGCTAAATTATATGCAAGTCGTTTTCCCCTTACACCTCAAAATGTTTCTATCAGACATCCAGAAATTGGGTATTATAAAGATTAGTTGAATTTAAGCTGAGGTGAGATGACATAAGGACAGTAAGGACCCTTTAACCCAGGTTAATAAATTTATAATCCTTATCATGTAGTCATGGACCATTTAAATTTTGTACCAGTTGGCAACTAGACTAAGGAGAACAGCAAGGAAAAAATAAGGCAACAAATGTAGGTTATTTTTGAATCGATGTATCTCTTATTTTCCAAACAGGAGTTATTATTACATATGTTTTATTTTTCTCCCCAAATTAAATGCATCTCAAAATATAAAAAAAAAATTCTCAGGTGGCGCAGACGTTACAATATCTTACAGTGCAACATGAGAACATACCAACGAGAAAGCAGCTTGTCACATGGATTATGGACTCAGAACTGATGCAGTACTGTGTTTCGAATGCTTTCTCTTTAAAAAGTATGTACATGGGATGGCTATATTACCTTCTGCCTTAAATTCAGTTTAATCCAATGTAGTCCTAGAATGCCAGGATTGTATATTCCTTCACCTCCACTAAGACCGTGAATATATGCATATAAAGAAACCTTACTGCTGTTTATATGACTAACTGATTTACTTGAGTTATAAAGTCATGTACTGTCAAATGTCTTGATTTTGTGATCTGTGTGCACCATGCAGTGTTCATATGTGCATTTTCCTCCTTGTCAGGCTGTTGTAAACAGGTATCTTGGACTGCAAAATCTGGTAATAGACTTAAAAATTTTAAGAATCAAAAATACAGGGTGTTTATTTTATAATTATTTCCTTCTCATAAGTTGTACTAAATTTTGCCATCAAACCAAAATTTTCTTTTAAATTATTCCAGACAAATGTTGCTTTCAATTACAAGTAATAGTTTCAATTAAAATAAGGCCTACAAAACACATTGTTTGATGATTTATATAATATATACATAACGTTAATGAAATCATTTTAACTTATTTTGTTTTTTATTTTCATTATTTATGTTAGTATAAAATATGGGCATTGACAGATAACAACTCAAACTTTCCCAGAAGGGTGCAGAGTGGTTAAAAAATAATTAAGAAATGGGGATGCCTGGGTGGCTCGATTGGTTAAGCAACTGCCTTCAGCTCAGGTCATGTTCCCAGGGTCCTGGGTCTGAGTCCCGTATCAGGCTCCTTGCTTGGCAGGGAGCCTGCTTCTCCCTCTGCCTCTGCCTGCCACTCTGCCTGTTTGTGCTTTCTCTCTCTCTGACAAATAAAAAAATACAATCTTTAAAAAACTATTTAAGAAATGGATGAAAATAGGAGGTTATTATACCAAGTACTGAAAAAAATTAGGTTTACATATGAGAAGAAATTATTTTTACAAATATAAATGGGAGTGAATTTTTTAAAAAAGAATGGCAACAAGGGACACCTGGGTGGCTTAATCAGTTGAGCGTCTGGTCTCATGGGTCATGGGATTGAGCCCAGTGTGGGGTTCTGTGCTCAGCAAGGAGTCTGCTTGAAGATTCTCGCCCTCTGTCCCTCCCACCGGAGCATGCCCTCTCTCTCTCTCTTTAAAATAAATCTTAAAAATACATAAATAAAAAAAAATTAAAAGAATGGCAACAAGTAACAAGGGATGTATTTTAAAAGAACACACAAGGACATGAACAATTCAGAACAGAAAGTTTAATTTAGCTAACAAGAGAAAAGAGTCTGAAGACCTCAAAGTTTTCAATGACTTTAACAATTATATAAACATAAAAATACTGAGGTGTGGAAACTTGGACATATATTTCAATGTCTATGGGGTTTACACAATTAAAGTTTTATATTAACTATTTCAATGAGCATAAGATTGAGGAAATTTCTTGTTGATTATGCTTAAGAAATACTAAGAACCTATTTAAAATTATGTACTGTTCTTATAGCTAAGATACGTGCTTAATAGTATCCTAATCCTTAATCAGTATTCCTGAACAGTTTTATGCACTGATAGCAGTGACAAACTTTGGAATATGCAGGAATAGAAAGACAGGGAAACAGTGGCGCACTTAGTTTTGACAAAAAGGTATAACCACATAAAACTGAGTTTTTCCACTGTGTAAACTTTTCCTCTTCCGTTAACGTGAGGGAGTAACCTGGGAAGACATTACTTCTGGAGCGCCCTCTGTTGACTCACTACAGGAATATACGTGAATCTAAGACCACAGCTCACCCTACACCTTCCGAAAGGAAGAATCCTGGCAATGTCGACGATGGAAGGACCTGCTAACTGAGGTGATCAAAACTTTATGAAGGATGAGTTTGTATAGGAAACATGACTATAAAAAGGAAAAACAAGGATAAGGTGAGACATAGATCGTGGAAACTAGTTAACCTTTCAGAAGTTAATAATTTCTAAAGTATTCTAAATAAACAAGTATCCTTCTAGGATACACATCCATACAAATATATCTATAACTAATTCAAGTATGTTTCTCTCTATATATTTTAATATATATTAAAACATATACATTTTTAAAACCAAAAACCAAACCAAAGCAAAACAAAAAACATGACTTCATACTGATACCTCCAATTCCAATCCAACATCTCAGAATTCTTTCCAGATTCCCATTTTCCATGTTTGTAAGTACTTTCTCCAACAATAAGAGACATAGATTTACTTATATGATCAATCTATTTTCTTAATTGCCCAAGAGAACAATCTCACAGCTTGCCAGCCAGCTCTTCAGCATAGAAATCCCAGGAACATTTCCCACTAAATACCCAACACATCCATGCTATATCACAAAGTTCCACCCTTCTCTATTCACCACTGTGCAGTGGATCCACTAACTTTGGGCCAGGGAGGGGAAGAAAGGAATCCAACCTTTTTTTTCTTTCCCTGTATCTCCACTAATGACTAAGAGAAGAATGCTGAAATCTTATGATGATTGAATGAGATTCGATAATGTCTCTCTGTAGAAATTGTTTTACAGATCTTGAAATCACTTTACTATATACATACAAGATTAGATTTATTCTATTAGATTTTCTAGGTGAATTAACATGATAATCATTCTGTAGTAATCCTCTTTATCTTTTATGACTTTTATTGGGAAATCTAGGGTTTTTTTTCTGACACTGTAGAGCTACAGCTACCCTACTATTTTGTAGTATTGGAAGACAAGTCCCTATAGATTTCCTGTGTTTTTGTTGGAACACAGGAAGTTGCAGAGGCACTTGTTAGCCTTTTGTTTGGTATTGTATCTTTGATTTTGTTTGTCTGGTAATAGCCTTGCAAGGTAGAGATAATTCTGCCTCCTATCTGGAAGAAAGGGCAGTTTGTTTGCTTCCCAGTGAAATAAAAATAATGTCTCCCAATAGGGCAAAGTTTGAGCAGACTTGTTTGGAGTCCATTATGAAATATCCGGATTTCCTTAGCTGTGATACAAACCCAATGTGTGTGGAACATCCAACTGGGTTACTCTGCATTGTCCCGTGGGACTTGTGGGGAAAGCAGAATTGACGCAAATACAAACATTATTCTCCTTGTGTCATAAGTAATAAGTTGCTTTGTCTCTGACCCAGGGGGTGTTGGGTCTTCTGCCAGTATTCATAAATTGTGGCATGAATTTGCAAGTAGGGTAAAAATCTCAGAACCTTTACAGTTCTTTTGGCAAGGAGGATAGGATGCTTCCAGAGATATGGCTTTCTGGAAGTGAAAGGACCAGATCAGAAGATTGAGAAGACTGTCCACGATCCAGTAGTGAATGTTCTGTATGCTTTCACCTGAGTCATGAGCCAAAAGCGGAAAAAGGATCACCCACTGTTCCATCTGCTATTGAAAATTCTGAGCCTAAGCAGGAAGAAGTAGGATTGGCTGAAACTTTTCAAATAGTGCTTTGGTTATTGCTCACTAGCCTCCAGCAGGGGGAGGAATTTAGTGTTATCTTGATCTTAGGGTCAAGATTTCTCTTTCCAAATGAGACAAAAGCCATGTACACTCATCCAAATGTACTATAAAGAAGTTTCAGGTAGGTGAGACATTCAAAAATTTGTAAGCACCATCCATCACACCTGGTTCTATTGGGGAAGGTGACCCTGGATCCAACTGATGGGGCTTGGGCACGCTTGCAATATGGAAGGTAAGCCAACATGACCTTTCTTGTGGGGATTTCTGAACCAATTCAGTGCATGTTGCTATTCCTTCTGTATCTGAATGTGTAGTAGGTATTGCTGTGTTTATACTTTGCTGTTTTATAAGTGTCAAGAGGGATCCAAGAGCCAAGAATTTTCTAGGGGGAAAATGTCTTGCCATTTGCCACCAGCGGGTACTTAATAAACTAACATTCCCTATACAGATGATGTCCTGTTGTTGGAAAGTCGGAAGCTTCAGTCTCAATGACTCTGACTGCAATATTATAATACTTCTGTCAGCAAGAATGGCAGAATGAACTCCTGACAAAATTCAGAAGCTCATTTGCTAAGTAAAGGATTTTTGTTGGTTTGTTTGTTTGTTTATGACTACTTGGGTGGATTCATAATCCTCAGTCTCACCAATAGTGAAGGAAAACTTCACTATTCTTTAGTCATCACCACCAAAAAGCAGTCCCAGCACCTAACTAGGATTTATGGGTATTGAAAAGAGTATGCTCCTGGCTTGGTCATTTTACTTTTTCCCTTTATATCATCGGCCAAGCCAACAGGCTTCTTTAGAAGCTGTGCAAGAAGCTGTGTCCTATTCCTGACCTTTAGGGCTCCACTATCGTAAAGGACCCTTTCAACTACAAATCTCTGTTGATACTCCTTTCAGGTCATGCTGTTCCTATTCCAGTTCCATCTGCTGACTCTGGCTATGTCATTTGGTCCTGGAAAACCAACATGTGTCATATGTTTGACTTTGTGGACTATATGTAGCCTGACACAGTGCAGCTTTTATCATAAAGTTACTAAACAGGTGGCAAATAAGGTATGTAGCAGACCTTCTATGCCCTTTAACTGTCCATAGGCATCTGATATTGTAAGCATTGGTATGGTCTTTTCAAGCATCTCAAAAAGGTTTCTGACTCTGTGTCTGTCACTTTAGCAGAGCAGTTTGGTCCGTGAATTTTGCTGTCTCCAGAAAGGGAACTTGCCCTCTCAGGTGGTTCCTTAGTAATGAATAGGATGCAAAGAGGTTATAGGTACCTATTTTAAATATTCAGGCTTTTTCTTTCTTTCTTCTAATTGCAACCTCATGCTGGCCTGTTGCTGTACCCTGCAGGTTACAGCCTGTCCAAAGGGGACCTTGGGATTCAAGCTAACTTCTGACTCAGCCACCTGGATTGTCTTGTTGGATTAACAGGGTCCTGGATCACATTGCTTACTAAGTCCCCTGACAGTATTCCATGCAGCTCAAAGTTAGGAACACAATATCTCTCTAACTTCTACTTCCCTCGTCCCTGCTGGACTGGACTCCTATAGTATAATATTTATGTACAGAGTTTAGAAGTTGAGAGGAAGAAATGGGGAGTTTGACCTATTGTAATGTGGCACACTAATTTTGTGTTTATGGAAGGAGAGCAACAACCTCAGCACAAAGGGAGGGAACACCTTAGACCCTAAGAGAAATGGCCGAGGGAGAGACATTAGTGATCTTTTGTCTTTCAGAGCCACTCATATTTCTTTCCTCCTCAAGGAATGTGCCTTTGTATGGTTTTCCCAAGGTGTTGCCTTAAACTTAACTGCTGGATTTTCCTTTCCCTAGACAGTTCCTTCTCTATTCTGTTTAACCTAACTGAGAAGTCTATCAGAAAGAGAAAGGGATGGTACCAGTTCCTGAATGTCCTGTGCAAAGCACCTGCCAGTACCTCCCAAAGTCTTTCCTACCTCCATTCTCAGTCATTGAGATGGTTCAATGCCACCAGTTGGCTGCTTCAAAAGATAGGACAGGTTGAACAGACTGCTTTCAAGCATCACTCCAAAAACGAGGAGTAGAATTGATTATACTAATTCAGTTGGAAAATCAAGCATCTTCTGGTGGGCTGGAAGGTCACATTTGGTATACTGTCAATCTGTGTCCCTAGAAAAATGTAATTCTTACTTGCAGGTCAGAGCAGTTTTAATAATATTTTGCTTCCAGGACACCATGTACACTGCTGGGATGTACACTCTTGAATGGAATCCAGGCATGAATAGGCCTCCATACAGAAAACATACTGATTTGCAACTCAGCAGTGGTCTAAGAGAACTTCACCTGTGCAGGAAGCACCACCAGGAGACCAGGTAGCTCGTAGAAAATGAATATCTCTCCTAAATGAATCTACACTTAGTTATTCAGTTCTAAGTAGCATACCAAACTCATTTTTTAGGAGCACCTTGCAGGAATTTCTCTCTGTAACACAAGGTACTCAAAAGTTGTACCTTGAAAAGTTGATATAAATTTGTCATTGATCTCAAGTGAAGTAATCAATGATACCACATTGTTCCTAGAAGGCATTCAGATCACCCCCAACTCACTGACCAGGGGTTTTTTGGTAACTGTCTAGGTTTTTCCTTGCAGGCCAAGTGGGAGTCAGTGCCATCACTAAAGCTGCCTGTTCTACCTGGATTAAATCCTCAAGCCAAATACAAGGACTGGGATAGAAAATTGAGGCAAAAGCCACCTAGATTTCTAAGGTAAACTCGATGGTTTATGGGATTTGCTCAGGTGGTTGGTCCAGGACCCCAGAGCGGGAAAGAAGACATTGTTGAGATCAATATCATAGGTAGGTTGGTTTCATTCTTCTGCTGGGAGCTTCCTTGCTGTTATCCTTAATTAAAGGCTGCATGCCACAAACTGAATGGATTTGGTCCCAGTGTCTGTTGATCATATAAGTTGGAATGGTTGATGGAGTGGTGTACTTACAGGTAAATTCTCTAGAACCCAAAAAGATGTGGAAATGAGAAATGGGATATTGTTTGGAGGTAAGTCTCCATGGGTCACTCTTATTTCTGCATATCTTACAATCAGAGGCCTTGGCTGTTGTTCTATAAAATCTTTTCAAGGGGTGCGCCTGGTTGGCTCAGTGGTTGAGCCTCTGCCTTTGGCTCAGGTCATGATCTCAGGGTCTTGGGATCGAGCCCCGCGTCGGGCTTTCTGCTCAGCAATGAGCCTGCTTCCTCCTCTCTCTCTGCCTATTTGTGATCTCTCTCTCTCTCTGTCAAATAAATGAAGTCTTTAAAGAAAAAAAATCTTTTCAAGGATTTTTATGTAGATAATTTGGACAATTTGTTCTCCTGAATTACTTGTTTTGAATTTTTTTCAATTTTCTTTCAATAATTCAAGTGCATTTTTCCACTGTTTTTAAAATCCCATTAATCCGTTGAGATAATTTTTGTTGGTGTAATTATATAATATTTTAAACTCTTTTTGTCCAATTAGATTTTATTTTGATAATCTGTCATTTTAGTACAGTGTGTCTAGATTTTAATTTCTTCTTACTTATCTAACTTAGTACACATTTCACTTCCTGTATTGTAGATTCATGCCTTTCAACATTTCTGGAAAATGCTCAATTTTTCTTTTATTATTTCTCTCCACCTTATTATTTCTGGTTTGTCCTTTTGTATTTCAGAATAGTTTTTTATACATTTTCATTCTACTTCTATTCTTTATCTCCCTTTTTGGATCATTTTTTCTGAAGTATTTTCTGAAATATGCGAGCTATTTTTCTGAAATACGCATAAACATATATAATTACATATATAACAGTTTATTTTTGTTAAATATATTTTCTTTTTTATACATATACATCTATATTCACATACACATATATTGCAGGCCATTAATTCTCTTCAATTAATCTGATATTTTTTCTACTCATTTAATTTTAATTAAAAAGTTTTATTTTAATTGAATAAATTATATTTGGTTCTTTTACAAATTTAATATTTTTTGAAATTATATTGGTCTTGTTTGTATATTTCAATAACACTTTAAGTCTTTAAAGATTTCACACATTAAAAATATTAAAAAATGGGCGGAAGACATGAACAGACACTTCTCCAAAGAAGACATACAAATGGCTAACAGACACATGAAAAAATGTTCATCATCTTGAGCCATCAGAGAGATTCAAATCAAAACCACACTGAGATACCACCTTATGCCAGTTAGAAT
>CM052800.1:138419647-138492876 GCA_028533885.1 Nasua narica | reverse complement strand
ATGGAATATTATGCCTCCATCAGAAAGGATGAATATTCAACTTTTGTATCAACATGGACAGGACTAGAAGAGATTATGCGGAGTGAAATAAGTCAAGCAGAGAGAGGCAATTATCTTATGGTCTCACTTACGGAGTATAAAGAAAATCATGGAGGGCATCGTGAGAAGGAAGGGAAGGGCAAATGGGGGGAAATCGGAGGGGGTGTTGAACCAGGAGAGACTGTGGACTCTGAGCAACAAACTGAGGGTTTTGGAGGGGAGGGGGTGGGGGGGGTTGGGTGATCCTGGTGGTGGGTATCGAGAGGGGCACGTACTGCATGGAGCACTGGGTGTGGTGCATGAACAATCAATCTTGTAACACTGAAAAATTAAAATAAACAAATTTGGGGAGAAAAAAATATTATATAGTATTTGTATGTTTCAATATACCTAATTATTTATCTAATGATTTTAGTATTTTATTTTTCCCCCAAATACTTTTATTTTATTTTTTCAATGTTACAAGATCAACTGTTCATGCACCACACCCAGTGCTCCATGCAACACGTGCCCTCCTCAATACCCACCACCAGGGTCGCCCAACCCTCCACTTCCCTCCCCTCCAAAACCCTCAGTTTGTTGCTCAGAGTCCACAGTCTCTCATGGTTCACCTCCCCCTCCAATTCCCCCCCATTCACCCTTCCTTTCCTTCTCACAATGCCCTCCATGTTTTTCCTTATGCTCCACACCTAAGTGAGACCATAAGATAATTGACTCTCTCCGCTTGACTTATTTCACTCCTATAGTAAAAGGGGCAGATATTTAGAGTATGGAGAGAGATTAGAGCAGTAAGACTCAAAAATACAGCATGCTCACTTAACTTCAACAAGTCACCTTCCAAAGTTAATTATGGTATTAAAGTGTATTATACTAGAAAATAAAAGTGAAGTTAAATTTCTTCAATATAATACAAGCTGCAGAAAAATGATTTAGTGAGTGAAACAATTTAAAAGCAAGGCAAAATTGTCCATTGCCACAACAATAACATATTGCATTATTTATAACTGAGAAGATGGAAGAATGATCTGAATATTTAAAAATAGAAGCAGTTAGTTTGTTCTGACAATGTTTTTATAGACTTTGTCTATATATATAGACATGGCACATGGTTTTCATGTTTAAACTTAGTTTTCTTAATTTTCCTTTTTCTTTTTGGAAAAGAAAAATAATTCATCACTATAAATTATTTCCCTTACCTTTCTGTGTGCATTTAAATACACTAATAATATGAATTAGTATATATACAACACTATATGCTCAGCACTTTATATTCCATACATATAGAATATACTGAGAAGAAAATAAGTCCAGGCTTGAAGAACAAAATAATTAATATTTATTTTTATGCAGTATTTTCCTTATGAAATTTCCTTATGAAAATTCAGTGATTATTTCTACTTGTTCATATTCAGCTGACTAAGAAACTATATTTGGTAATGATATTTAACTCAAATATGTAATATTTACAGAAGAAGAACATATTAGTTTTATCTGAATGAATATTTTTTTTTTGGTTAACAAGAAAAGTACATTGGAAGTTCACCCTCAGTTGATCTCTAGGGAAATAATTGATTTCCATAGCCTGCTAAACACTGAACACTAATAAATGACTCCAGACTTCCTCATTTCTGTCAGCTGAGTTTCATGCTTACTACAACTTCATTTTTTTTGTTCCTAAAGTCTGCTCAATAAGTTAATAACATAATTATATAATTTAACTAAATATGACTTAATATGCTTACATAATATAGGATTGGGTTTCCTTGAAAACAATGGTGAATGTCTTAGATCCAATGAAGGTGAATATTCTTTACAAAGTTCATAGCTAAATAAACAGGTACAAAAAAATTCTAAAAGGCTGAGAATTGAGTTTTATAAAAATTAAATAATATTCTACCCATGAGGCTGTTTTTTAGATTCTTACTCCATTTTAAGTGAAAATTTAGGAATTCACTTATTTCCCAACAACTAAAGACAATAGAGATTGCCTTTTAAGCTTCACTATATGGTAAGGGAGTAAGAATGGGGAGTGTTAGAAGCCAAATCAATGTAAGGACAGGAAAGCTTTTCTGACAATTAGAACTCCCCACAAATATAGACATTTATCTCACAGAACAGGATATCTTATCAGGCATCTGCATATTGTATAGAAGTTTGAACTAGATGTCCTATTGAGTTCCTTTCAAATCTGAGATCTTATGATAAAGTTCATATTATTTCCTCTGATGTTCAGTGGTTTAAGTGGTTTAAGAAGAGCTTCTCCCAGTCAATGATTCTGTTAGTTCTGTAGTTATAATCTCGATCATGTTGGCATACCTAAGCCAGAAGTACAACCTAGCCTACGCTGAAAAACAGTTCAAATAGAAACAGTGCACATCTGTTTCTGAAAGTTGATCTTCCAACATAAAACTATCCCAGCTTAGACAAAGTATTCAGAAGAAAGTACATAGGACAATTAAATACTAAATATTAATAGATACAACACATCAAAATGGTGAAGTGTCAAGAAACTTTTTATCTTTTAAAATGTATAGAGGGCTCCTAGAATTAGCAACTATTATTAAGAGAAAGTAATAGAATGCCTCAAATATGGGGAAAAGTAAAGAAAAATAAGACAACAGTAGTACGTTGAAACAAAATGGGATTTTCTCAAGATGCAACAAAAAGTAAGTGCTTCCCCATTAATGCTATTGTTGTTCTAGTTTATTTTAAAAAAATAAGAATTCAAAAGTAACCTATGCAGTAATCTGAAGGGATGCAACAGTGGTTTTCTTGCCCACACATAAAAATCACCCAAGAAGTTTAAAAATTCAGATTCACAGGATCCCATCCCAAACCAATTTAAGTAGCATGTCTGTAGCCAGAGTGGGGAGCTCCAGTATAAAATGGTTAAGCTTTCTACTCACCCTCCCTCAAAACACACACACACGTGCACACACACACACACGCAAAAAAATTTCTTAGAAACAGTGTTAATTCTTAAAGAATTCACCACTATCAAGTTCAATTCCCAAGCAGTACATGACTACACATGAAAAAAAAAAAGTTCAAAATCGTCGTCCAGTGTGTTGTGTGCCCAAAGAGTTTATATTACTGATGCCATGCTGAGTTCTAAAACATTAATATTATTTATTGACTTCTGCCCAGTAAATGTAGTATCCATTTTACATAAGTCAGTGACAAATATATCCATGGTCTAATATGGATGCTATATTGGAGAACAATTCCTAGTTTTTACTGAAGTGATACAAAGAAACGAAGACCTTTATCTTTTGTGTCAATTTCAGAAACGATTACCTTTCAAATAACCTTGAACAGACTTATATTTTGATTTTTCTGGCATTGCTGAATTTAAAAGAATTCAGAAAACATTTGTTCCCTCGAAAAGAAGAACTAGGCTTCTATAAAAAGTGTCAATCATTTTTCTTAATAGGAAAAAAATCAGATGTTACAAAAATAGTTCTTACAAAAATCACAAAAGTCCCAATATTTTTTCAAGTAAGTCAATTTTTTCCTAATTTTTCATCCATTCCTTTGTCTTTTTATGTATACAGTTTTAAAATACTCTGCTGAGGATTTCTAGACAAGCTGACAAGTCCAGAGCTTGAACTCTAATAAAATAATTATTCCAAATTGGTCACACTGTGTAATGAGATGTACTTTCCAAAATTATATCTTAGGGCATTTGACTAAAGTCTTCCTTTGGATACCTTGTGATAACCTCTTTCTCACCACATCCCTCAACTCCTGCACCTGTTATACTTTGTAATGACCTCATCTCCAATTAAGTTGTACAGTGGAAACATGATTTCTAACTTCCTATCCATAAGTTGAACTGAAGGTAATGAAGAAACATTATGGGTCTGAAATAGAACCTGAAGGAAGATTATTTGCAGTAGTAAAACAAACAACTGTATATGCAAGGGAGCCAAAATACAGAAAAATGATAGGAAGACGAGAAAAGCAGGACTGGGCCTCCATCCTGGATGTAAGGTCCCCCACTCTGGACTGATGGTACCTGGCTTCTGGCCAGTATTTAACATATTGGGAATACTTGCCTGAGGAATTGGAAACCTCAGGGAAGGAACTTCATGGACCTTACTAAACCTAGAATTTGGAGTTCACCATTACTGAGAATTTTTTTTTTATTATTTTTTAAAGATTTTATTTATTTATTTATTAGGAAAGAGAGAGAGAGTGAGAGAGAGCATGAGAAGGGAGGTCAGAGTGAGAAGCGGACTCCCCATGGAGCTGGGAGCCCGATGTGGGACTCAATCTTGGGACTCCGGGATCATGACCTGAGCCGAAGGCAGCTGCTTAACCAACTGAGCCACCCAGGCACCCCATTACTGAGAATTTAAATGCCCATGAGTCTCCCAAAGCTGTTTATATCTCCCCCTGTCTAAATTTGCTAAGCTTATTGACCAAGTTGAATGAGCCAAGAACCAAAATAAAAATCTGTGACCCCCCTGCACTAATCTGTTTTTATCTCTGGTAAGCAGATGCTGGAGAAATAATTAAATTACCACTTCAAGAAGGCATTTGCCTCTGTGGTCTCTGTTCTTGGTCCTTTACCTAAATAACCTAGAGCAATATTTTGTCTTACGGAAAATGAAAAAAAAAAAAAGATAAGGGCTTCATTTTTAATTTCAAATCCTATAAACTTCTAAACAGTGTTATTAAGGATTGTTTAATATAAGTTCTTACTGGGCTAACATCTACAATTAGTTTGCATTATTTTATACAGCTCAGCCTTACTACTCTAAGATTAGTACTGGTGGTCCAAAGTGGAAAAATCACCAAGTTAAATTTGAACCAATAGAAATGAAGATGGTGATTTGGGATTTACTGCAAGTTCATATTCATAGGAACCATGTTCTTTCACATCTTTTATGTCAACAAGGTATCTATTGAAAGTGATACATACACAAATAAATATTAAAATAATAATGCAATGATTTATTATTCAATGGATTACTCAGACGAGTTAAAATTCAATGGGTTACTTAGAATGGCTTTATTAACAATATTCATAAAACCATATGATTTGTAAAATGGGGGGGCTTCAAGGGTGCTTAGTACAAAGAAGAATGGAATTGAATGGAATTGGAAATATATGTGAACTAATCTACTTATTATAGGTATATTTAATCTTGGGTGGAATATGATTGTATTTCTCCAAAATCACCAAGCAAGTCCTCCTGTATGGTTCCAAAAGGAAGAAATCACTCATGATGATAGCTTCGTATTCCGTGAACCTAAATTTTAACACAACTGATCATCTACTAGGAGCATCCTTAAGAGAGACCCAAACAAACAGGTGGTCAGCTAATGTTAGCACACTCCAGGGACACTCTGGACCCAAACATACTACCACCTCTAGCACGTACACTACTAAGGTTGAGAAAAACAGGCTTATCCTAGCTAGATGCCAGTAAAAATTACAGTCTCTCCCTTCATTCGATCTGTTTAGCCATCAGTGTTCGTCACATACAATTAAGATTAAAATTTGCTTGCCATGTACCTCTACCCACCAATTTGAATATTATAATCTGCAACCTTCATTGTCACCGAATAAATCAGTATCATGATTTACACATTATCATGTAGGATTTGATAATATGAGATAGATTCATTGTCTCTTGTGCCAGAAGTATGAATTTTCTTAACTTGTAAAGCTGAGATTGTGGACCATGGTAAATTAACCAAGATCAAGATTATATTGAAATGACCAGTAACATTCTCCATTCTCTCCTAGCAATGCACACCTTTAAACCCTCAGCAAATTAGCACATGGCAGCTTCACCAAAATAACACAGTACTTAGCCCCAAATAAGTATTATGCATATATTTATTGACTGAATGAATCTATCTTATCATTGCAGTGCTATTGTTAAGATTAGTGATTATAAATGCAAGTGGAACTTGTGAGGACATATTTACTAGGAGAAGGGATGGTTCATAAAGAGGTATCTTGCAAAACAAAATGTTCAGGTAGCTAAGAATTTTTGGAACTCCCCTTGCAGTAAGCAATTCAGATATGAACTGAAGTAAAGTTATTTTATAGTTTTCATGCATTCTATTTAATGTGAATATTCATTTAGTTCCTTAATAAGATATTAAATGCTTAATAAAAGGGCAAGGGCTCACTGGAGACACAGTACAATATGCTACATTATCTTTTTTTTAAAAAAGATATATTTTTTTAAAATTTAATTTCATAAATTTATCTGGCCCCAAAGTTTCATGTAAGAGCTTGTGAGCCTATATTCCTTCTTGTCACATAATCAAAGAAAACTTATCAATGTCTTATGAGGTGAAGCTCATATAAAAGCTCTTATATATCTGAATAAAATGGAACATGAAATAAAGAGGCAGAATGATGTAGAGGAGAGAACAGAGACACAAAATCAGAGATGGCAATACATCTTGGCTTCAATGTCAGTAAATATGTGAAAATTTTTTCTATCTTTCCGATCTTTAATTTTCTCATTTGTTAAAAGGAATTTTTGGAGGCTTTTTAGGAATACTATAGGAAATAACAAATGAGATAAACGAAGTAATGATAATGACAGATGGTAGCTACTACTGCTGTTACAATGATAATAATTGTTAACCTTATGGTATGACATGGTTACATTTCTGACCTCTTTCATAGTAGCAACAAAGGAAATGTTGCTTTTAATACTTGAGTGTTCAGTGTGTTCACAACTTTAGTATTTCAAATTTTAAAAATACTGAACAGGAGAAACAAATACACATTAAATCAGATTCCAAACCAGTGGGATTATTTGCATTGTTTTAAAAGTTAAATAAATTATTTGGATGACTGCATGGGAGAACTAATAATTTTATTCATTTAATAGTATGCATTACATATTTCATATGAAATGACTATAATTGTCTTTACCTGAGAAGAGTAGGTATGACCATCTGAACCACACACGGGGTTGGTATAGACCACTGGGCATTGCTTGCAGGTGGATGATATGGGACCCTTCCGTTGCTTATGGCCTACTCCTGCATCTTTCATGCTGTTAAAACAACAACAATAATCATACTTAGTGCATTTTTTAAATACATAAATTGATATTAACACCATGCCATTCTAACTCTTGAAGGTAAATTATAATCAATAAACTCCATGCTCATTTTCAATGTATTCATCAATATGATATTCATTATAATCTTTTATTTCATATATCAAGATTATAAAATTTTATATTATATATATAATATATATTATAAAATAATATATTCCTTTGAACTAGTATGCTGGTCACATAGTTTTGTTTCATGATGCAGGTTTTCTGTTTTAATTTGTAGCTGTGATGTGTTTTTGATAATCCCAGAAACAGAAGCAACAATTGCTTGGCAATAAAGAACTATTCCATTAAGAACAGTATTGAAAAGAACACTTAATTCCCCAGGTGTACCCAATGTCCCTGAAAATACGAGAAGCTTATTTTGAGAGAAAACAGCAATAAAGAACTTTTCCAGCAATGGCTAAAATCTAGAAAGCCAAATTAGTAGGTTTAGTGATAGCCAATCCTCTTTTTATTGTGTAGAAATACTTCAGAATAGACCCATTTTGAGGCTTTGATCTAGAATAACTAGGGAAAACCCATTCTTTTCTGTTACCCACACTTAGAATTATTTGTTTTTCCACTTTGATTAAACTACTTATTGCTCTGCCTATTTGTGCAAACGATTTACATACAGAAGGTAAAGTGCTAAAAAATAAGCAGAGCAACAGGGAATCTATTCAAAAACATTTAATATTTAGAAATTCTTTAGTAAATCAGTACTCATTCTTATTCATTGAAATTGTTTATAGAGAGAATAATTTGATGTGTCTATTGTGATGAGAGAAGATGTTTTACTAGAAACATTTGCTTCTATTTGCTTTTCATTTTTTTCATGAATAAGTGAAACCTACAAAAAAGTAATCCTAAAGTACAATTAAGAAATATAGTATTAATTTCCATTCCAATTAATTCCTATTAATTTACATATAGTATTTAATAGCATTAAGTTCCATTAATTAAGTTCAAACTGTGTATTTCAAATTTTGATAAAATTTGAATGCACATTGAGAAAAAGTTTTTTATCCTCTCTTCCCCTTCTACTCCCAACCCTGCTTCTCTCAAAAATTTTTCATGAAACTATCATAGATCTAAACACTTCTCTTCATTTAAATTTTGTAAATTTTGCCAAAAGAATACTTTAAGATTTTGTTGGCCACAGAGTTCTTGTCATAAGAAAAAAATGGGAAAAATAACCATGCTGCTATTACTGAGTAAATAATGGGCACAAAATCCTAATGGGAATTAAAACAGTAACTGGAAAACTTGTAACATTACTCTATACTACTTCATACTTATAAATGACAGATATAAAGCAGAGGGAACTAAAAAGTGTATTCTATTCGCATTGTTCTTTCACATTTTATAAACAAAATGAGGCATAAAATTATGTAATCAGATACCTCACAAGAAATTATCACCAAGTTCTGGTTCCTCATCAATAGAAAAAGAAGAAGCTAGTAAGAAGCTTATTAGAAGAAGCTGTATGTTTGGGGATACATATGTCTATATACATATGCATAGATTGGGATATATATGTATACACACACACACACACACACACACATATACATATATATCCACACACACAAAACAACCACTTTAGTTATCCTTATTCCCTTCAAAGCCAGCACTGCTTTCCAATTCCTAAAGTACATCAATAAAAATGGCATTTTTAAATTTAAACTTCATCCTGGTTAGAATTTGTTGAAGTACCATTACCATTATAAAACTGCATATATTTGTACCAGCATTTTGAATGAGAGTTGATGCCAAACTACATCATTTGGAAACCAATATTCACTTATATTTATTTTTAAATAAATGCATTAGATGAGGCTAACCTAAACAATATTCATATTTTAATATATATCATTCATACATAACACCTGAAGAATGAACAGCAAATCATGAACATTTTAATATTTTCAGTAAATCCAAAAAAAGCACATAGCATTTTGTCATCATAAGATAGTCTTTATAGAACAGACTTTACATTTAACAAAATAGTCTAGAGGGGGTGCCTGGGTGGCTCAGTTGGTTGGGCGACTGCCTTCAGCTCAGGTCATGATTCTTGAGTTCCGGGATCGAGTCCCACATCGGGCTCCCAGCTCCGCGGGGAGTCTGCTTCTTCCTCTAACCTTCTCTCCTCTCATGCTCTCTCTCACTTTCTCTGTCTCTCAAATAAATAAATAAAATCTTTAAAATAAAACAAACAAATAAAACCAAAATAGTCTAGAAAATCTGAGCCTAAATTTGAAATCTGAAATTCTAAATATTGCAGTTTTTATGTGTTCTTAAATCATCTCAGACTGATGTAATTCACACATGAAGAAAATTATTTCATTTTCTGTAGAAAGACAAATTACACTTAAGCACATAAAGGGCAATAAAGAATATATTTTTTCAGCCATGCATTCATGTTAGAGTTAAGGTATAAATACAAATGAATTTTTAGGAGTCTTTTTTTTTTTTTACAAGTAGGCAGAGAGGCAGGCAGAGAGAGAGAGGCGGAAGCAGGCTCCTTGCTGAGCAGAGAGCTCAATGTGAGGTTCGATCCCAGGATCCTGAGATCATCACCTGAGCCGAAGGTAGAGGCTTTAACCCACTGAGCCACCCAGGCACCCCAATTTTTAGGAATCTTATATGACAAAAAAATACTTCTATAAATTCATAAATAACAATGTCCTAACTGGAATCACCAGATACACACAAATAAGACATGTAGTTTATTTCAAAAATCAAAACATCTGTAATGGAAAAAATAAAGGATTTACATGTGAAAACAAAAAAAAAAAAAACCAATATAACATGGTAGACATTGGAGGACAAATAAACTATCATTAACAAGGGCTTGAGGATTCTGAGTAATGCTGATCATTTCTAAAGGCAGTAGCTGGGCAAGGCTTGGCAAACCTCTTGTTGCTCCTTCACACTTTGTAGCCTTCCACCTGTCAGCTAGCTATATGTGGTATCTCTCCTCACTCCATTCACCATGGAAGACATTTTTGCATCCCAGAGTCTATTTTATGGAAGTTATCATGTGATTCAGAATTTGTCTGATTTCAGGAATGTTCCTCAGAATTAACATTGCTCACACTCTTGTCTATTAAAATATTTATCTTGTTCTTAGGAAAATTAGTGAAGTAGATAAGGTTATAACTAAAAATGTTTAAGGTTTAATTTAATATCTATGTAGTTTATGTGACACATAAACATATATAATTACATATAATTGGAGATTATCTTTGTTTGATTTTTAATTACATTTTGAAGGTCTTATTTAAGGAAGAACATTGTGCTTCTAAGTGAGAGACAGTCAAGGCAGCCCAAGATGGGCAAAGTGAAGGGCTTTGGAAAAGGCAGAGCTGGCCCAGGCTATCAGAATGAGTTTCTGGCATCCATTACAGGAGGAATGACAGGTAAGAAACTAGCATAAGCGAAAACATCACTAGGCATATTATTCTGAGTATTCTAAATGAAAAAGATTGTTAACCTTTGAAAGTAAGTCGAGTCTTTTATATACCTAAAGCCATTAGCAGTTAATTATTTTGAATTATTATCAAATAGGGCAATAAAATTTCCCCCTTAATGAAGTACAAAATTCAAGCTGGCTATAAAATTCTGGAATTATTTAGAAACTACACTTCCAATGGCAACTCTGTTCAAATAAACTTGTTAAAGGTCTACCTTTTTCAAAAATACATACTTCAATTTTGAAGACTTGAGTTAAAAATTTATTTACTGAGTTTACAATGGCATCCTATATATGGTGATAATCCTTTCCCTTAAAGAGTAAAAAAAAAATGTAGTTTTGAACCCAAAGAATTAAAGCAATTAAATGATAATCTATGTCAAAGTCAAGGATCATTCTCAAAATCATCTTATTTAAATATTCCACCATTCTGGCACTAAGTTAGCTTCAGACCCATGTACCTGTTATTATGCGACTAGTAGGTGGAAAATTAAACTACTCCGAATAATTGGTACCATTGCTATTGCTCCTTTACATGACTTATTTTGAGGCAGTTGAGTTGTATCACCTTCTTATTACCTGAGCTGTATCCTGTACTCCTGATTTACCTTTCATTCTGGTCTTCCGTATTAAGACTCAAAGCAGCAGTCACACATGAAAGCTCAACAGTCTCTTATTTTTCTAATAACTACAATGTTAATTACGGCTACATCTGTTTATTCAATTATGATCTATTTGGTTTACTGTTTAGTTAATCATGTTGTGCCTTTTAACAATATAATTTGAACACAATGTCCATGGTTTAGGATTTACATTGATTTTGGAAAGAGCACAAATGATGTTACCAAAATGGTTAGCAGGAAAAAAAAAATCTCATTCCAGTTTGATTGAATTTTTATACATGACCATGTCATTAATCAGTCTTGACAAGTCAGTAACCTCTCTGGGTCTTAATTTCTTCCCTTATACAATATTAAGCTTCATCAGTAGGGATCATTTGATCTTGAGCATTCCATGAGTCTATAAATCTTTAATAAAATTACTTATACAAAGACACTAAAAAATTGGAAGCATAGACAGTGCATACACGCCATATGTTATGATTTTAGAACTTGACAGTGTTACCAAGTGAAACAAATATATCATTATGGTGTGAAGGATGATGCTGAGTGGGGCAAAAGACAGATTGGAATGCTGAAGGTGCAAACTTTAGCTATCTCAAGGTAGCAAATGAAAGGAGGAAGCCCAGTCTTATGATAACTAATGAAAGAGGGAAGATAAAACATGGCTGTGCTTAAAGAGGCATAATTTCTATGAAAGTATACCGAGGAATTAAATAATCCTTGTATTATAATATCAAAAATATCATCAGTAAATCATAAAAATAAAAATATATCATATTTATACTATAAATAATTAGATATTTTTCTAAAACTCTGTAGTTCCTAAATCTGGCATCACACATAATAAACTCTCATTTCTTTTGGCCATAAATATGCAAACAGAAAAAAAATAACAATTTATTTATTATATGTTTACCTTAGGAGGAGAATGATCAGTATTTAAGTCTTAATTCCTTAAGTGTATTTGGTTCTTTCTATATGCACTTATATTAACTTTGCATCAACAAAAGAATTTTATTTTAATCTGATAAAACAACATTCAATGAATACAGATATTCTGTGAATGTCTCAGCTGAGAACAGCCTGATGTGATATATTTCTCGTCTTTTTAATATCCCTAACATTTCAATTCCTTTAGGCAGTCAGTTTTTTAAGTTCTGCCAGACTTGTAGAAGAATTCTTCCTAAAGACACAACTAACAACTTATGATTTGTTCGCTATTGTCCATATCTCTTTATGATGAAGCAAGGCTGCCCTTATTACTTTTTTTTTTTTTTTTGCCATCAGTCTTGGAAAAGGACTGATGGTATTAGCAAGGTGTAGGAAATGATCTTTTGGGGTGACGCAATTATATGAAAGTTCAGAAGCCCTATCTGGAACTTACTAAAACTGTAGCAGCCACTATTTGCTTCCCATGATTTTTGTACCATGTATGATAATAATTTAAGCCATGAATCAAGGCATAAGCAATCAATTTTAATTTTAAGTAAAAAGACATATTCTGAAAATACAAAACAAACATTTATCTATATTAGAAAACATTATTAACTATGGCTACTAAACTACGAATATTGAAAATAAATTGGCATAATTTATTCTGCAATATGAACAGAAACTCTACTTACTCCTTAAATATTAAAAAGAACTAAGATTCTTAGAAAAAGCTCACTTGTAGATGTATTTCAAAAGTCAGTAACAGGAGTAATTAATAAAATGTATCTTTAAAAACTATCCATAGCATAAATTGAATGCATTTTAAAAATCGATTGTAATAATAAATTCTTATCACAAACTGGATTTACCAAGATAACTTATACAACAGTGTTGCCAAGAAATCAAAGTAATCAGTGATTTAAAGAGCATATTTTTTTAGAGTAATGAAATTAAACATCAGAATTTAGTCTTTAAAGAGATGTGGATAATTTTTAATGTTTCACGCTTTCTTTGAACAAATCTTAAAATAATATTGTAGAGTTATATTGCTACTTAAGTAAAATACAATTTAAGTGAGGTTTATTTCAACAACCAATATATTTGAACATAGATTTTGCTAACACAATAAACCAATTAGTGAGGCTAATTTTCTGTCAAAGAATGTTTCCCTGACTTTATTTATTTTTTATTTTTTTAAAGATTTTATTTATTTATTTGACAGAGAGAGAGATCACAAGTAGGCAGAGAGGCAGGCAGAGAGAGAGGGGAAGCAGGCTCCCCACCGAGCAGAGAGCCCGATGCGGGGCTCGATCCCAGGACCCTGAGATCATGACCTGAGTTGAAGGAAGAGGCTTTAACCCACTGAGCCACCCAGGCGCCCCTCCCTGACTTTATTTTAAAGCTATATTATCTTCATGAGATTTGAATCATGGGCAAGTTATATTTAAATGATATAGCCCATCAAATAAATAATTTTTCATTAAGCAGTGAGCATATTCACAATTATTAAAAACATCAATGAATAATTTTAAAATAGACACTATAAATGACACCTATGATATCTTTCTCAATCTTATTCCCAATGGACTGAATGAGTAATAAAAGTTTAAAATATATAAAAGGTAGATGATGTCAAATTTAGATTGTAGTCCTTACTGTTTCAACATATAAATTTCAAACATTATTTTAATTACTAAAACCCTCTTTATTTAGTTATGGAAAACCCTCTTTATGTAGCTATGGAAAAAGTATTCAACTGCAAAGGATTTTGATTGTGTAAGATTTAGTCATTGGTGGAGTTATTATGGATTAGAAATGCCCATAGATCTACTCCCAGCAAAATACAGACTGATAGATTGGGAATTCATGAACTTACTCATGCTAAAACAATCATTTAATTAATAAGTATATATAAATGTATTCATTGAAAGAAGAGTTGGAAAGTTCGTTTTTGCTTTCAAGCTAATAAAATTTCATCAAGTAATATTTTAAGAACTGAGTCAAGTATTTATACAATTAAAGGTTAGGTTCTCATGTGTGTTGATAGTGTGTTATGTGCTAGATTCATATATTACAGTATTATTTATTATTTTAGCAGTCATATATGCCATGTGTTATTCTTTACATTCTGAAGTTAGAAACAGAGATGGAGGGAGCTTAATTATCTTGCTCAAGTTTCTAGTGTTTATAATTACAGATACGGATTTCAAGTGTTCAATTTTTTACTTTCTCACTGTTTTCCTTGCCATAATGTGCATACAAAGTTTTAAATGTCATTAAACCGCATTCCATATTTCATAAATTTCTATATCTGTTTTACTTAACAGGTGAAAAATGACAATTACTTCAAATTTTACTTAAAAAAATCTACACTAATAAGTGTTGTCTATAGAACATATATGGCTGATTAAAACTGAAATTATATACAGTATAATAAATACCACCATTTGTGATTCTGATTTAGGGAATCAATACAAATATTAATTTGCTAATACGTGAACTGGTTCAATTTAATTTTTATTGACAGGTGTAATTTCATTCCAGACATGAGAATGTTTATGAATTCTAGCTTTCTATATTTAAAATAATAATTCAAAATTGTTTTTTCAATTATTAATATTCATAAATAATGCAAGCTTTTATTTTTTTAATTTTTAATATTTTATTCATTTGTTCTACAGAGAGGGAAACTGTGAGAGAAGGAGAACAAGCAGAGAGAGTGGGAGAGGGAGAAGGAGGCTTCCCGCTAAGCAGCGAGCATGATGCTGGGCTCTATCCCAGGACCCTGGTATCATGACCTGAGCTGAAGTCAGATGCTTAACGACTGAGTCACCCAGGCACCCTAATAAAGCAAGCTTTTAAACATTAACTACATTATTACTTTAACATGAAGTTGTTCTAGAGTCCCAACACTGAGCAAAGTCTGACCTAAAATTTGAGTTCACAAGAATGGGTGACTCTCAAAGATCAAGGAGATTCTATATTTGGAAAAAACATAGTCACATTTTAAAAATAACAATGACACTCTGTCTTGTTTCTCAAAGGGGAAAGGAGAGAAAAATGAAACAAGATGAAACCAGAGAGGGAGACAAACCATAAGAGACTCTTTTTTTTTTTTAAAAAGATTTTATTTATTTATTAGAGAGACAGAGAAAGTGAGAGAGAGCATGAGAGGAGAGAAGGTTAGAGGAAGAAGCAGACTCCCCGTGGAGCCGGGAACCCGATGTGGGACTCGATCCTGGAACTCAAGGATCATGACCTGAGCCGAAGGCAGTTGCTCAACCAACTGAGCCACCCAGGTGCCCCATAAGAGACTCTTAATCTTAGGAAACAAACTGAGGATTACTGGAGAGGAGGGGGTGATGGATGGCATGGGGTAGCTGGGTGCTGGACATTGGTGAGGGTATGTGCTACGGTGAGTGCTGTGAATTGTGTAAGACTGATTAATCACAGACCTGTACCCCTGAAACAAATAATACATTATATGTTAATAAAAAAAAAGAAATGTTAAAAAGGAAAAAAATAACAATGACCAATATGTGACTTAAAAACAGAAAAAAATCTACTAAAATGACTAATAATACATTTATCAAGAGACATGAGAAAATACTCTGTGTGATCAAATACGTCTTTTTGGTTCTTTTTAAAGTCTTTTTTTTTTTTTAAGATTTTATTTATTTATTTGAGATAGATAGAGAAAGCATGAGAGGGGAGAAGAAGGTCAGAGGGAGAAGCGGACTCCCCACAGAGGCGGGAGCCCGATATGGGACTCGATCCCGGGTCTCCGGGATCATGACCTGAGCCGAAGGTAGTTGCTTAAGCAACTGAGCCACGCAGACGCCCTGGTTCTTTTTAATATGTTTTTAAGTACAGTTTAAACACAATGTTACATTAGTTTCAATTGTACAACATAGTGATTCAATATGTTTATACATTATGCTATGCTCACTACAAGTGTAGCTACCATGTGTCCACATACAACACTACTACAGGATCATTGACCCAATTCCCTATGCTGTGGCCTTTATTCTTATCACTTATTCATTCCACAAGGGGAAGCCTGTGTCTTCCATTTCTCTTCACTCATTTTGTCTCCCCACCTTCCTTCCTTCTAGCAACCATCAGTTTGTTCTTCATATTTATAGGTCAGACTCTGTTTTTTATTTGTTTGCATATCCATTTGTTTTGGTTTTTAGATTCCATGTATGAGTGAAATCATATAGTATTTGTCTTTCTTAGTCTGCCTTAATTCACTTAGTATAATACCTCTAGATCCATCCATGTTGTTGCAAAAGGCAAGATTTCATCCTTTCTATATCTGTGTAATATCATATTACATATGGCAAGGTTTCATTCTTTTTTGTAGCTGACCAGTATTCCTATACATATATGCCATATTTTCCTTATCCATTCTTCTATGGATACATTGCTTGCATATCTTAGCTATTATAAATAATGCTGTAATAAACATAGGGATGCATGTATCTTTTTAAATTAGTGTTTTTGTTTTCTTTGAGTAAATAATCCACAGTGGAATTACTGGATCAGATGGTATTTCTATTTTTAATTTTTTGAGGAAACTCCATACTGTTTCCCACAGTAGCTGTACCAATTTACATTTCTACCAACTGTGCATGAGGGTTCCTTTTTCTCCACATTCTTACCAATACTTGCTATTTCTTCTCCACTTTCTCACCAAGACTTGTTATGTCTTTTTGATTCCATGCCCACGAATTGGAAAAATTAATATTACTAAAATGCCCTTACTACCCAAAGCATCTATAGATTCAGTGTAATCCCTATCAAAATACCAATAGCATTTTTCAAAGAACTAGAACAAATAATACTAAAATTTGGATGGAACCATTTGAGACCTGAAAGAGCCAAAGCAATCTTGACAAAGAATAACAACGCTGGAGGTATCACAATTTCAGAGTTCAAGAAATACTACAAAACTGTAATAATCAAAGCAGTATGGTACAGGCACAAAAAATAGATATGTAGGTCAATGGAACAGAATAGAGGGCCCAGACATAAACCCACACTTATGTGGTCAATTAATCTATGTCAAAGGAAACTAGAATATAGAATAAAGAAAAGACAAATTTTTCGATAAAAAGTGCTGGAAAAACTAGACAACTACATGCAAAAGAATGAAATTGAACCACTTTCTGACACCATACACAAAAATAAACTCAAAATGGATGAGAGACATAAATATGAGACTTGAAGCCATACACATCTTAGAAGAGAACAGAGGCAGTAATTTCTCAGGGTTGCAACCGCATTTTTCTAGATATTATATTCTGTGGCAAGGGAAATAAAAGCGAAAATAAACTATTGAGACTACATCAAAACAGAAAACTTCTTCACAACAAAGGAACCATCAGCAAAACAAAAAGACAGTTTGCTGAATGGGAGAAGGTATTTGCAAATGGCATATCCACTAAAGGGTTAATATCCAAACCAAAGAAAGAAAATGTGTCTTGACTCTGAAAAATTCTTTTGATTTTGTTTTTTTCTAAACAGAAGGAAATATTTTTAGCTACTCTTCAACAAATAGACGTGACAACTTTTGCAGTAGCTTTCAACTATTAAATACCACATTTTATTTAAGAAAACAGTCACTAAAGTTCATTCAAAGTTCAGGAAAGGAAAACAGCTTTTTCTTCATGTGTTGTCTTTATGAAAGTCATTGTTACTGACCTCTGCTTTGCTTACTGCTTCATTGGAAAAGGAAAGTTACAGAAATAAGAAAGGAGAAAGAAGCTTACATGTTGTGCTTGAGTCTGAATTATAGGCTGAAAGAAAGTTTAAGAGTACAAAACCTTCACTATGCATCAGCTCTTACATTAGCTCTTGTTTTTCAAGTAAATTAATTAATAAAATTAAAAAGAAAGTTGGGAGTTTTTGACTCCATAGTATTTTTCTCTCCAGCAGATTTTATTTAATTCTTGTTCTGAAAGCACATACTTTTTTTTTGAAAGTATATACACTTCTACGCAAGTGTTGATTCCTTCTGATGGAATAAGGAATAGAATCAGATATGCCAGACAAGGACATTTTCTTTAAGAAACATCTCAATAATGTGTATGATATCTAAAAGGTTATCAGAAAGGCCTTTTAAGTAGTTTTATTATTTTTATTTATAATATGTTATTACTTATAGTTACAGCTACTGACCATATCCTAGGAACTGAATTAGGCATTATCACAACCTTATCACTAGTTCACCTGATAAGCTGTCATCTTCTAACCTATAAATAGTAGCTATGCAGCCTTCTAAATATTGTTTATTGATTTTCTCATGAATATACTGATAATGTGTCCAGAAAGTATTTTACAATCTGAAGGTACCAACTGGGTAGAATCATTGAATGCATAGAGATCACAATTTGGAGACAAAAAGATGAGCATAGCTTGCAGTGAGGTTTTCCTATGGTCCAACAAGTATTAAGGACAATTTAGAGGTTATATGGCCAACTTCCTACTCACGTTTGAGGTCTCAAAATATTTTACAACTCTCTAAGCACACTTTTACCACCTGTTTGGTATCCACAAACTCCCTTTGTAACTTATACCTTTTATTTACTTATTAATTATATTCTAACAGCCATCCATATGCTTATCTTTCTCATTTAACCCAGACTTACTCATGCCCTCCTAGTTCTAAGTCTCTATTTTGGCCCTATGACATCTACTAAACCATCAGGAGACATACTTGTGCCTCATACCTACTCCTAGCCTCCTTCTGCTATTTCTTCTAGCTCTGAGTTTGGGAGACAAGGAGCTACTTTTAGCAAAGGCCTACTTTTTGTGGCCTAAAAATAGTTTTAACTTCTGTTGAATCCCGCCATTCAAAAGCAAGCAGCTGAGAGCAACAGAGGTCATCTCAATCACAGCACGGGATTGTATATAAATTTGAATTTAAGCACAACATCCTCTGGAGTCACCATACCAAGCATTTCGACCTATGTGCTATTTGCTTACTCACATTCCTGATTTTCTTTTGGTTAGATCATGCTTCCAGAAATAGACCTTCCAAAATTTGAGGATGCATTTGCTTCCTATGTTTGCTGAACTCATTACCAAAAACTTTCTGGTTTAAAACAACAGAAGTTTAATCTCTCATAGTAATGGAGGTCAAAAGTCCAAAATCAGTGTCCCTGGACTAAAATCAAGGCATTGGCAGAACTGCATACTCTTGAGAAGTTCTGGGTGATGGCTGTCATTCCTTGACTTGTGACCCATCTCTCTCTGCTCCATTTTCACACCGTCTTGCCATCCAACCCATTTTTGTCTGTGTCAAAACTCCCTCTGTCTTTCTCTTAAAAGGAGACATTGTGATTGCATTTAAGGTCCACTTCAACAACCTGGGATGATCTCCTCTTCCCAAGATCTTTAACTTAATCACAGTTTTTGCCATATAAGTAATAGTCAATCATTTGTCATATAAGATAGTATTCACAGATTTCGGAAATTAACATATGGACATATCTTTGGGACAACTATTCAGCCTATTACTGGAAGGATACTTGGGAAAAGAGAGATTTTATCTTTTTCACAAGAAGGGAATTAAAGTAATGAAGTCTCTGGTTTGGAGAGGTATCTTACTCAATCCTATGTAGAAATTCACAATAAGAGTGTATTGTATCCTATGATTACTCTAATGAACCCCTTTACATCTAAAAGAGGAATGTATGGCCCATGGCAATATCTTGGGACTTATGTATTGTCCTTCAGCCATCACAAGCCTGTGCTACTCTGCAAATAGGTGCTTAGTCTCAACCACAGGAACACAGCCAGATCTCACATATTCTTCCATCAGGAGAGAACAGTTTTAGGCTTCCCAAACCATGTACTTTAAACTCACCTTATGTTTCAGTGCATTATGCCACCATTTTTACTTCTTACTTGACTACCTTTAGGGAAACTGAGTGCTAGAGTTGTGAAGAGTGGAAAATGATAAAGTTACCATTCTTATGGAAGAACAATAAAAACAACAGTCTTATCAAAGTGCCTCATCTGATCCTCAATTTTATTGGTAGAAGAACAAGTGATAAAGGCAATGGGGACTTCTTTTAATTCTTTGGCATTCAGGAGTAGTGGTCACTGGGGACAAGTTGAAAGATAATGGTAGGTAGATGGACTAAGTGTCATGTGATGGGGGAAAAATACAGTCTCCATGGAATCCAGGGTTTACAGGAGAAAATCCATTGCATTATACCAGGAATCTATTTCAGAAAGTGTGGTCCATAGGCTTTGTTCTATGTTCAGGGGTGATTTTGCATTTTTGTGCTCTGCTACTCTTTTCCAAAACTTTATACAAGCTCTCTTCCTTCTCCACTAATCTTTTCACCTTTTAAACACAAGTCCTCATTCTTCCTCCAGTATGCTTCCCTGAGATTGGCACAGAGTTATAGTGTCATTCAATGGGTAAGTAAAGGAAAGAAAATAAAAAGAAAGCAAGAAAGAAAGCAGGAGGAGGGAGCGAGAAGAGGAAAGAGAAGGAGAGGGAGGATAAGACTTCCTGGTTGACCACTATTTTCTTATCTTAGCTCAGAGTCTACTTAAGAAGCAGAAATTCTATAGCTTTATTTTCTTACTATATAAACTTGTTATATATAATTTGCAAAGTAAGTCTTTGTTAAAAGTCATTATGGCTTGCCATATTAAAAGCCAGTGAATTTGACTAGAATAAAATAATAGAATTTGCTCTGAATTCAAACAAGAGTCTTATTTTTCCTAACAATTATTTTATACTACAGCATTAAAAAAAAACATGACAAGGGCGTTTTGCATTATTTCCCTCAGCAACTTTAGTCTATCAAAGACTTTTTTTAACGTGCTCTTCATTACTCATGTAGCAAGTAAGCAACAGGAAATGAACAATTTGACTCTTCACAACTGTATGGAGAAGTGATTTATACATGGGTCTTCTTTTCAACAATACTTAAACTCTTAAAAACATTGGGAATTTACTGCATTTTTTTTTGCTTCTCACACTTAACTTTTTAGAATAATAGAATCTATTTAATTTATAATCTCATGCTAATTTTCTTTGAAAAATACTTTGCCAGTCTCTCTTGTCCTTCTGACAGTTTTTTTTTCTTTTTGACCAAATAAAGGCAATAAAACATACAGTAGACAAAAAGCACTCTACATTTCCCAAGTGCCCCATTAGCACTGCCTGCAAGGAGTAGAATGCTGGTTAATGATTTATCATGTTTACTGTTACAGTACTGACCAAAGGCTGGGAAGTCGAATTCCTGGGCTGAATAAAAATGTTGGTGAATCCTTAGCTGTAGGATCACAAGGCTAAGTTAAGAAGCTCACCTAAAAGTTGGCCAGTGTCTTTCTGTATTGAAGAAATGTTTAAATGAGTAACATAATCTACTGCAACACAGCTGTAGACTTTATTTTTTTTTATTTTGTTAACTTTTTTTTTTATTTATTTGAGAGAGTGTGAGAGAGAAAAAGAGCAAAGGTAAGGCAGAGGGAGAGGGAAAGAGAGAATCTCAAGCTGATCCCCTGCTGCTAGTGGATGGAGCTAGATCCCAACACCCAGAGATCATGACCTGCGCCAAAACCAAGAGTCAGATGTTCAACTGATTGAGTCACCAAGGTGCCCCATGGCTGTAGACTAGATCAAAAAATATTTGTGTACTCTGTGTTTCTTGTTGGAAGTTTATTTTCTTGGGTTTGTGTTTGCTTATTTTGTTTATTCACATTGGTTTGACAAAAATCAAACTTGAATTACTTAGGATTTGGGTGCAAATACATAGAGAAGCCTTTGGCTTATTTTAATCCTATTGGTATATTATCCAGGCATCCAGGTTTAGGTAAAGAAGTGTGCCATAGGTGGTAGCATAGCAGACTGGCAAGCATTGGGGTTTTATGCTGAAGCTCCAGCATGGGATAAGTATTAATTTATTTATATTTTGTTCTTTGCATATATGCCCTTTGGTGAAAATTTTCAGTATTCCTGAATTCCTTTAATCACTTCCCAATGACAGACCAAATATACCCTTATAGTAATCCTGTCCCACAAACTTTAGTGGATATAAATATAGATCTATGTTTATGTACTACTATGGCTTTTGTAGAAAAAGGAACTCTATAAACATGCTTACAGTTAAGAGTCTTGTCCCTACATCAACAGAAGGAAGACAGCCTCCATTCACCGAGGAATACTCCTCTTGGTTTAATACGTGTATAATAAATTAATTTTTATTGTGTCATACCACTGAAATTTGAGGGTAAAGTGGCTAAACATAATGTAGCCATAAATAACAAATATTTAAAACAATATGGACATATTAATATCTAAAACACATCTCATTCTAACATAATAAAAAAGAAAAGAGTAGAAAGTAATTCCTAGTCTTCTCAAGTCAGACATCAAGCCCACCATTCTAAGTACAATTTATTTTTATTTATCATTTATTTATTTATTTAAAGATTTCATTAATTTATTTTTCAGAAAGAAAGAGAAAGAGTCCATAAGCAGGGGTAGCAGCAGGCGAAGAGAGAAGCAGGGTCCTCACTGAGCCCGAGTTGGGATTCAATCCCAGGACTCTGGGATCATGACATGAGTTGAAGGCAGACGCCTAACTGACTGAGTCACTTAGGCATCCTTCTAAGTACAATTTATTAAAAAAAAATTATTAACTTCTCTAAGTTCCCCATGTATAGAACTGCAATCTTGGATTTAAAAGCATGAAGAAATAAAGAAAACAGAAATGTCATTCTCAGCAAAATATATATTGAAGTCAATACCATGCTTGTGAATTTCCTAATATGAAGGTGAGAATTTGAAAATCCATTATTTTTTAGGATAATTAATATAAACACATTAAAGCATTAAAGTTATTTTTTATAATTCACTTTAAGCAAGTATGCGAGTATTTCTCAATCCTACTGAGAAATCATCTAACATTTTTCTTTTCAAAGTTCCACATATCAGTTTATACAACCACTTGAGTGAACGATTAGGAGACAGATTTCCTTTCAGAGCTAAGGGATTTTTTATGGGAGATTATTGTTCAAATAGCATCTCTATCATTGTCATCAAGAGAAAATAAATTATGATATAATAATCCCTTTGGTGAAGCTAAATTTTACAAACCCTTAGATTGGAATGAAATGCAGATGTTGAGTAATTGGTGAAGCTTTACTAAATATAGAACATGAGACGAAATTAAAATGTGGTTTATGAATTATTCATTGAGTTTTGTACTCAATACCCATGAAAACCCTGTGGGTTCTTAGGATCCTTTCGGCATACTTAGAGCCACACAGCATGCATGGTCACATCTGCAGAACCTCAGTTTTTTCGAGGATATGAAGACAATTATACATCTTTTAACAGAAAATTGTCACCTTTGGCATTTGCTTCAGGCTACATTCTCCAGATAGCATTTGAAATAACTTTGTGGAAAGGTTTTGAGATCTGTTTACTCTAATGAACTATTTGAACTTAGTTTTCAGACTTCCATCCTTGACGGAATTTTAAAAAGCTGCCTTCATTTCCAGGCAGCCCTACTGCTGATAAGAGATATTTTAAATTGTGCAATTTCCCTGTGAACTTTGACCTCTCCCCCTCAGTGGCATCAGAAGAAACTAACAACAGGCATTTATGTCGCAATTATTTTCAGCCCCCCCCAATTCTCATCTTTTATTTTAATAATTTAATAACTAATAGGTATGCCTGGGTGGCATAGTCAGTTAATCGTTGGACACTTGGTTTCAGCTCAGGTCGTGATCTCAGAGTCTAAAATCAAACTTCAAGTTGGGCTCTGTGTTAAGACTAGAGTCTGCTTAACTTTCTCCCTCCCTCTCCCTCTGACCCCACACAACCTGTGTTCTCTCTCTCTCTCTCTCTCCAATAAATAAATAAATCTTTAAAATAATAATAATAATAATCTGGTAACTAATGAACTGATCTCTCAAATTCTTTAAGAATACCCTCTTCAGTTATATTTAGAGGGCAATAGCCCTATTGAACATACATGTACAATTTTTATCCAATTTTAAATGCAGTACAATTAAGACATTACATTTTTCACTTTACAATACCTTGCTTATAAAGTGCAATGTTCTTTCCTTTCCCTGTTTATATCCATATTCTAATGGCAAGAATAAGCATTATTTACTCTAACAACTCAATGTTAATAATGCCATGGGATTTGCTAAAAATATGGGTCCTTCAATGTTTTGTGTGGAACAATGTTAAATCTATGCTCAAGGTTAGCTTGACCAACTTCTTCAATGGTGAGCTCAGAGGAGGCACCACCAGCTGGGGAGCTACGGCTTCGGAAGCCTCTAGGCATTCCTCCTGGCATGCGTCCTGAATTCTGCAATAGTTTGGTAATGATGGAATTGCAGACTTCCTCTAGTTCCTTCTTCTGAGGTTCAAATTCTTCCTTCTCTACTCTCTGGTTGATGATTTCATTATGCTTGTCAAAAACCTTTTTGTCCTCATCATTCGTATTGCTTTGAAGTTTCTAGTCTGTCTCTAGATTGAACACTTTGATCAGGTGTGAAAGGAGAAAAGTTTAGAATGATTTCATTTCAAGCTTTATAGTGCTTAAATCCCTTAAAATAGGTGTAAGGTGGCCTGTAGCAGTGGGTGGTTAAGTTTCCTAAAGAAAGATCCAATATGTATTTCATAGCTGCAAGTCATGAAGAAAGAATGCCTAATTAGAGGTTCAGATAGACACTGTGGGATTCATTATGTGCAGAAATAGTACAGGAAGATACCAAAGACATTCTTTTATAAGAGTATTTTGCAACCTTGACTAGTAAAAATAGCCCATAAAGCTAAAGCAAAAACAAGCAAACAAAAAACCTCCTTGGACTACCATTTGATAGAGCTTTACTTTAGTTCGTTAAGAAATTATATAATAACATAAAGCATTTTTTTGTTAGTCATGTTTTGGAAAAATGATGCAAATATTTTGTGTTGTATATGTATTATGTATAAGCCTTTCAGGAACTCCACAGCCTCCAAGGCATTCATTGCCATCAAGTGAAAAAATTCTGAAGAAAGAGATTCTTATGTTATGAAATAAATTTATGTTGGTGAGCTGAAATTATTTGTGCAGACAGGGTCACATTTGCATCCAGTAGATATTTTGCTATTGTAAGTTAAGTTCCCATGAAAATTTTTGCCTTTATCATTTGAATGATAAATGACCTTATATAATTGGTTTAAAGATTGTTGATGAAAATGGTATAGCATTGCTGTATTATAAATTGCTGTGATGACCAATGAGAGTAAATAGAATTTTTTTTATAATTCTGGTTTTATTTCCTTCTATTGTTAATTTATATTTTTCCCTTACCATTTTTCTATTTGTGTTGAATACAACTTTAAAAAAATAATTCTTAAAAAAAAATTTAGAGAGGGATAAGCAAGGAATTTGATATAAAGGAACAAATGCTAAGGAACAATTAAGTTACCTTCCATTTAAGATTTTTATACTATGGAAGAGTAGAATTTACAAACTTCTGTTAAAGATTCCCTTATCTCAATAATGTTTGATTTTTCCTTATCCTGACCAATCTGTTATTAAATTTTCAAAAACATTCATTTTATGTTTAAAACACAGTTCCATGGATGTTCTGGTTTGAATGGATGAGATGGGGTTCTGACAACACTGGCTTAGAAGTGATTTTCCAATCTTTCTCAATGCAGGAAGGATAGATTTGATAGCAATTTGATAGATTTTTGTGCATTTTCTAAATCTTCACTTTCTTCCCAGAAATGTCAAAGTGTGGAGTTGAATCTTTCCTTTCCTAATTGTGTCTGCATTGTAGATGCACAGTGATTGCCAACCAATATAATTAAAATCACCCTTAAAACTTGTTTTTTGTCTTCTTTCTGAGCTAGGATCTTCCCTAGAAGGTTTTAATAAGATAAACTGAAGGAACAAAGATACTTCAATAGTTTGAAACTCCTTATAGTGAGGTTGTGAATCCTGGTCAATTTTTCCTTAGAAATCTGCCATTTCTATGTAATTCTTCATAAAATCAAGAACTCTTTATTTTCAAATATCTGTGTAGGTCTGGAGAGCTCTTAGGGTGTGTTGCTTCATTGAAATACAATAGCAAGATTTATACCAATTCCCTTGCCCAACGGGAAAATAAGGGACTCCATAGGGAATATGTTTTTTCTTTCAAGTTGATCCCCAAGCCACATCCAGCTTGAATTATTAGTCTAAGTCTATGAAAGAACATAACTCTCAAAAAATTTCAGTATAATGTTTGAAATTGCTTAATGTATAAGGTGTACATCAATCAATAGAGTGAGAAATATATTCTTTCTTAACTATGTCCACATTGCAAAGGTACAGGGATTGCTGACCAACATCAACAGTATGCTAAGAACTTCTCACTTAAAAAAACAGCAAACTAAAAGATTTCAGCAAAGAATATGGACCATGATGCTCAGTTACAATTACACTGTTTTGGGACATTTCCTAATAAATTGCTAGTTCTCTTACTCCTTAATTCTACACATGTTTAAAAAACTTAATCTTTTTACTGCTAAATAAATTTGAGTGACTGTCATTAGAATTTTTTTTTGCTAGAACATGACTGCCCTTTCAAAAGTAAAGTAGTTTGTGATGTAATTATGGAGGCAATATGTGATTTCTTTTTCTCAAAACAGCTGGAGTAGAGGGGAGGGAGAAGGATAGTAAAGATTGATCCATAAACACAAAGTAATAAATGCTTACATATTTAAAAACTGTCAACATACCTCATTTACTATTTATGCTATATTTGTGTAGGTTTTTAAATTTTTAAATTTTTATTTGTTTGGGTGGGGAGGGGCAGAAGGAGAGGGAAAGAGAATCTCAAGCAGGCTCCATGCCCAGCGCAGAGCCTGGCACTGGGGCTCCATCTCACAATCCTGAGATCATGAGCTGAACCGAAATCAAGAGCCAGAAGCTTAACCAACTGAGTCACCTAGGTGTACCTGCAGGTTTTTTTAAACCAACATTAATTATTGTATTTATTATTATAAGCAACAAATGTATACATACAATAGAAAGGAGCTATTCTTAAAAATTGATATGGTCCTATTTAACATTTTCTCCTTGTCAAAAGGGACAATGACAGCCATAGTTCGATTGACAGCTCTTTAATAATTCTGCTGGCACCATAAAAATGAAAAAAAAAAAGCAGCCTTTCATGAGAGAAGATAAATCAAAGAGAAAAGACTCTAAAAAAATTACTGCATTATGAAAAGGTCAGACACTTAGATTAACATAGAAGGCACTTATGGAAAACATTTGCATTTCCTGTCAAGTGATCATAAGATGAAGTAGAGACAAGAAAGTTAACATGCATTACCCTATAAGACATGCTTCCATGAGATTTATTTTTGCCTCCAAATATCATATATTTGATAAGATTTTGTTAAGATCACTTTTTAAAGTTTGTAATTAGATTTGCAGTAAAAAATATAAATATGCCAGCTTGTCACTTGCCAAAGAGAGTAAATAGGCTGTTTTAGGAATTCCATTAGTATCTTATTCTATCTACCTTTCCTGTAGATATGATGCACACACAAACACAGGACTTGCTGTGGTCACATATATTAAGTACTTTCGTATTCCCTTGCCCTGCAATTGTAATATCATCTTAAAAAATTCCACTGCTGTACATAAAAAACAATTTATGTTGCATTAACTTACCTGATATTTACTATCCATCCACAAATTTTAATTTTGTTTATCCTCAGTCTATCCCCACTAGGATATAAGCTCCTCAGAGCAGAGATTGCTGCATATTTTATTCAGTTCTATATTCCCTGTGACTAGAATACCCCTTGATGTATAAGTACATGAGAATATTTATTTAAAAAATGAATAATTGACAGCAATTAGTATCTCTTCTCTATATACTGCTAGTTTCATCTAGAGTATTAAATTTATGCTTTGTGTTTATTGTCACTGTAAAGTTTATTTCCTTATATTAACCACTTGTGGTATATTTTCTGATGCTGAATTTGCTACAGGTGATACAGTTAAATGTTCTGAATTCCTTAAAAGAGCAGAAAGAGCCAGTATTGGGTTTTCAATAGACCTTACTCGGGAAACTCGGGGAATTTGATCTAACTCCATTATTAACTGTGCCTTCTGGATTTCTGTTGGTCTCTTAGGTCCTCTATTCTTTTTTTGGCACTGCTTGTACACATTTTACATATCAAAGTGTGTGGATATAGAGATATAGAGCAGGATAATGATTTGTGATATTTCCTAAATAGTGGCAGAAACCCACATTTCACATTCATTGCCATTACTGCTTTGGAAAACTGCGTATGACATGCATTTTTCATTTCCTGAAGCACAGAAAAAAAAACCTTGGAAATATGTTAACTCATTGCATTAACTTACCAATGCTTAATAAGTCCACAATTTAAACAGTAAGACACAATTAAAGATGTTCTATGAGTTTTTAATTAATCTTAGACTATTTTGAAAATAACAAAACATAGTTTTTCTTTTTCAAGAAAATTCCTGAAGTGCAAACTTTTGAATATTAATCTTTAGTCATATTCTGAAGAGTGCTTTTCTTATAAAAGGTTCAGATATTCCTTACATAATTTCAGTCAAGTTCAGACTATTTCTGGTAACAGCAAAACTATAAGCAGCAATATGATTAAGCCAATATCTATTGAAACATTTATCTCTTAAGTGAGTATTTTTAAATATAGTTTCTTTCAGAAAATGATCTCTTCTGAAGTTGTTTTATAAGTAACAAGTAATGTTAGAAGACTTTTGTTACTAAAATGTCAATTTTGGTGGACATTAACTGATCGGTTTCTCACTGAAATAGGAAGTAGGTTAAATTTTTAAAATCAATTTAACTTCCTCATAAAACAGTCCATTTGATCTATAGACAGATGGATGATTGGATGGATAGATAGATGACAGATGATAGATATAGATAGATGATAGATGGATGATAGGTGCTTTTTTTCAATCATTTTGCATTTATTCACTTTGTTTCTTTATCTGTGTATATTAACAATTGCAGGACATTTTAAGCAATACGTTAAGAACTGTCTCACTGCAAACATGTGGAAGACTTTCTTTGTGCCTAGTGTCCCTCCACCTTTCACTCAAGGGAGTTGGTGTTAATATTGTAATCAAGATAAGAAGCCATTTATACTTGTTGGAAAATGCACTGACAAGTACACAAAGTACAAAAGCACTGACAACTCTATGTATTGATAACTTTGCTAAAAGATGCTCTCTGCAAAACAAAACGTAAATGTGACTGCCAAATTTTACTCAAACTTGGGATATGAATAATCATTAATACGATGTTACAATGATGATATTACAAACAACATTAACAAGTTCTCAGTCTCTTCTGGTTCCTCTCTCTACACTGAAGTTAGAAGAGGTTTTCAAAATGAAATCCAACTGTGTCACTCTTTCGCTAAAAAACAGCAAAACAGGGGCACCTGGCTGGCTCAGTGGGTAGAGCGTGCAACTCTTCATCTCAGAGTCATGATTTCAAGCCCCACATTGGTTTTGGAGCTTGCTTAAAAATAATAACAAAATAACCAACCAAACAAACAAAAAAAACCCCCTAATTTCCAATATTTTCCTTTTGGATAAACAACAAAGGCCATCGCCCCACCTGGAAGATACAGCATGTCTGCTCCTCCCATCTCTGCAGCCTCCCTTGGCCCTGTTCTCCCCTGGCTCTTGGTGCCCCAGCCAGGCCATTCTTCATTCAGTTCTGGCATGTGCTTTTTACATATGAGTTTGTTCTCTCACTGGCATTTTGTGTAAATTATTTTTTGTTTTTTAAAGATTTTATTTATTTATTTGACAGAGAGGAGAGAGATCACAAGCAGGGAGAGAGGCAGGCAGAGAGAGAGACAGGGAAGCAGGCTCCCTGCTGAGCAGAAATCCTGATGCGGGGCTCGATCCCAGGACCCTGAGATCATGACCTGAGCCAAAGGCAGGGGCTTTAACCCATTGAGCCACCCAGGTGCCCCTAAATCTTTGGTTTTAATGAAGTATAGTTGACTTACAATATTACATTAGCTTCAAGTGCACACCATAATGATACAACAATTATACACATTATGAAATGCTCACCACAATAAGTGTAACTACCCTCTGTCACCACACAAAAGTATTAAAATATTATTGACTGTATTTCCCATGCTGTGCTTTTTATCTCCATGATTTATTTATTTTACAAATGGAAGTTTGTGCTTCTTAATCCCTTTCATTTGTTTCACCTATTTTCCCACACCTCTCCCCCGGGCAACCATCAGTTTGTTTTATGTTTGTTTGCTCAGTTGTTTTGTTTTTTAGATTCCATGTATAAGTGAAATTCTATTGTATTTGTCTTTTTCTGTCTTCCTTATAAACAATGTTATATATGTGTGTATACACACACACACACACACACACACACACACGGAATATTACAATACTCGGCCATAAAAAATTTATCAATTTGTTTTTATGTTTCCTCCAAATCCTCCAGATCCCAGTTCGTGTGTAACTTCTACTGAGAATCACTCCCTAACTGAAGTTAGATTCCTTTCAGAAAATTGTTTCTTTCTCTCTCTCTCCTTCCCCCCTTGTCTCAGCAAATCTTATTTGCTGCTGCTTTTGCTGTGAGTAATAAAGTCCTATGTCACCAACCAATGAGTCACATGTCTTCTGCCAGCATCCACAACACAGTGTCTGGCTAACTAGCATCCAAGTTGGGTAAAACCCCAGACTCTGCACAGCTCTCCACCAGGTCATACCAACCATCTGGCTTTTACCTTGAGTGATAAGGAGTTTCATTAAAGACTGAACACAAGAATCAATGTCGGGAGTTAGAAAGGGTCACTCTTTCAGATGTGCAAAGAATACACTGATATAAGCCAACGGTGAAACAGAAAGACTCATAGTTAGAAAGCAATTCCATTAAGGCAGGCACAGCATGATGGTGGCCTGGGCACAAGTTCTAGCAGCAGAGATGGTGAGAAGTAGTTGCATTCCAACGCATTTTGAAGATAGAACTAACAGGATATTCTGATAGGTTACATACGGTATATAATAAAAGAGATCATGATAACTTACTAACAGGATGGACACAGGAATTAACTGAATTTATATAAGAAAATCAGGATTGGAAAGTTCAGGTTAAAAGGAGTTTCCCTCCATTCTCACTTTGGTTAGAGGCTTTAATCATGAATAAGTACTGAAGGCTATTGAATTTCCACAAATGCTTTATCTAGTGAGAATATCCTAATGTTTATTTTTTTGTTCTAGTAATAACATTGATTATTGGATCTTGCTTGCTTTTCTAGAATAAACAACACTAATCTGTGATGCATTACCTTTTTGTATAGGATTGAATATGCTCATATTGAGTTAAAATTTTTGCATGTATATTCATGAGCAATATTAGCCTACAGTGTTTTTTTTTTTAATTCTTGTCAGCTTTTGATATTGGGCAATCAATCACAATTAGCTTGAATAAATTCAAATTCTAGTATCCAGAAGTGTTTGTACAATCTCTGTGATTGTCTTCTTTAAAAATCTGAAATAATTCATGAAAAAAACACCTCGGCCTAGGGATTTTTTTATGAGGTTTTAAAATATGGTTTGATTTCTTTAAAAACCAAATATTTCACATTTTCTATTTTGTTCTGAATTGGTTTAGATAAGTTGTCTTTTTCTAAAAATTTGTATATTTGACCAAAAATGCCATATTCATTAATGTACAATAGTAACTAATATGCTATTATGGTCTTTATAATGTCTGTGAGATCTCTGGTGCTGTACTTTTTGTTCATGTTTGCTAGATTGGAAATGTATCTTTTTTCCTTTTTCTTGATAATTCTTGCTAGTGGTGAATATCTTTTATTAAAAGATTTTTTAATAAAAACTAGCTTAGTTGAGTTGATTTTCTTTATTGTATACTTGATTTATATTTCAGTAATAACCTTCGTTATATTTGTTATTTCCTTACTTCTACTTTCTTAATTTTAATTTTCAACTCTTGTTCTAAATACTTGAGTTGAATACATAGACTTTTGACTTTCAACTTTTCTTATTTTCTAATAAATACATTTTTTATGGTTGTATATTCCCCACTAGCATAGATTTAGCTAGATCCCAGAAGTCTTTATATTTTGACATTTGGCATTTTACTACAGTTTAAAATATTTTCTAACCTTAATTGTGATGTTTTGCCTTGATAGTAGATTATTTACAAGAATATTGTTTGATATCTAAACATTTTAGACTTTTCTAATTGCTTTTTTATATTACTTTTATCTGAATTTCACTGTTGTTAAAGAACATAGCATGAATAACTAGGAGACACCTACTTTGACCTGCTCACTACAAAAGGTTAATTTTTTTTAAGCTAAGCTATATAAGCTATAAGAACTTGATAAGCAAAAGTGCTTAAAATTTCAAAGCCACAAAAATTATCCCACAGCATATGTGCATGGAGAATAACTGCAATAAGCATCAAGTGGTGAGTAGCAAATGAAAGTAAAAGATAAGATATTTTTGGAAATTTAGAAACTGCCAAAGTCACTTCTGCCCAGGGTTACCATACAGAATCCTAGAAATTTCATCAAGTGATTTGATCAAGGCTGTGAACAATACATAGAATACAGGAGAAAAATAGAAGAAAATGAAGACAATAGAGAAGACATAATCAATAGTCAACAAATATAATAGAACATTAGCCACACACTAGTTAACGAGAGTAGTTATATAGTGTAATACTGCAAATGTCAAGGAAGGAAAGAATTCCAAGAAAGGATGTGTTAATGTACAATAACAAATATCTCTTATCAAAGGAAAGAGAACCAACATTTTGAGTGTCTACTGTAAGTCTGATTAGGTAAAGAAAGTCACATACATATGTGCACACACACAGAATGAGAGAGGGAAATTCTCATTAAATTCTAAGAACCATATAATACGTGTATTATAATCTGTACTGATAAAGTAGGGATAAAGGCTCTCTCTAATTACATCGTGTGTCCTATCAAACCTCAGTAGAGTATAGAACCTGGATCTTTTCTGATTCCAAACCTACTCTTGGACAGGACAGATTGTAACAATTTAAGATCATTGAAAATTATAATTTGCTACACTTATGGAGCAATGAAAATAGATTGTAAAAACTTGGAGAACGTGGTGGAGAGTTGATGGCACACCCATAATATGGATTCTTTCAAAAGAATTTTTTTTCGATTTTCATTTCATTTCACTTCAATTTTCATTCATTTTTTTCAATATTATGAAAAGTGAACTATGCAAGATGATGAGGAACGAAATGTCAACCTAAGCACAGTAGTAATAATGAAGAAATAAAAAAAATCACAAGAACTTTCTCTTTAGGAAGATAACAGTAAAGTGGGAAATGATTGTGAATTTTAAGAAAAGGCCAAATAAGGGTGCCTGGGTGGCTCAGTCAGTTGAGCATCTGACTCTTGATTTTAGCTCAGGTCATGATCCCAGGGTCATGAGATGGAGCCCCATGTCAGGCTCTGTGCTGGGCATGAAGCCTGCTTAAGATTCTCTCTCTCCCTCTCCCTCTGCCCTTTCTCTTTCTCTCTCTCTCATAAATAACCAAATAAATAAATAAGGACAAACAAATACAAAATTGTCACTGTGATGTTGCAAAAAGAAAATGTGCATTTCTACGGCAGAAAATGGTTATCTGACCTGGGATCTGAAGGAAGAAGAGTTATTTACTGGACAAAATGTGCTTTTGTTTGTGGCTGCGGGGAGAAGGACTCTAGTACATATATTAGGAGCTCAATAAATGACAATTTATTTCTAAATTAACCTTATATGATTCTCAACTTTTAAAAATATCCCCAAACCTGAATCTTGTTCACAATATTCTAAATAATAAGACATTTTATTTTTATGTTTAACAGGAAGAAGGGATGTTCAAAAATATGTTCCAAATAAAATTGGTAAATACAATTTATTTTCTCTTGTAAAAGCTATTGCTGCTTGAAAGCTATCAATTATTGAAATTATAATGAACTACAAACACATAAGGTAAAATCCTTTAGTTGATTTTGCTTTTTTTTTTCCAGATTTTATTTGGTGATATAAAAAGAGTAAATGACTTAACGATGCAAAAATTTTACATTTTCTGTAGTTCTAAAGGAAAGAGATTTAAAACAAGATTAATAAAAAAAAATAGAAAAATGAGGAACAATGCAAAGGTCGATTGTTTGTGTCACACATGGAGAATGTTCAGAATGGTCAATAACATCTTTCTACTATTGCTCAAACAACCTAGGAATGATTTTCAAGAAAGCAGAATTTTTCTTCTGGTGACTCAGTTATCCTTCTGACCATCATAATACAATAACTTATAGGAATAATCTTTCAAGTGTGTGCCCAGATTACATTTATTTTTCTTTCCAAGGAGTCAGATGATCTGGGCTAGATTCAGCCACTATAGGCTCCCTTACACTCAAAACAGCCAGCTGGAGGTCCTACACAAACAGATGTGGGCCCTGCAGTCATGCTTGGTCACAGCTAAAATGGATTCAGGATGGACAACAGACAGAAGTGAGACAACAAATTTATGCTTCCAGAGAATGTAGAGACACCTGATCAATCTCTATGGGGAGAAAATAAAATCATGTTCTGTGAATGAGAGAAACAGAAAAATCTCTTCTTTTTGTTGTGATTTTGTCCTGGAATTAGCAGAAGTGAAGTTAAGAGAAAAGCCATTTACTAAGTCCAGCACAAAACACAGAAATATTTGAAGGGGGTTGATTTCATGTATGTTGTAAGTTTTTCACTCTTTTCCAGTTGTAGCATGACTCTTTCCATAGGCTAAAAGATGAACCACCACCAAGAAGGGGAAGAACTATACTTATGATCCTTTTAACATTTTCCTGTTAAACATCTGTGGGTACGCAGCCTCTAAGATATTCCTCAGTGATCTCTGCCCTCTGGTTTCCTGGTTCATACCCTCCTGTAGTGCCTCCCCTTTGGTGCGAGCTAAACTCATTGACTTGTGTCTAATACAGAGATCATAATAAAAGTGAAAAGATTAGGTTACAAGAAGAGCATGGTTGCCCTCCATCTTAGGTGATCCCTTTCTCTTGCTCTTTCTTAGATCACTTGTGCTAGGGGAGCAAGCCACCATGTTGTAAGTAGTCAGTCCTATGGTGAGCCTTACATGGCATCCTAAGAACTGAGGGCTTTGGTTGTATAGGCAATGAGCTGCTGAAATCTGCCAAGAAACACAGCGGTGAACTTGGAAATAGATCTTTCAGCCCCAGGCAAGTTTTGAAATGATTCCAACTTAGGGCAGCAGATTGAATGTAACTTAATGAGATCTTAAATCAGAGAATGTTTGTGGTTTTCTGCCACTCAATTTTCAAGTAATTTGCTGTACAGAAACAGATAACTAACACAATTATTTGATGTGCTTAAGATATTTTATGAAATATTTAAATGTTATTTTCTTCCATCTTTCTAACAAAATTACCACACATTAAAATATACCTAACAAATCCATAGTTTGAATTTAGATTCATCTTGTTATTTCTTGAAATAAATTTTTTATTGATAAATTATCCTTCTAAGGTAAAGGGGATAACGATCTCTGACATATTGAGAAAACTTTTCCCTTAAAAAAACCCAAGATTCATAGAAAACTATATAATTTTTATGCAATAAATGAATCCTATTCTATTGAGGCAAAATGTAAAAAAAAAAAGAATGTAAATAAGCAAAAACTCTGAAGCTATGATGAAGAAAAGATTAGACTAAGAATACCCTATGGAATCTGACTTAATACTTTGAAGGTTTCACAGGTGTTGATATTTGCATGATACATTCAAGCAGAATTTATAGCAACTTAGCAGCTGTACTGTAAATAGTGTCTTATAAAAAGTCTATTAAGCAATAATTGCTATTCAATATTCATGGCTTAATGAAAGTGACTTGTTGCAATTTTAAGCCATTTTAGAATCATCATTATGTAAAACTTTGACATGTGGAAGCTGTTTATATCAGTTAGTTTGGGAGAAAAAATGTGTGCACATTTTCCTTTTTTTTTCATACAGAGGAAGAAAACATTGATTGCATTCCTTTTAAATAGTTTATGAGTGTGTGTGTGTATGGGTGTGATTTTTTTTAACATATTATTTATTTGAGAGAGAGAGCACACACATAAAGGTGGGAAAGGGTAGAGGGAGAAACAGACCACCCCTCGTGAGCAGAGAGCCTGACCTGGGCTCCATCCTAGGACTCTGGGGATCATAACCTGAAGAAGACAGACACCACCAAGGAGCCCCTTATGAGTATGATTTTAACAAAACTTAAAAAAAAATGAAGGCCCACATTAGGTGTAGAGATTACTTTTTTAAAAAAAAGGAAAAGAAAATGAAAAAAAAAATGCACATGCTACTTGATTTTCTTTCAAGTTTGCCATTCAAGGGCATGACATTAACACCTGAAATGAGGAAGTGCCAACCAGTCACATCTACTAGTGATAGAGACCTATTTTTTTTTTTTTTTTGGACCAGTGCGGGGTGATCTCTAAGCATAGAACCAATTAGAAAGAGAATTATAATAATTAGAGTCAGAGCATATTGAATCTCAATAATATTTAGTGAAAAACTACATTAAAATTTAGCAAAAAGAAGACAGACACATCATGAAATCACAGAAACACTAGGCTAAAATCAAGTGCAGTTTCTCATTTTTGACAATTAGTTGAAAAGAGACAAAATTGGGGGGGAAAGTACTTATCAAAGTTAATTTGAAATGTAGAACAGGTGTTTCTTTTTTGCTTATGTTAGATATTTTGAACTATTTCAGTGTTAACTGATTCAGTGTTAATCAATAGTACATTTTATATCCTGTGACTTGCTTCAACAATTACTAAACGTGGTCATATATTGTGCATATAAATTGCACTTTCTTATTTTTAAATTATCAACTAAAAAAAAGGTTAAGTCATTAATCTTCAGATTAAAAAGGAAGAGTAGTCTTAGCACTGAATAATGGTAGTGCACTTTTCTTTATACTTCACAGGTATTTTATCACTTAAATCTAACTTATGTATAGTTAAAATAAAAATAGTATGAAATAAAAGGCATGGAAGTTTTATTTTTTTATTTGAATTGAATTATTGTATATTGGTATAAATAACTATGATATTAGAGTTGTCACAAAGATAATTCAATTCACTCTTCTTTTCTTAAAAGAATTCCAAAATTGAAGAAACTTTCCTATATCAAATAGGGGAGATTGTACAAAGGTGTAAATATCAGTTGCTGACATGATACCACAATTCCACCAATATTTTTGTATTTGCTACAAAGACATATCTTCTACCTAACAACAATGCAATCATCTGAATGAAAAAAAATTAATATTGGCATATTACTTCCATCTACTCCCAAAACCCATTCAAGATTTGATAATTGTCCCAATAATATCCTTTTCAGCAAATGAATGCAATCCAGAATTATATTTTCTTGCCTTTAGTCAACATTAAAAAAAAAATGTCTCCTTCAATCTGGAGCAGTTCTTCAATCTTTTCTGGGCTTTCTTAATTTTTACACCTTTGAACATTATAGGCCAACTATGTTGTAGAGAGTTTTCAGTTTGTTTACTTGATGTTTGCCCATGATTAGATTTAACTTATGCAACTTTGGCGGGAGTATTGCAAAATCATATTATACAGCCTATGATTTCAATTTGTTCCATTAATAGTGATTTTAACTTGTTCACTTGAACCTTTCTATGTAAGTATTTGTGGTGGAAATGCTTTGAGATTTTGTAAATAGCCTATTCCTTATCAAAACTGCATTTTATTCAATTCATTTACATTACTGTGTTCTCCTGATTTCTCATTTTATTCTGCAGGTTATAATTTGGTACTATGAGCATGCTCAAATTATGGTAGACTAGTCCTGTCACAGCTGCTTGAAACCGTCTTCTGTCTCCTTTTGACACACCCCCACCACTCTCTGATCCCTTCCTTGCTTTCTGGCACAATAAAATGTTTCAGTCTCATCTTATTCTTTGTTCCTGCTTGGAATCAACCATATCTTAAAGGAGGCTTGATATTTAGCTGAGGATGACATTCAGAAACCAATACCTAGGTACAAGATTTGCTCATTACAATTAAGGTGGCAGTGCTCCCAGGCCCTCTCAGTGAACAGAGCTAGAAAAAATATATATCTGACACAGTATAACATCTACATCTATCTATCTCCACATTTAAATCCATATTTATTTTTATTACTATCTATAGGTGTTTAAAACTATGAATTGCAATGATACTCAAATCTAATTGATTTTCTCCCTTTCTATATGTATAACTCTCTTTCCATATGTATAACTCTCTTTCCATATGTATTTACACAGTGTAAATTTCTAACAGAAAAAACCTCCCTCACTCCATATTATCTATAAAATAAATGCCCCTGAATGTAATCATTTTTTTCATCACAGACTCTGCCTCCAACCTCACACAGATATTCTCCTTGTTCCAGTCCCCCATAAATGCATGGCTATCCACACTTTCTGACCCTGCTCTAACTACCATGTGTCCCTTGTGGAAGACCTTCTTACTCCAGCTGACTACTAATATGTTTGTTTTTTTTTTTAAAGCTAGAAGTGAGATTAGTTAGGCAGGCAGAAATGGACCATGAGTCAGAGAGACAGGAGGAAGCAGGCTCCCTGCTGAGCAGAGAGCCCGATGCGGGGCTTGATCCCAGGACCCTGAAATCATGACCTGAGCCGAAGGCAGAGGCTTTAACCCACTGAGCCACCCAGGCACCCCTGACCACTACTATGTTTTAATGCCATCTTCACATCTTCACCTTGGTTGGGTTTTGCTACCCTGCAGGTCATCACTCCATAGGAATAGCTGACACCTGCAGGACATGTCCCTGGGTAAATATACCGTCTTCCTCCTGCTCAGGCTTCAGAACCTCCCACAAAGTCATGACCCCATGTGAATGCCCTCTTTATCCTGCGTGGAACTGATACTGTTTCTGGGTCTTCACGGCTTGCCTACCTGATGTGAATACCTATCATGTACTGAGTTCCCAAAGGATTTAGGGTTGAATTGTTCTGAAGTACTCCAGGAGGAAGAGCAGCCTATTTGTTCTGAAATGCATTTCTAAAGGGCTTTAGCCCTTACCACTCCACCAAAACTGGGTAGTTAGGCCCACTAATAACCATGATAACCATATATCCTATTTATCCAGGACACGCCTACTTGATTTGGTTTCACTTGTAAATGTGTTCCAGTTTAGACAGTAAATACTGATCTTCAGATTGCTAAATGCAGCGGTCTATTCTCACTCATCTTAAGCTGATTTTTCAGCAGTGTTAACAAAGATGATCTGTGCCTCTCCCTGGTGCAACCACTTCTCTTGGCTTCCAGAAAACTAGACTCCCTAGTTTCTCTGTTCACCTTGCTGGTTCTCCACTCCTGCCTCATTTAATTGTTTCTCCTCTTCTCCCTCATATATTCAAATGCTTTGTTTGCCCCAGGGCCCTCTCCTCAGAACTCTACTCTATTTCCCTCACTCCTAGGTGATCTCATTCAGGTCAGTGGCCTTAAAGAGCCATTTATGTGCTGAGACCTGTCCGATGTATATCTTTTAGCCTAGATCTCTACCCTAAGCTTCAGATACATATATCTAAAGGCCTAGCAGGCCATTTCACCTAGATAACAAATGGGAATCTCAAACTCAACATGTTGAAAACTGAATTCTGTCCTTTCTTCAGGTCTTACTCCTCTTTCAGCTTTCTCCTCCCAGGTGAGGACAACTAAGGACGCTCAAGCAAAAACCTCAGTGTCATCGTCTCACACCACGCATTCCACCAGTTTGTAAATCCTCTTGAATGTGCTTTAGCACACATCTAAAACAAAACCAGTTCTTCCCATTTCCATGGCATCACCTTCACCTGAGCCATGGTAGGATTACTGCAGAATTTCTTAACAGGACTCTGCATCCACTTCCACCATTCTCCTACCCCCATTTCTCCCCTTCCCAAACCTGTCCGTATATTCTTGACACAACTGCCAGAGTAATCTCAAAACTAGCCCCAGCTCTATACTCTGCTCAGAACCCTGCAATGCCTCCTCATTTCAGTCAGAGTGAAAGCCAACATTCTCACAAAACGTAGGTAGTCTTACATAATCAGACCCTCCCTTACTTCTCTGAGCTGATCCACTTTGATGCTCCGAGCTCACTCTGTTCCAGTCACACTGGCTTCATGGATGTTCCAGAGCAAGCTGGCATGTTCCTGTCAACATGTGCTGCCACAAGTCCTTTGCTCTAGCTTTCCTCTCAGTCTGAAATCATCTTCAACAGATAGCCAACTGATAGCTTCTCACTACTTGCAATCTTTGCTCAATTACCCCCTTCACAATGAAGCTTCTTTGGACATCCCTCTTACTGGGGCAATCTCGTCTTTCTCCTTCTTGCCATGCCAGATCCCTCTTACCTTACTCCTAATTTTTTATAGCACTTAGAATTTTAAAACCCCTCTATTTATTATCTTAAACGATTACTTTTTTTCCCTCTACATGGTAATGTAAGTGCCATGGGGGCAGGAATCTGTGTCTTGTTGTGCTCATAGACATCTCCTAAGCACCTACGATAGTACCTGGCACGTAGCAGATGGACAATAAGCAGCTGTTGAAGAAACAAGTGAAACTTTAATACAAACCAGTCAATATCACCTTTAAAATATCCCCAAATATTTTGCTTTAAAGTGCTCAATAATTTTCTTAATCTGTGATCAATAAGATTATATAAATATACCAAGTGTAATTAAAATTTATTTTAAAATATCATTGAATATCATACCTAATAGTCTACCATGAAGAACAAATTTTTAAAGAAATCAGAAGTACTCCCTCTTACACCTCCTAATATTAACTTATTTGCACTTTTGAAATTAGCTATTTTTATATAACATGAATATTTTCATCTCCTATTACTTTGCACCACTTTAAATAGAAATTATATTTCAATTATATAAATGAATTGACCAATAGCCCCCAATTTCGCAATAATTTTCTAAGCTTTTTGTTTTTTAAGATTTTATTTATTCATTTGAGAGAGACAGACAGAGACCGAGAGAGCACAAGCAGGGGGAGAGGCGGGGGGAGAGGGAGAAGCAGACTCCCTGCTGAGCTGGGAACCCAATATGGGGCTCCATTCGAGGACCTAGAGTTCATGACCTGAACTGAAAGCAGATGCTTAATCATCTGAGCCATCCAGTGCCTCTAATTTTCTAACCTTTTATTTTTTGAGTTGTTATACCCATGAACATATTTTCACAGTTAAACATACTGGGCGTGTCACATTTTCCACTATTGTATACATGTTTCCTAAATTCTTAGTGTGATCATGTTACAAAGATTCCACACTACAAATATGGCATAATCTACTGAATGTTCATCCATTATGATACTGCACTTCTATCCTTATTCATTTATAATACTACCATTAGGGAAGAAAATGCTTTTGCAAGCAAAGTTGTGCACATAGCTTTCCCTCTTTTGAATTATTTTCTTAGAAAATATTCTAAGAAATGAGATTGTTGAATCAAAGGACACAATGTATTATTACTATTTCGATTACAAAATCACTGACAAAGAGAAAATAACCATAGTAACCTTTCCTACAAAAACTCACCAGCACTATGTTTATTCTTTGGTCTGCTTTTGTTATATGTTATTTTAAAATATTCTCTGTATGGCTTCCTTTAAGAAAAAAATTTTTGAGGTATTATATACATACCTAAAATTCATTAATTTAACTGCACAAATTTTATTTTTTTTAAAGATTTTTATTTATTTATTTGACAGAAAGAGAGAGACAGCAAGAAAAAGAACTCAAGCAGGGGGACTGGGAGAGGGAGAAGCAAGCCTCCCACTGAGCAGGGAGCCGTATATGGGTCTTTATCCCAGGACTCTGGGATCAGGATCTGAGCTGAAGGCAGACGTTTAACCTCCTGAGCTTTAACCTACTGAGCCACCCAGGTGCCCCGATATTAGATTTTGAGCAGAAAAAATATATGTATGATCTTCCCTGTCTGGAAAAGAATATGAATTTTTAAAAGTATATTGGACTGTCATAATTCTTATATTTCCTCTATTCAAGTATTCCCATTCACTTCTTTGGCCTGCTATGCCACTGATATGTCATTTCAGCATAGGACTCAAAAGGCTTCACTGCCACATCATAGATGGACCTTTATACTCTTCAGTACTTTTGAGTGGTCCATAAGCATAGTTTCCAATATTTCCAAAAACATGCAGATATAAATTAGTAATGGATAGAGTTTTTAAAATATATATATAGTTTATAACAGTTTATTCATTTCCTTCACATTCTTGTCCTAAGCAAACTTGCACGTTCCCTAAAGACATTGCTTCTTCAGTCCTCTCAAACTTTTTTATTCTCTTATGTGATTTCTGCCCTAAGCAATATAGATGTCTTCCTTGCTCCTCATTCTTTGTCATTTCCCCCTAAAAACTCCAAGTTCTGAATCTCACATCATCAGATTTTACCATCCTTGCTTTGTAACAGTCATCTGTGAGCCTTGTATCATAATTATTTCTCAATGGCCTTTGCTCCTGGTACGTTGTCACTCAAGCCAACGGTATTCTTGGTGATTTTAACATCCATATAGATGGTACTTTGAATACTCTTGATGACAATGATCCTTTCCTCCACCCATTCACTTCTTTAGTTATACAATGGTTTGTGTTATTACAACTGTTACTACCTATTATCAATCATTTCAAATCCAAGCTCCCTCTCTAGTAGACCAACTCGAGCAATTTTGATTCCACCACCATCTTTCAGTCTTCCTCACCCTATTATGTCTTCCCTTCTCTACTCACCCAGGTTAGAGTCCATGAGCAATTACTACAATCACTCTCTACTCTTCCGCTTCATCATACACAGTTAGCAAAACCCCAGTTCTGTCCCTGTACCCATGCAGATGTATATGTTTGAAAGAAACACACAGTCTGAATATTTAATCTCAATTTAAACGGAATATTAAATGCAAGAGTGGGGGCACCTGGGTGGCTCAATACATTAAGCGGCTGACTCAGTTTTGGCTCAGGTCATAATCTCAGGGTCCTGAGATAGAACCCCATGTTGGGCCCCACACTTAGCATAGAATCTGCTCGAGTTTCTCTCTCCCTCTCCCTCTGCTCCTATGCCCTGTGGGCTCTCTCTCTCTCAAATAAAAAGTCTTTTAAAAATAAATAAACAAACAAATAAATAAATACAAGCAAGCAAGTCGGTCCTGAAATCATACAATATTTTCCTAGAACATTACCCCTTGCTCTCCCTTAAAGGACAAAATTATACAGAAATACATGGCCTAACCTGAACTCCTGATTTCTTCACTCCTAAATGTGTTTTTCATTCAGTCTTCCCACCCCAATGAATTACAACTCTATCATTTTCATCTTTTAAGCAAAAACTTTGGAGTCATCATTGACTTCTTTGTATCTCTCACCACCTGAAGCAAACGTGTTTGGCTCTTTCTTCAAAATATCTTCCAAACACAGACACTTATCATAAACTCCCCTGCCACTGAACTGGAACAAGCTATCATCATCTTCCAACTGGATCATCACTGTAGCTTTCCTAATATGTGTCTCTGCCTCAATTCTTGTCCCCGATCCCAAGATGCCTTTTCAAACAATCAACTGTGGTCATTATTTTCCTCTATCACCTTAATTACATAATGCAATATAGAGAAGGTATAGAGTGCTATGGAGAATAATTAGGAATGAGGAGAACAGGTACAGTAGGACATAGAGGAAGACTGCAATTGAAATAAAGTTAATATGGAAGCCCAAATTGAGAAAGTAATATTTAGGTGAAGATTTTTTTTGTTTTGCTTATTTTCTTTCTCCTGCTAGAAGGTAAAGTGCATGAAGCCTGGGACACATCGCTGTTTTGTTTACTGCTTTATTCCTAGAACCGAGAAATTCATTCTTACAAAAAATGTTTATGATGGACACTCACATAGGTACAAGAAAGGAATGACCAAGAGAAAAATGTCCTTTCTCCAATTTTGAACTTAAAAGTCATTAAATAAGTTGGGAAAGGGAGGAGAACTTTGCTTAAGTAATGTTATTTAAATCTTTGATAATATCTTATATTCAATCATAACTAGTTACAAAGAGATTAATTTTCATTTAGAAAATTTGACAAGCATCCAACTGATGATTTAAGCACAGCATTAATTACTTTTTAATGATTTTAGAATGTATGAAATGTGCTCATTGCAAATATAGTTTGCTCACTTGACACTGTTTACCTGGTTCTTGTTAAATTAATGAAGCAAAAAATAGAAAAGGAAATAAGGAGTGATCAAGGAAGATATGAGTAAGTTAGAAATTAGAGCCTATGACTTTTTCTAACTAATTAATGCTTATGAGAGAAATGAAAAATAAGTTAACTGGGGAAGTAAGCAGACTGAATTAGAGAATGAGGAAAAATAAGAGAGTAAAATAATTAGAAAAATATGAAACACCATCTTTATTTAATAATATTAGTTTTTAGGCCTTATAGAGATAGGTTTAGAGATATTATTTATTTTAGTAGCAATATCACAATTACATTAAGTCTATTTTATAAGTATGCCATATATAATATATGATAAAATAGAAGAAATGGTCATAAGAAGTATACACAGACTTTAATTAAGGGAGCAAGCACAAAAAGACTTTAAAAATTCTATTTCCCCTTTGTGGTTGTCTTAAAATGAAGCATAATAAAAACATACTAGAATAATAATTGAAACATATTAGTCTAATTAGATTTATTGATTTTTGGAACATTCTCATAAAGCTGCTTCTAGGGTGCAAATCTAAAAATTCACATGAAATTCATTTATTTTCTGATTATGAAAGTAGTATATACTCATTGTAAAATAATCAAGCAATATAAAATGTTTGATTTGAAATCCCTTGATAATCAAGGATTACTCTTTTAACGATTTATATTAATTTTTTTTACATATTAACATCAAAGCAAGGCTTTGTGTAAGTTGGATATGAAGAATACAAAAATAAAAAAAGACAAGGAGAGTTGCAGACCCTAGCAGATGGCAGGTACAACTCATATAATACTAAAAAACCACAATGAGGCATATAAATTTCTATGAGATATAGTATAGGGAGGAATAATGAGGTGGGAAACATCATAAAAAATTCACTGAATATAAAGCACTTGGAATTTACTCAGAAGGATAGATATATGAGTCTGTTATCTCAGAATATTCATTGCCTCAGAGTATAAAATAATCAATCTTAAGTGCTTTGGCAGAGACTTTGATAGGGGAGGACAGCTACTCAAACAATGCCATAGAAATAAAAGAATTTCTCTGTCAGGTCAACTTCTTCACTGAATATGACAATTGCATCTGGAATTGTAAAGACAAAAGAGGTCCTATCCAGTTAGCTAGGTCAGTTAAATCAATGCTTGGATTAGGGGGTGACAAATTGTGCTTGCATCCAGAATAGAATAAACACTGGTAACTGGAGAGGCGTGTGTGAATGCTTATGTGCATGTAACAGCAGGAGGAAGACAATAGCAGTGGGCAGGCAGAGGAATGATCAGGTTTTAAGAAATCTAGTCTGGTTGGTTCTGTAGTGATCTAAGGGCAGAAAAGCTGGAATGAGGCTGGAGTCCATATGGTAGAGTGACTGAAGGGCTGAGAGATGAATCCTTTGCATGTAAGGAAATTGGGTTCAACAAAGGTTGTAAAATTGGGATAGAGATGTCCAGTCTTGTTCCAAAGAATCTGGCAGTTGTAGATTTAGAGTTTTGCATGTATTAAAATAATGAATAGAGTATCCAGTATACATTTTAAAAATTAGCAAAAATACAAAGATAGGCAAATGATATATTCAAGCAATAAAGGAAAAATAGTAATAGCGAAAAAAGATAAAAATAAAATGAAGAACAAATTCAACTAATAACATTTGCACCTGTGAAATTCACATTTTAAACATAAATATTTTAAAATAAAAAAATTAAATATGTGAATTGCAACCATTAAATAAAAATAAAAAAACACAAAATATTTAAACATGGATGTATGGTGAATAAATATTTCACCCATAGAAATGTACACATGAACAATCAATCTTGTAATGCTGAAAAAATAAAATAAACATATTTGGGGAAAAAAAGAAATGTACACAAATTTTAAATGTAAACATGCAATCTAAATGAAGATGTACAGGGGGGCCTGGTTGACTCAGTCAGTTAAGCAACCGAATTCTAATTTTGGCTCAGGTCACAATCTCAGGGTTGTAAGATCCAGCTTACATTGTGCTCCACCTGGGCATGAAGGCTGCTTAAGATTCTCTCTCTCCCCGCCTATTTAGCAAAAAAAAAAAAAAAAAAAAAGATTCTCTCTCTCCCTTTCCCCCTCCCTTCCTCCCCATTCTCTCTCAAAAAAACAAAAACAAAAACAAAAGCAAACTAACTAAATAAATGAAGATGTACAGAGTTGGGTCTTCTCACAATATTATGACTGAGGTATTAATTGGAGAAAACTTTTGGAGAATAAAATAGCAGGAGTCATTGAAAATAAAATACAAGCACATGAGGCTATTCTGATGCTGCAACCCCAGAGCCAAAAGCACTGCCTAGTCATGGTCAACCATGTGTTTTTGGATATTGTGTGGACGATGAGTTTGGCCTATGTCTTCTTCAAGCTATTTGCAAAGTTTCAAAGATAGCAGCAGAGTTTCACAGACTGAGGAGTGGGAAGAAATAATTTGGTTATCAAGTTTCCAGCTTTATAAGATTATTCCTAGATTTATCTGCCAGAACGGTGATTTCACGCTCAAAGTCTACCTATGGGGAGAAATTTGGTGATGAGAATTTCACCCTGAAGCACAACGGTCCTAGTATCTTGTCCACAGCAAATGCTGGACCCAACACAAATTGTTCCCACTTTGCCATCTACACTGTCAAGACTGAGTGGTTGGATGGTAAGCGTGACGTCTTCGGCCTTGTGAAAGAGGGCACGAATACTGTGGAAACCATAGAAGTTTTTGGATCTAGGAATGGCAAGATCAGTGGGAAGATTACCACTGCTGACAAATCTAATAAATTTGACTTCTGTTTTATCTTAACCACTAGACCATTCCTTCTGTAGCTCAGGAGAGCACACCTTCACCCTTGTCTTGAAATATCAAGTAATGTTTGTGTTCTTTCTGCAGTTCTGTGAGTTCTATATTTTTCCTTACCCCTTTCAAGTCTAACTAGATTGTGAAGTTAAGTTTATCATTATGAAATAAAAATCAAACAATAAACAAACAAACAAATTAATAAAATACATGCACTCCATTTGATCCATTCAGCTGGTCTTCTGACATCTTATGTAAACCTTGTAGTCACAGGAAGAGAAAGAGAAATGTCATTCTCTTTTTAGAAAGTAAATTGAAACAGACATGCAAAAACAATGGCAGTTCTGATACCATTCAAATACTGGGCTTGTTTATCCTTGAAGCCTGGGTCAATTTTTCTTTGGGAATTTCAGGCGTTATTCCTTAGTCCTTATAAAAGATAATTTCCCCCAAACTTTCAAAAGACTGTTTCAGAGATTTCCTGTCCTGTAATTAACAAAAACAATGACAAAAAAGTCAAAGAAGAAAAAATTATGCCCATCATTTCAACAAGTATAAAATAATTGTTAAGAAAATAAACCTTTGGGTAAGAGTCATGGCATTCAGAATCATCTTCCTCCCTTGCTAGCTCTTCTGACCCTGAGTGTCTTCATCAAGAAAATGGAGGTTGTGATGGTTCTTATGTCATACAGTGTCCTTGTACATGAAGGAAGTTCGTCCGCGTATGTAACATAGCATGTTGTGGTTATTCTCATTATTACAAAACAATTGCAAGTAAACAATATAGGTCTTTCATTATAAAATATCTCACTTACAGTTTTTATCTCAATTGTATGATTGCTCTTAAGCACTACATTTCTATTTGAGAACTGTTTGCTGCCCTATGTTCAGTATACACTCATAAATTAATGTCATTACTTGTTTTAATGAACATGAGATTGCTACTGGTTGGACTTAGACAGAGCCTTCTATATAATGAAAAACACAAACTACAATGAAACTTACATTGTAGTGCATTCTATTAACATACAATCTGGTAGATAATACCAAAACAGCTCAATCTAGCAGCATGCATTTGAATATGTTAAGGTATACCAGTATTCCTCAGCACATAATGAAGTAGCAGGTTATTTTGAGCTCTTTAGTTTGTTTAGGAATATCATTCTTTCTTTAGACATTTGACATTTTCCTGTAGTTTTATGTTGATTTCTATTCTGTAATAAAATGTTTTCAATAAACTCTGCAGATTTTCTGTTCTGTAGAAAAAATCATATGCGTGACTTGCTAATACTACCAATAGGGATTGTTCCGCCAATTCGACTACCAAGTAAAATTTTATCTATTTATTTTGTTTATTATTGGGCTCCAAGGTCAGAACTACCACCAAACTAAGCAAAATTAACTGGCTACTAACTAATTATATGTCCCTCATTGCATTCATCCCAGAACATATTAACCGAATGGAATCCCTATATGGATTTATCAGAGATGCTAAGAAAATAAGGCATTCCGGGGTGCCTGGGTGGCTCAGTGGGTTAAAGTCTCTGGCTTTGGCTCAGGTCATGATCTCAGGGTCCAGGGAGCCTGCTTTCCCCCCCACCCCCGCCTTCCTCTCTGCCTACTTGTGATCTCTTTCTCTCTGTCAAATAAATAAAGTCTTTAAAAAAATTAAAATAAAATAAAATTTTTTTAAAAAAAGAAAGAAAATAAGGCATTCCAAGAAGAGATTGAAAGGGAACTTGAAAGAAATAAAGAAATTAAACACTTCCTGAAGTTCTTCCACTCTGGGGAAAATGTGCAGATTTCATAACAGTCTTCACATGCTAGTTTTCTGTTATTCCTGTAACAAATTACCAGAAACTTAAGTGGCTCAAAACAACAAAAATTTATTATGCTACATTTCTGGATGTCAGAAATCTGAAATGGGTCTCACTGAGCTGAAATCACAGTTGACAGAAATCTCCTTCTGGAGGCTCTAGGAGAAAATTTGTTTCCTTGTCTTTCCAGCTTCTAGAGGCTTTCCACAGTCATTGGTTTGTGGTCCCTCCCTCTTCAAAGCCAGCAATGGCCAGCAGTCTTTCTGACATCATATAACTTCTGTATTTGACTCTTCTGCCACCTTCTGCATTTAAGGACCCTTATGATTATATTGGGCCCACATGAATAATCTAGGAAATACATCCTATTATAAGGTCAGTTGATTAGCAACTTTAATTCCATCTCCTACCTTAATTTCTCTTTCATATGTAATGTGAAATTCACATGTTCATGGATTAAGACTATAGCTATCTTTAGAAAGCCATTGTTCTGTCCAACTCACTCCTTCTAAGATACTGCACTTTCCTCTCCTATCACAGAAACTACTGTGTATAAAGGTGTAACGTGGCCTTTGTTATGTCACCCCGTGGAAATTAAGGCTTAGGTAACCTGTACAAATGGTACTACTCTAGGTACCACTATCATTGTGAGTAATAAACCATCTGCTGTCTCTGACCCAGTAGCCTTGTGTCTTCTAGTATCTGTGAAAATGTGGCAGGTTTGCAGTTAGTGTTAATTCTTAGTCATTTCATTATTCTTGCCATCATCAACTACTTGCTAGACTACGACTTTTCAAGTCAGTGTTGGTATCATGATGTCTGGCAGCATTAGAGAATCTTCTACAGGCAACACAAATGTCACTTCCAACTAGAAATGCGTTAAGGAAGACTGGTGTAGAAAGAGTAAGTAAGAAGAAAAATGTTATGATGGAAACATATTTTCTTTGTGTATAAATGAAAATATATTACCTTGGACTGCATTAAAATGCTCTGAGGTCAGATAATTTTATAGGAAAATATTTTTCAGACTTTCACAGATCCTGGAATCTCACAGAAACAGAGGACCAGCCCTAGGTAGCTGTTGAAAATGACACACTCTATTTCTAATCTAAATAGTAATTTCTAATGCAAAAAACAGATCATTGTTGAAATCTAACTGTGGGAAATGTCATGTTGAATCACCAGATAAAACTCCACAGGACTCCAATGACTATAGTCTCATTTTAAAATAGAAAACACCAGTTCATTACAGCATGAGAATACCAACATGTAAGCATCTCAGTATGGCTAGCTTCAAACTTTGCTATATGTTATTTAGTATAGTCTATTTAGGGTCATAACTGAATAGATATCATTCCTTTGGTCATTCAGTCATTTATGCCTCCTTCATGACAGATACAATTTGCCTGCACTTTGCTGCAGGTTAAATCTTTCCAACATATGTCCTGCCTCTTGTCCCAGCAATGTGAATTATCAAATCTTAGTTACTGACTCTTCCACATCTTAGCTCTACTACTTCTCTGCCCCTTTGAAATAAGGCCTCCCAGCCCTCTCCCTGATTATAGTTTTTTTTGTCCTGTACCTCTACTATCATTACTAAAAATAGTTAGGCAGGACCATATTATTGATATTTTTGAAAGATGGCTAAAAATACCAATGATTTGGAGAAATAAATAGAAATGTGAGTAAACAAGGATATTTATTTTGCCTTCGTGTTATTTGGAAATTGAGATGTCAACATCACCAGGATGACACAAATGTGTCCTCTGTACTCATTATAAGACATTAACATTATATCTTATCAGAATTTTATCCACAAATCATCATTGTTGGTGATAAGATATATATATATATAATTAAAATTGTATATAATTTTAAGATTTTATTTATTATTTGACAGAGAGAGACACAGAGAGAGAGGGAACACAAGCAGGGGGAGTGGGAGACGGAGAAGCAGGCTTCCTGCTGAGCAATCCCAGGACTCTGGGATCATGACCTGAGCCAAAGGCAGATGCTTAATGACTGAGCCACCCAGGTGCCCTGGTGATACGATATATTAAATAGATTTAGTGTTAGCACCATAACACTAAGATTTTTAAACAGCTAAAAAATTCTGGTATTCAGATTCATTACCTTAAACCCCAAGAGATAATACTGAATAGTTAAGATTCATGTAAAACTAACACTTTCTAAATTCATTTTTTAAAAAAATAAATTAAAATGTGCTATTAAATATTCTGGACACAAAATGTTGATTTCCTTTTGATACAAAGCCCTTGGCAAATATTCTCCATTTTTCTGTGGAAGGACATGGATAAAAATACAATGGCAGCACACTTTGAAATGCTTTTTATCCCAATATCAGATTGTTTCTTTTGACTTTCAAAAACATGAATGAGAGATAGATCATTATTATATTAAATATTAGATACCATGAGTCATTGGATAAAATATCTTGATTAATAATATGATTTAAATTATGTATGAATGTTCTTGTCGTAAGACTCTTAGGATGGAAAATTATGTCCATGTGTTATGTTCCTCTGTTTCCACAACATCTGCACTCACCTTTACATAATAATGAACCCACTATATCCTTATTTTCTATGCCTAAATTAGATTGTATAGTCTTTGAGAGCAAAGCACTATGTTGTATTATAGTTAATATGTACTAGGTTGTCAATAAATTTTGAATGAATAAATGAAATAAAAATAAGCTTGCCTTCTTAAACATATTATTTCCTAAATAATTTAAATTTACCCTAAGAACTTGCCTGTGCATAAACATTTCCTTTCTTTCTATCAGTATTCATTATTCAATATTTTCAGAAGAAAAAAAAAAGCTAACTAAAAATAGGAATGCAAATTAAAGCACAACAGATCAACCTGTAATAATACTACGGCATTTAAAAGTATTTAGACATCAGATCTCTGAAGTCTCAACTATATAGTCACTTCTATATATCAGGTCTTTGATGAACACTTAGAAAAATGGCAACTTAAAATGTACACAAGATCATAATAATTTAAAATAATTAGGGAACACACTTTTTCAGCTAATGTCCTCATGATATATTTTTATTCTATGCCATCACATAGTATTCAATAGCCAGACTTTAAATCCCAAAATACCTATAACTAAATAAATATTTATGTAAATAAGTATAGGTAATAATATATACCAAAATTCTACACACATACACACACATGCATAAACCCCACAATGAACATTGTAATTTGCATTTTAAACTCCTATGTCTTTATTTTTTTAAAGATTTTAGTTATTTATTTGAGAGAGAGTTAGCACAATCAGAGGAGGTGCAGGGGGAGAGGGAGAAGTAGACTCCCCAATGAACAGGAAGACCCACATGGGGCTCAAGGTGGGCATTCATCCTAGCACCCCAGGATCATGACCTGAACCTAACACAAATGCTTAATTGACTGAACCACCCAAGTGCCCCAATTCATATGTCTTTTTAAACACATTAAGAAAACATACACATTTATATACATGAATCTACCTGTGTAGGTAATATACAAGTGTGTTCCATTCCTTCCTGCAAAGCTGATTTAAAGTGGTTGAATTCTTTTCAACTAGAGAAAGTTCTGTTGGCAAATAATTTTCTATTTTTTTTCTCTGAAAATATCTTTATTTTATCTTTAATTTTAAAGGATAATTTTGTAGGATATTTCTGGTTTAACTTTTTTTATCTTCTGAGTACTTGAAATATGTCATTCCATTGTCTTCATGCCTCCATTGTTTCTGATGACAAGTTAGTCATTTTTGATATCATTGTTCCCCCTTATGGCTTGTATAATTCTCTTGCTAGACATATTCTGGACTTCTTGAATCTGTAAATTTTGTGTTTCACCAATTTTGGAAAATTTTTGCCACTATTAATTCAATTTTTTTTCCTGTCAGCTGTTTCTGACAGGTGCCCCCCTTAAAGTAACAAATACATTTCACTCATTATTAAGAATAAATCTTTCAAATACCCAAGTCAGAATAACCATAGTTTTCTGGTAGTCATTATTTCATATAAAATTGTTATTCTGTGAAAAAAAGTAGTTAGCTCTTTTTGCCACTCATCATGTAAGTGCTTTCCTTTGAGACAGTCATTTTGCTTCATTTTGCAGTAGTTTTTCTATGCATATTTCCAATTTCATCATGCAGATTATTTTTTAAAAATCTCTAGTTTGAGCTAATAAAAATAACATATTTTACTACTTCATCAAGGATAATCCTAAGTGAAACTGTCATTTTATACTGCAATTTCAAGGCAGTGAAGAATAAAATAAATACTACCAGGGTTTGTCACTACTGTCATGCCAAAATACCTGAAGTTTTACTCACCATGCTTTGACAATAAAACTGCGGATGTTAACAAAGTGGGAAAAAAAGGTAGGGGGGCAAATAACTTATTGACATCAGTATTATTATTATTATTATTATTATTATTAAATAGTGTGACATCGCTGAACCCGAGAAGGGTCTAAGAGATACCCAGGAGCTCATGAATAATACTTAGAGAGTACAGCGAAAGTTAAATTACCCCTAATTCCAAAGCCTGACTAACCTAGAATATCAACCAAACCACCACAGATTTCACAGAAAGATCTTTGTATTCTGACTTATGGATACCTACGAGCATGGTACAACCTCCAGAATCTCCACTCAGCTCACAGCTGTCTATGAGCCACATCTTGCTCTAAACTTGTTAATCTTGTGTATTTGGCCAAAGATGAAAAGATACCCTTATGCAGATTTATGAAGCTCCTCCTCTATGCAGTTCTCTTCTCTCTCCTCACCCAGCCTTCAAACTTTAGTCACCTTATCAGCCCCAAACTCTGAGCTCTGCTCCCCAGCTTGGCCAGACCAATCTGCTCTGATTGGTTGTCTATTCAGATCTGATCTGATCAGAGAGTTGTCTGATGCCCAGCAAATGTGATCCCACCTCTCTCAGGGACTAGAGTCCCATACAGCCTTGGTCCAATATATGAAAATCGTTATCTAGTATATCTTCATCATCTTAATAGATTCTGGTTTGAGTTCATTGACTTTTTTCATGTATCTATGGGAATTTTCCTTTTCCGGTCAGTTCTCAGTAACACAGACCTTCAGCCTGACATTCGTTAGGCCCTTTCTTTAACATTTAAGGTTTGGACTTAATTATAGACTGTCTATACTTCTTTTCAATCCCTGTGAGACTGCAATATCAATGTAGTATCATAGTCTCTTAAATTCTTGAAATGCTCACAAAAGTCTACAGATTCCAAAGATAAGATATGAGAAAATAGAGTAATATAGAACTTCAGAATTTGTAGTATGTCATAAAAATTACATAATCATAATCCTATAAAATACATCAAAGTAATTTGCTACAGTCCCAGTTTCAGTTATATGACTTCTTAAACTAAGAAAGGAAAGTTGAAATAGATCATGGGTATAGAGATTTCCTAGTATTGGATTTCAGTGTGTAAGTCACACATTTCAGAAGAAAGATCTAGAGGTTCTATCAGATGTGAAACAGAAAAGGGTAAAAGATCCAAAGGTTTTTTTGATACATAAATATTTCTACAGATAGTTTCCCTAGAGTTTTCATAAATGGGTCAAAAATTTCACTAATGTGGATTTTTATTTTGTCTTCTGTGTCCTTCTGCTTCAGTAACATTTTGATAATACTTAGCATATTAATTAAAAAGATTTTGTTTTTTAAAGTGCTTGATAATTTGAGGAAGCAGATGTGAGGAAAAGAGATTACCTGATATTTTCTATTTTCATGTATGTGTTTAATGTGTCTCTATTTCTCCCAATTAGTAAAAAAAGGATGTAGGCATATGTTTTCTCTTTTCACAAGAAAGGTTTCTCTTAACTAATAACAAAAGATATCATTTTTAAAGATTTATTTATTTATTTATTTGAGAGAGAGAGAGCACAGAGGGAGGGACAGAAGGACCGCATGGCCCTGAGAGTATGACCTGAGCTGAAACCAAGAGTCAGACACTCAACTGATGGAACCACCCTGGTGCCCCAATAACGAAACCCTTTTTTTTTTCATTCTTGATTTTCTGTGAATCCCTTTCACTTGCTCAAAATTGCTAGAAGGGAGTCTGGAAAAAGATATAACCCAAAACACGAAATGGTTGAGAATATAACCATTATAGTTAATCTAACACTTCATAAATACAATAAAAACAATATATTTTACATGTATTTTCCTGAAACATACTAAACATCAGTAGCTTCAGCTTACAACTGAACACAATGTTAAAGCAATTTTAAATATAGAAAAGCAGAATTAATCTATCTGAAAACTAATTACTAATGGTAAGTTATTACCTCTAAAGAAACATACCAAATTATGAAGGTTCAATATCTTTAGAATAAAGGAATACAACTTTGCAAGAAAACAAGTGGTTCCCTGTTGGATCTTGAGAGGGTGCAAGAGAGAATTATGCCTGGATAGGTACACAATAATTACGCTAATCTACGTTACATAATAATATCATCACAAAGTATGCAGTACTGCTCATTAGTCCATTGCAAACCATTACTATAAATTCAGCCTCTAGGGTACATCACTTCCTGTGCAAACAAACATTGATAATACAAGTTGGAAACTCTTCCAAACTAGCAGATTGATAGCACATATTACTCAGCTAAAGAGAAAGCCTTCAGCAGCTTCAGAAGTGCTTGCTACATAAGAATGATTAAGTGTTTCTGTACAAAACCACAAATCACAATAACGAATCAGATGAAATTTTCCAATATGCAACTTAAACGCGCCAGCTGGCCTTCATCACACAGCAACATTACAATGTAAAATGATGACATTCTAAATAGCAGTGTTGGCAGCTTCAGATTACTCTGTCTCAAGTTAGCTCCCTGTTTTGACAAGCACATCATAAAGAAAAACTGACAAATCAAAAGAACATCAACCATTTCTTAACACTTTGAGAGGGAAAAACAAAAGCATAAGTGATGATTTTTCCATATTGATAGCTCTTAAAATTCTAAAACAGTATTAAAATATAAAGGGTTAAGAGTTACAAACTTCCAGCTATAATATAAATAAGTCATGGGGAACACAGCCTAAGGAACACAGTCAATATACTGTAAAAATTTTGTATGGTAACAGGTGGTAACTAGACTTATCATGGGGATCATTTCATAATGTATAGAAATACTGCATCACTATTGTATACACTTGAAGTTAACAGGATACTGTATATCAATTATACTTAATAAAAAAGCTCTTTAATCTTATTTCAAAAAAATGTATAACCTGGGCGCCTGGGTGGCTCAGTTGGTTGAGCAACTGCCTTCGGCTCAGGTCATGATCCTTGAGTTCCGGGATCGAGTCCCACATCGGGTTCCCGGCTCCACGGGGAGTCTGCTCCTTCCTCTAACCTTCTCTCCTCTCATGCTCTCTCTCACTTTCTCTGTCTCTCAAATAAATAAATAAAATCTTTTAAAAAAATGTATAACCTATTTGATATATACTAAATTTTGTCCAGTTAAGCCTCAACATTGTTTTAAAGCAATTTATTTTGAAGTAACCACACACTTTTATTATTTTTTAAATTGTTGATCGACAATGGAACCAATTACACTAAAGTCTCAGCAATATATTAAACTATATGAAATACTTCAAAATATATAAAAATAGGTAGAATAGTTTTAATAATATATAAAATAGTTAAATGCTAAATGTGTGATATATTCATAAATGAATAACATTACACTTGATTTCAATCACCAAAAATAATTCAGTTGCTTGATTAAACTCTGCCTGAAAAGAGTATGTTTTCCCTATTTTATTTTTTTTAACTTTTGATTTATTTATTCACCAAAGTAATCTCTACATCCAACGTGGGGCTCAAACTCATGACCCTGAGACCAAGAGTCACATAGTCTCTTATTCTGACTGAATAAGTCAGGTGCCCTTATTTTCCCTATTTTACACAAATAATGGTATAGGCATTTCCAGATATACGCGTTATTATTTCCATGACACAATAGCTATGATTTAAGAAGTGTCTCCAAAATACACTCATGATTTCTGCCGTGTAAAGAATTTGTAACGGTGGTGGTGAAGGAGCACCTCTTTGCTATGTAGAAAGTAGTAATTTATTTCATCATAGGTTGTTGTCACTGGAAGAAGTTATCGAAATTAAATTTTTAAACATTATCAAATACTTTAATAAAAAAAAGACTAACATGCAATGTAAGGGAAAATACTTGTTCATTATTCCTGGATTAAATTTAATGCAAAATATATATTTGTCTTAAGTATGTTATCATGGCATAATAAGACAGAATAAAAGTCATTTGATCACCAGTTATTTAATTACAACTCAAAAAGATGAAGAGATAACTTTAATGGAAATGCAAGTTATTTTTAAATTTTGAGAGTAAACAAAACAACTTTTACTAAGGAAAATTATAATTTAAGTCTTTGGAATAATAAAATATATAAATATATTTTTAAAAACTCTAATTATAGTAATATTTTAGCTATAGCCGATAAATATACCTGATGAACAACTATTGCTTGAATGTGTGTATATATATATATATGTGTGTGTATATATACACACACATTTAACAGTTCTTTAAAATATGAAGCTACTGCCTAAGAAGTATTCATGGGGTAAATAGCAAACTGAAAAGTATTATCAAAGTCAGAGCCTACCCACTTGTCTTCTACAGGAGACAGATTTGAAAAGTCATTTTGAAAAAACCCAAGAAAGCCTTAGCAACTCTTTAATATAATTTTAAAATTGGTAAGATTATTGTGAACAAATATAAATTTTTACATGGGTCATGCTAACTCCACTAAAAATAATAATCAAATATCTACCAAAGTCTAATTTTTAGTTATGAAATTCTTTCAAGAATACTAAGATTATGGAATTTGGAGTTCAGTGCAGGTCATGGAGTTATGATTCTAGCTTTTAGATTATTAATGTTAAAATAACATCAAAACATTTCAGACAATTTGCAAAAACATGCAAAATTCATTTACAATCAAATCATCCGTATCTATTTGATATTGTTTACTTAGATTAATTAAAACATATTTACAAACCAATCTTTATAACTAATGTTTTAAAATCATATGTTTACCATTTCTCTTTTTCTTACAGTAAAACACTCAAACTAGTTACATTCTAATTTCTTTCTCACCAAGCTTTCTTGAACCTTCACCATACTGAAACTACTCTTGTCGAGTTTACAAATGATTTTCATGTACTAAAAACCAAATGGTAAATTCTTAGTCCTTGAACTGACTGTTCAGTAACATTTGATACAATCCAGTAAACTACTCACTGAAACACTTACTTAGATTCTATCACACTACGCTCCTTGGTTTTCATGTGACCTTAATAGCTACTCCTTCCCAGTATCCCAGTATCTTTAACTTTGTTCCCACCTATCAATATTGGACCTCCTCATTGCTCTAAACTTGGAACTTCTATCTACATACCCTATATTGTTATTATTCAATTACATGCTCTTATACATAATTTGCTTATAAATCTCTACCCTAAATGCCAGTTTTATGTGTCCACTTGCTTAGAAATCTTGGTCTTAATTGTCCTGAAGTGAGCTAGTCATCCGCCACATACAACACCCTGCTCTCTGACCAAAAAAAAAAAAAAAAGCTAACCAATAAACAACAAAAAACTGTTCCTATAATTTTCTTCAGAACTCTCTCACTTAACAGCAATTTTATTCTTCCAGTAACCCAAGCTAAATTTTTGTAGGCATCATTGCCCCCTCTCTTTCTCTCATACCCTACATTCAAACTTTCTCTCACACCCCACGTAAACCCTATTGGCTTTAGAATAAAGCTTAATCTCCAGAGCTTAATCTTTTTTGACACCCTACAATGCTATATTCTCAGCCTAATCCAGCATCATCTGCCCCCTGAATCATTGCAGTGGGTCTCTATGCTCCTGCCCTTGCCATTTCTTTCTGGTCTCAGCATAGTTGAAAAGCTTAAGTAAAGTTTAATCTAATTATGATTGTGAATTTTGTGGCTGCTGGAACACTTACTCCTACCTTAAAATTTGATATTCAGATTGGAATTTAGCTACACAACATATATATTATATGACTCAAACTCTCATTGCCTTTAGGTTATCTTCTTAATGTAGCCATTCCTTGTTACCTTATTTAAACCTGACCAGTCTCTCCCTCCATCTCACAAACATTCTCTGTCCTCCTTTGTTTACTTTCTTTTTATCCATAAAACCAGTTTGTGTACCTGTACTGTCTAGTAAGGAACAAAATACAAAGAATTGCTTAATAAATATTTACTGAAAGAACAGACTGGTACTATTATTTCTAGCTTTGAGAACTCACTCTAGCCATTAAACACTAAATATTCTAACCACTAAATATTCTAAAAACAAGTAGATTATTTTACTATCTCTAAACTTGCTATTTTTAGAAAGCTAATATTCACTGAAGATATTTCAGATACTGTAAATATGTTATCTAAGTCTCTTTTATATCATTTGTCTTTTAAAGTTAATTTTAAACCTCTATTAAAAATTAGCCAATTTTCTGTCAGGAAACTGAGATTCAGAAAGATTGAGCAGAATCCTCAAGTTCACAGAGTTAATAAGAAGCAAAGTAGAAATTCAGGCCAAAGTCTTCTTATGAGTTGTTTTGACTATTTTAACAATAATACAAGGTATCTGATGATGCTTCTCTATTTTTTAAAATGGACTCAAATATGGATTGTTACCGTTGTTATTTTCAGATATTTTACTCAAAACATATCTTCTATTAAATCTGAGGATTTTTTACTTTATAGATTTTAACCTTTTTATAATCACATATTTAGTAGAAGTATACAAGTTAGGGATTGATTCATTTGTTTTTAAAAGTTTAATTTTTGTGGAGTCAGTTAAACTAACTCATAGTTATTCATAGGTAATCTCAATTATGAAAATTTAGATAGAATGATAAAAACCAAAAATGTATAAAGATTCATAAATCTCATGAATACTTTAAAACATTCATTATGATATTATTAGGTAGAGAAGCAAGGATGACTTGTCAAAGTTTAGAAGCATAGCATTCCCCAACGTTATAATTTTTCTTTGCCGATCTTTAAAATAACTATCATTTTAAATTACAGATATTCCAGTGTTGTGTTTTTTTTTCCTATTACTTTCATAGTTATGTGCAATGGATTGATTCTGAATGCTCCCATTTTCAATTTCATAATACATACTTTCAAGGATATTTAGAGGGTTTTGGTATCAGATAAGTCTGAATGAAAATTGTGGAGTAAGTCGTTTAAACTTAATGCTTCTTAAGTGATTGTTCCATTGATAGTGAAGCCAGAACCCAATAGTTACTAACTTTTGCTCTGGAAATCTTCCATTAGTTGGGAAGGCTGCCAAGGCTCTTCTCTTTTAAGAAGAAGGATGTAAAATAGATTTGAATCAGTACAGCATTATATCAATTTTCTCTCTCTTGGCAAAACTGCAAATGCTATACTCAAAGATGTTAGATTCCTATTAGTAACACAAGCTTTTGACTCACGTCTAGCCATGATTCAAAATTATTGCTACAAATCTGCTTAAAAGTCTCCATTGACTCTTTTGAAACAAAGGACAAGTCTTCCATTACAGAGGAAGCAGATATTGATCCAGGGTTTTTGATTTAGTCTATCATCAAGTATAGCATAAGAATGTTTTCACTAATGCTGGACCGAGAACCACATTATAATATCAGGAGTGGCAGTTTCTCAAGTTAAGACAGTTGAGCCTTATTCTCCAAAAGTCTTACTTCTTTTTTTTTCCACTACTGTTTAAAAAACTAATATATATATATATATAAAATAAACCTCTCCCAGTTTACCAAACTCCCCATTGATACCAGTCTTCTGATGATAAGCTCCTACCCTAAAATGAACCAAAACAAAACATACAAAAACCCCTTGGTCCTTAATGAGATTTTCCCATTATTTTCTCCCCAGAATATATTTTCAATTTCCTTATTTTCCTGCATTCTCATAACTATTTTGTTATGAATTCCAAACCCAAGTTGTCAAATTCAATAGTTACATTTCTATAAATATCTCATTCATTCACTCTACAGAAGGGGCATGGTCAACGGTTTCCTCCCTCTAAAAATGTCTCTCTTGGCTTCTGTTTCACCATGGACTCCTGCTTTTCTTCCTACTTCATTAATTGCTCCTTCTCAGTTCTCCTTGATAGGCTCTTCCTCAATGCCTGCCTCTAAAGACTAGAATTTCCCAGGGCTCTATTCTCTTCTCTTCTTTGTCTTCAGGCTCTCTCTTACTCATTTCTGTGAGTTACAGTATCATTCATATGTTGGAAGTCTAACTCTACACCAAACTGCTCTGACTTTGTAAACTCACTGCTTATTGCACATCTCTAACGGCTATCTCATTGGCCTTTTAAATTTAACATATTTAAAATTAAGCTCCAGGTTTTGTTCCTTCTCCCTTTCCAGGTTTCTCTGATGCTTACATTGATGTCCCAACCTACCCAGATAAGTAACACAATAAATTGGAAATCATTGTTGATCATTAAATTGTCTTCACTTTTCCTGTGCAATTTATCAGTGAGCCTGTTGTTTCTGTCTTCAAACTGTATCACTGATGTAGCTACTTCTATCCAGCTATGTCTGGTTACTATCCTAGTCCACTGCCCTCCCTTTAATTTTTCAAACATGTTGCATCCTGTTCTTCCTCAGGGCCTTTGCATATACTGTTTCCTCTTCCTCACTCTTTTTCCTGCACTTTGCCTGATGGCTTCCATTTAATCCTCCATGTCCATGCCTTGAGGTCATACCTTCAAGAAGTCTGACATCTCTATCAATTACAGTATCATGCCAATTCCATCTTGATTGCAGCAGTGATCTCACTCATTTACATACCTGTTCTTTATTCTAGAAATATCATATTAAATTTTAACTTTCACAAGGGGAAAATATATATTGCTTTTAGTGTATATGTCATGCCGAGAAGTACTGGCATATTTCAGATAATAAATAATGGCTGTATGAATAAATGAACAAATGAGTGAATGAACGAACAAACAATCAAACAAATGTAGTAATATCTTCTTTAGCTTTCCTCCATTATCATCACCAAGAATTTGTTTCATCAGATCAACTGAGACCTCACTATAGTAGAAGATATTCCATGTCCTTAATACACATTTTACTGATAATATAAAGCTGTTTTTCCATGATTTGATATTTATTTTTCTTCTCTCACTTATGTGGAAAAATCAAAACACTTTTTTTATAATCCCACATAGTAGTAAACACATTAAATAATCACCCTTACAGATGAAAATATCAACTTTTAGGTTCATCCAAATAAATGACTTTATATAAACTCTGAATTATACTAATTGGAGAAAATGGAGTTTGGAATTATTATGATTACAATTCCATTCACAATCTAGAACTATAAATTTGAGTCACTAGAATTACAAAGTTAAAACAAGTAGAGATGTAAGATGTAAAACTTAAATCATATTTACTTTTTAGACATTTTCTTAAGAATCTGGTATCCCTATATTTAGGGATTCCATATCTGCACTCACATAATGAATTCTTAGGAACCAGGATAGTAGTCAATTATTGATAAAGACAACTAGCAATATTTATATTTCATTGAGCCCTCTTACCCAAGTTCATTCCTGCAGTAATTGTTCGGTAAGTATAAATAATAAGGTAGAGTTGTACAAATACATAAAATAGGTTGCCATTTTAATAATATAATCATTAGCTTTTAGGATTCTTTCCATATGAAATGAGTCTACTCAACAAAGTAAAATATAACAATGGTCTAATAGAAGAGAAATTATTTTAATGACCATTAATTCCATATTTCTGTCTTTGTTATTATCATTATTTGCTTCTACATACATAGCATAGCACAAGACTGTATAAAACTAAAATATATATCAATTATTCTTTCACAAATGCTTTACATTTATATTTAAACATATATTGTCTTTTTGCAGACATTATGCAGTTATATCTCTATTGCAGGAATATCTCTATTATGCAGGAATTATGCAGTTATATCTCTATTAAATTAACACTATTTGAAGCCATGACTGTAGTATATTTTATTATTAATTTGGATTTCCAACAGTGGCTAAAAAGATGCCTTACACATTTATAGGTGCTTAATAAATATGCACAGAGTTGGAAATATATTTCCCCATTTACTTGGATATAATAAAGCAACAGGAAGAAAAGTCCGTGCATCACAGAGATATTTGTAATTCAGTGATGATTTCTCTTAGAAAAATTGCAGAAAACCTAAGAAATAGTATCTCCTTTCAGCAATATGTTAATCAGTCTTCAGACAATTATGTTTAAAAAGAATAATTCAAGCTAACTGAACCAGCTGTACTTTTACCTAGAAAATGATACTTTTTATAAATCTAATACTACAAATACATTTAAATTCATTTTAAATTATTATGCCCATATTTTCTAAATAATTTATTCATCTTTCTTTTGATAATTTACTAGATTGAACGATAAGGTTAAATGGCTTTTCAGAATCCATTAAGATCTGAGAATAGGTCACTGGGATCTAAAACACTGAAAGCAAAACAAAGAAGACAGAGCTTTTCAGTAGATGCAAATAAAGAAGATTTCCACAAAGCAGCATTTCCACTCTGTGCTACATAATGCACGCTATAGAACCGAGTTGCTAAAATACTTTTTAAAAAATAAACTGCTTTCACCATCTTCTGATAAACTGTTCTTCAAGTTATAAAAAATAATTCCAAATGAGAAAAAGTCAAGTATGTAATTTGATAAACTATATAATTCAATTCCAACATAAGTAGCCGTCTGGCTCTCCTGGGGCTGTGCATTTTAATCAACTCCTAAATTGGTCAAATGTCACTATTGAATTTGTAAGTGCAAAACACTTTGTATTAAATTCATTATAAAATACTGAGAAGTTCTTTGTATTTTGTTGCCATCCTCTTCTTTATTTTTTATTTTTTGATGTTTTTATCTAAATATAGTTGAGACACAATGTTACATTAGTTTCAGGTGTACAACATAGTGATTCAACAAGTTTATACATTATGCTATGCTCACCACAAGTGTAGTTATGTCCCCTTTTTAAAAAGTCTTGGTATAAGGATCAACAAGATAGATGGTATCGCTAGATTTAGCTCAATATGAGGGAGAGATTTCTGATCATCAAAATAGCATAAACTTGGTGATGAACAGGCACATGAATGAAAAGAGTTCATTTCCAAAGTGCAAAAATGGAGTAGACATATAAGACCCTTTTGTAGTCTAAGACCATAAACAATTTATGGTTTCTTTCTTTTTGTTTCTAGGAAGTCATGCTTTTTAAGATTTATTTATTTATTTTAGAGAGAGAGAGAGAGAATGAAGGAGAGGGGCAGAAGTAGATGGAGAGAGATTTTCAAGCAGATTCCCCGCTGAGTGCAGAGCCTAATGCAGGGCTCAGTCTCACAACCCTGAGATCATGTCCTGACCTGCAATCAATAGTCAGATGCTTAACCAACAAAGCCACTCAGATGCCCCCATTTTATCTTTTCTATACGATTAACTATAGATTCTGAAATATCTATAGTAAGCATCTTGGTTAAAGTTTCATTTAAAAAAATTAGTTTGCCATTTCTAATAACTTTGTTTTATAGTAAGAATTCTTCAATTTTTGTATTTGTGATCAAGCTCTTAGTTCATTGCATGGATACATCTACATCTTGTTTTTATAAATTCAGCAGGATAGAAACATTTAGTTTGAAAGAAAATAGGTAACTGTTATCTAGAAGACTTTCAGGAAATAGACTGAAGATGGTCTACATTAAAAAAAAATAGATACTTCAACTTCCAGAAGAGAAGCCTCAGGCAAAATATTCTTTATAATTGACAATTTTATTATTATTTATATTTATTAGTTTTTTTAAGATTTTATTTATTTATTGAGAGAGAGAGAGAGAGAGAGAATGAGAGGGGAGAAGGTCAGAGGGAGAAGCAGACTCCCTGTGGAGCCAGGAGCGTGATGTGGGACTCAATCCCAGGACCCTGGCTGGGATCATGACCTGAGCCAAAGGCAGTCACTCAACCAACTGAGCCACCCAGGCACCCACCCAGTAGTGATTAGTTTTTGAATCACTACTGAGACTGGGAAAGAAATAGACATGTTCCAGCCTATTTTCTCACAGGTTAGCTCTGGATTGTTTGAAACTAAAAACCTAATAAATCCTTCACAGTGAGAATTCAACACTGAAACCAGCATCAAGAAAAATATATTCAGCCCATGTTTATTCCAGGACTCTTTTCTTTTTTCTTTTCTTTTCTTTCTTTTTCTTTCTTTCTTTCTTTCTTTCTTTCTTTCTTTCTTTCTTTCTTTCATGTAGTGTTCAATAATTCTTTAGTTCCATATAAAACTCTGTGCTCATCACCACACATGCCTTTGCAGCATTATTTTCAATAGCCAAGATGCGGAAGCAACTCAAGTGTTCATTGATAGATGAATGGATAAGACACACACTGCACACACACTGTACACACATACACAGGGACATGCACACACACTGGAATATTACTCAGTCTTAAAAAAAGGATGAGATTGTGCCATTTGTGACAACAGAGTGAGACCTACAAGGTATTTTGCTAAGTGAAATAAGACAAATACTATATGAAAGACAAATACTATATGATTTCACTCACATGTGGAATCTAAAATAAATAAAGAAAGAAAAATCAGAATCAGGCCTATAAATACAGAGAACAAACGGATAGTTGCCCGTGGGGAGGTGAGTAGAGGGATGGACAAATGAACGAAGGAGAGCAAGAGATGTAGGCTTCCAGTTATAGAATGAATAAATTATGGGGATAAAAGACACAACATAAAAGTGGAGTCAGTGATATTATAATAGCATTGCATGGTGACACTTAGTAATTGAACTTGCTGTGAGCATAGCATAATGTATAAACTTGTGGAATCACTATGTTTTATACCTGAAACTAATGTAACATTGTGTGTCAACTATAATAAAATTTAAAAAAATGCTTGCAAAGATCATTAGCTTGCTATAATTTAGACTAGTCTGAACAGACAAAGTAGCAACAATATATCTTCTTCAGGACTCATTAGTTTGAACACATGGAGGTTCCAGTAGAAACTTGTATTTGCATCAGACCATTTTATTAAAATGGGATGGCACTTTCCATTGTATTGCACAGCCCCCTTTAATGAAAAGTGCTCACAGAATATATGTCAATTTGTACTCATTTTTCTGTTTTTAGAAAGCATTCAAGACTTAATGTTATGCTCAATATTATAATTTTATAAATGGAAAACACCTACAATAATCATAAGCCTTGGAAACCATTCTATAAAGCCCTGAAATTTCAATATGGTATGTGAGCATAAAATAATCATAATGCACCACATTTTCTGGCACTCAGATTAACATGTGAATAATATAGTCAGGTGAATATATACAATTTTACTTTCACATTAAAATATATAAACACTTACAGTGATAGTTATGTATTCAATGAAGCTAAATGGGAAAAGGAGATACCTCTGATCTCTCAATGGAAAATTTTAATTCCCATAAACACTAGAATATCAAGATTTCTGTGCTGGTTTTGTACATTCATTCAAAAAGAATGGATAAAGGTTAAGCTAATCTTATATTTTCTTTCCCTAAGCTCTAAAAGTTTAACATACTTTTGCTCTTTTTTTCTATAGAGTGCATCAAAATGTATGGGATTTTGAATTATAGAGAGAATCTACAAATGAAATAATTTTACTTCAAAATTATTTTTTTTTCAAATTTCCTAAACTTTTAAATCTATCATTCCTATAAATCCTCACAGGTTCAGAGCCAAGGTAAAATTCTGGGAAAGAATTTAAAATTCTAGGGCGAAAATGTTTCTCAAATTTCCCACAGTGGTTTTTCCTCACAAAGAATATGTTTCTGGGGAGCTGAATGGCTCAGTCATTAAGTGTCTGCCTTCAGCTCAGGTGAGGATCCTGGGGTCCTGGGATCAAGACCCGCATTGGGCTCCCTGCTCAGCTGGAAGCCTGCTTCTCCTTCTCCCACTCCCCCTGCTTATGTTCTCTCTCTTGCTGTGTCTATCTCTGTCAAATAAATAAATAAAATCTTTAAAAAAAAAGAGAATGTTTTTATTCTCCCTACACACCCACACATGCACACACACACAGACACACACACTTCTTGTACTTGTCCTCCTCATGTTCCACGTAATTCCAGTGGGACTCTCAATCATAATATCAAGCATCCTAGCCACAAAGGAGCAAATAGTGCACAGATTACCTAGTCACAGTGTCTCACCAGCCGAGCCATGGTGAATGGCATAGAAATCTGTGCCTTACCAGCATTAGGTTCTAATGCTTTCATTCATAATTTTACAGCACTCGAATCATGTGTTGTGTATCCTCACAAAAGCAGGCTCACAATTTGTGATCACCCCTGGGGAATGGAGGGGCTGGGGAAACTAGAGCAGTTTCTCTAATCTCTAAGGGACTCTAATCTCTAAGAAGAGAAATAATAGAATATACCCAGAGTGGTGTAATAGATATACAACTCTGTTCTATGATTTTACATAGTGATGGCAACAAGTCTAGGGCTATTTGTAATCATGTACCACAAATTCACAATTTTATTTCACAATACACAACACTCTCAATGCCCCCCCCCCAACACACGGACTTCAAAACAAGATATCCAGTCCATCTACAAGTTCATTTAGCTTTGCTTTCCAAATATGCTCTGTAAACTACCACCTCTTCCTTCTCCACATTACCAGCACCTATCCCCAAGAGTTACTGGACTTACTTTCTAACTAGCTGGACACACACTTACACTCTTGCTTCTCAGGACATCTGTAGTGATCCTTTAGAAAGGAAGATTATTTCTTTTTTTTAATTATTATTTTATTTTTTCCAATTCATTATTACTTTTATTATGTTATGTTAGTCATCATACAGTACATCATTAGTTTTTGATGTAGTATTCCATGATTCATTGTTTGTGTATAACACCCAGTGCTCCATGAAATATGTGCCCTCCTTAATACCATTTCTTGTCCTTTTCTCTACCAAAGTCCTCCCACGGTTCACCTATTTTCCTTAGGATAAAATCCAAAACCTTTACATGGCTTACAAAGCCCTATGAGATCTGAGAGCTGTCTACTCTTCAAAATCATTATTTTACCTCTTGTCAAGTCACACTGGCCTTTTCACTGTCCTACAGGCACATGCCAAGTTTGTTCCCTATGCCTGGATCATTCTTCCCTTATATCTGAAAACGATGGATTTCACTTGGATAAGTTTTCTAAGAAGGCTTCCTTCCACCACCCTGTCTCTTCCCCTTGTCAGCTCTATTCTCACCCTCTCATTCATCACCATCTTACAGTATATTGACTACTGTTTTATTTCTTTATTTTCTGTCTTTCACTCCAAAATGTGAAAGTGATGAAACTAGGGTTTTTTCCTATCCTTTTAACACTGAAATCCAAGTGCCCATATAAATGACGGGCTCACGATACATGCTCAATATGTGTGTTCAGTGATGAATGGATTATGAATAAATGAATATAATAGAAAGCTCTAATAAGACAAGAACAAAATGAATTTGGCAATATACAAATTACCAATGCCTTAAGAAAAAGTAGTTTCATTGCTTCAGCTGCATAAAAAGTGTAAGTTAAGTAAGGAAAACAATTGCAAGCAAGAAAAAGTCTCTATAGAAAAATTATATAACTTGCAGGAATTTTTTATAATCATGTGCAAGAGATGAGGGAAAAGAAAGAGACAATGAAATAAAAATGAAATATGTTAAGAGATTTGCCTGCAAATGGCAGTAAAAATGCACAGTATGAATTAGAAGGGGACTGAAGGTAAAGAAAGGACATGGAGTTTTGCAAGCTTATTGTTTTTCAGATCATAGGAACTTGAATCTGTTTATATGCTCAAATGACTAAGTTAGATATAGAAATATTTAAGATATTATATGGAAGGATAATTAGTAGAACAAGGATTATAGAGACAGGAAATAATAGACCTCAATTCTAGAACAGAAACTGAGGGATTTGGGTTATATGGGAAAGACTGATGAAGAAAGCCAAAAATAATAATAGTAATAAAAGCAATAATAATAAACAAGGCTGTTCTGAGTTTCACAACTACTAATTAAACTAACAATTCTATAAGTTAATAAACTGAATGTCAGTGATGCCCCAGGGGATCAAATCTGATGGCTGCTATTATCTCTGTAAACAAGACAGTGAGTTCACCCAATGAGAACATTAAAAAAAATAGTAAAATATGAAGTTTAACTAGAGTAGACACTTTTACAGCAGCAGTTTATAGAAATAGAGATGAAATACGACTCAGGACACACGGAATGCTTATCAGAAAGTGAGAATGGTCTAACTAGGAGCAGACATCATCTAGAATGACATCACTTCTTATATCCACACAAGTCTCAATAATAATGTCTCAATATCTCAATAGTAATATCTATATATGGAAGACCCAGATTTTCCGGACAAATAGGTTAACAAGCAATGAACTATAGTAGTAAATCATGGAGGGTTTGACATCCAACAGGCCTGAATTCAATTCTTGACTCTATCACTGAATACTTGTGTAGCCTTCTGCAATTCCTTGTTATAGGAAGTTTGAATCACATTGTTTATATGTGAGTTTTAATGTCTTAATCTATAAAATGAGGATAACAGTAGTACGTAAAAAATTAGAGGGAACATGTGAAGTACCTACAAATTTCCGAGTAATCTTGTTAGCAATAAATACTTAGACATTGTTATTTCTGTGACTCTCAACCCCATTCTCATCAACATCTTCTTAATCATAACAATCATTGCCTTATACATAAGATGCAAGATGGAATTAAGTTATCTCTAAAGAGCTCTCTATGAAAATTACTTCATTCTAGTTACAAATCTTATATAGTGGTTCTCAAGATTAAAACAAGAAGGGGATCTAGGAAAGTGACCAACAATGTCCAGCACCTGCAGATGTTGTTTATTTATATTTGTCATTAAATTATAACCATTTTAAATAATTATGTTTTGAAGCTACCCTGGGACTGAAGGCTTGAGTTAATACAACTCATATACTATTTGAATATAAAATAGGCAAAACCTACTTTATAATGTAGGTAAAATGCCTCTAACTTTACTGAGCCCCCATAGCGTGGAGTAATTTTTATAATCATCAGAAAGTTCCAATCAGTGGTTTTCATGTCTTTTATGCTACAATTTTATCAATAAGAGTAAACAAAGTGCCTACATTTGGGAATAAATTATGGGCAATTGTTAGAGTATATCATGTTCTGGGATGTCAATGGTACCTATGTGGCAAAAAAGTTATATCATGTCCAATGAGGTCTGTGGAGAAAAGTTCTTTAAACCACACCCATTTCTTAATAATCTGGACTCTGAAGTGACAGACATTCTATCCACTCTGGTTCAGCATGCAAGAACTAGTCACAAGGAACTAGTCCCACATAAGGCTGAGTGGAAAGAGCTGCAGAGGACTTCAGGACCTGGCCTGGAAGCCATTTCGCAGCCATGTATCTACTATATAAAAGGGGAGTGTGATCCTTTGTTGTAGGCTAGCTGGCCCTGCCAACAGGTGGATGTTAATGAATGTAGATGACATATGCAAAATCACAAAATGAATAGAGATAAAATAGGAAGTATTGAGTTTCATATCTTGACACTGGATAAGCCCAACATTAAAAACGTTTTAGATATATTTTAAAGAATTTAAAGGAAATAAAGCAGGAATCTAGAAAAAGACAAATAATTCACGGAAATATAGCAGTCCATGACTCTAAATTATCTAATTATTGATCTACATTAGTCAGCTTTATGAAAAAAGGCTTTTTACTAACTTTAAAAAATTTACATGCTCTGGCCTTTAATATCCATTACCGAGAAGTACTACTGTCTCTCTGCCAACATTTTGCTAACAGGAGGTTCAGCTGTAATGTATCCAAAATGTTGGATTCTTTAACAAAAACTTGGTGATAGAGAGTTTGGGTTTAATATTTTAAATGTCATGATTAAAGTTAAATGAATTCATTGCAGAATTGATCATTAGAAACCAGTTTAAGAATAATAATATTACATTTTCTAAAATGCTAAGAAATAAACTTGATTACTTAGAGAGGGAAGTATTTAGAACAAGAAAAATTCATTTGATGAGATTACCAAAAACAAGACATGTAAAACAGTAATTAGGTTCATCACAGCACCTGTCCATCAAGCATCAACTGCTTTAAAAATAATAGGTCTAAATAAATGAGAATAAGTAAATTAGGGACATTTTGTTACAGTTTAAATATCTAGCACATCTTTCTCAGTGTGAGGACTCTTTAAACTTTCTTATAATAAAACTACCCTATTGTCTGAAAAAAAAAAGCTGCAACTCCAGAAATGTTATTAGTACAAATTTCTTTAATTTGTCAGTATTTTTAAATTTTGCTTCACCATGTAACAACTTAGAAAAAATGATTGGTATTAAACCACTACCACTATCTTCACAACCCATCCATTATTAAAGACACACACATACATTTGTTCTTAGAACTGAGAAGAGAGAAGACTTTTTACCAATTTTTTTATTAAAACTTTATTTCCTTAGAGGATTTAAGGTCCACAGAAAAATTGAGGGGAAGGTACAGAGATTTCCTATACCCCCCTGCCCCTACACATGAATAGCTTCCCCCATTATTAACATCCCTCAACAGAGGGGTTCATTTGTTACAGTTGATGAACTTACATTGATATATCAGAATTTCCCAATCTCCATAGTTCACTTTATGGTTCACTTTGGTGCTGTGCATTCATTGTAAAGGTTTAAACAAATGTATGACATATACTCATCATTATGTCAACATACAAAGTAGTTTCACTGCCCTAAAATCCTCTGTGTCCCACCAATTTACTCGACCCTGTGCCTTCACCCAATCCCTGGTAGTGACTGTTCTATGGTCTCCATAGTTTTGCTTTTTTCAGAATGTCATATAGTTGGAATCATACAGTATGCAGCCTTTTTTTGACTGGATTTTTTGCTTAATAATATGCATTTAGGGGTGTCTGGGTGGCTCAGTCTCTGCCTTTGGCTCAGGTCATGATCTCAGGGTCCTGGGATGGAGCCCTGCATCAGGCTTTCTGCTCAGTAGGGAGCCTGCTTCCCTCTCTCTCTGCCGGCCTCTCTGCCTACTTGTGTTCTCTCTCTCTCTGTGTCAAATAAATAAAATCTTTTTTTTTCAGATTCACTACTATATCTTTACTTTTTCCCAAATATGTTTATTTTATTTTTTCATTGTTATAAGATTGATTGTTCATGCACCACACCCAGTGCTCCATGCAATATGTGCCCTTCTCAATACCCACCACCAGGCTCACCCAACCCCCACCCCCTTCCCTCCAAAACCCTCAGTTTGTTGCTCAGAGTCCAAGTCTCTCCTGGTTCATCACCACCTCTGATTTCCCCCCATTCACCCTTCCCTTCCTTCTCACAATGCCCTCCATGATTATCTTTATACTCCACACGTAAGTGAGACTATAAGGTAATTGACTCTTTCCACTTATTTCACTCTGCATAATCTCCTCTAGTCCCGTCCATGTTGCTATAAAAGTTGGATATTCATCCTTTCTGATGGAGGCATAATATTCCATTGTATAGATGTACCACCTCTTCCTTATCCACTCATCTGTTGAAGGGCATTTTGGTTCTTTCCACAGTTTGGCTATTGTGGCCATTGCGGCTATGAACATTGGGGTACATGTGGCCCTTCTTTGTACTGCATCTGCTTCTTTGGGGTAAATACCCAGTAGTGCAATTGCAGGGACATAGGGAACCTCTATTTTTAATTTCTTGAGGAATCTCCACACTGTTTTCCAAAGTGGCTGCACCAACTTGCATTCCCACCAACAGTGGAGGAGGGTTCCCCTTTCTCCACATCCTCTCCAGCATTTGTTGTT
>CM052800.1:138343434-138419547 GCA_028533885.1 Nasua narica | reverse complement strand
GATATCAGACCTTTGTCAGTAGTATCATTTGCGAATATCTTCTCCCATTCTGTGGGTTGCCCGTTTGTTTTGTTGACTGTTTCCTTCACTGTGCAGAAGCTTTTTATCTTGATGAAGTCCCAAAAGTTCATTTTCGCTTTTGTTTCCTTTGCCTTTGGAGACATGTTCTGAAAGAAGTTGCTGTGGCAAATGTTATAGAGGTTACTGCCTATATTCTTCTCTAGGGGTTTGATAGATTCCTGCCTCACGTTGAGGTCTTTTATCCATTTCGAGTTTATCTTTGTGTATGGTGTAAGAGAGTAGTCAAGTTTCATTCCTCTACATATAGCTGTCCAGTTTTCCCAGCACCATTTATTGAAGAGACTGTCTCTTTTCCACTGGGTATTTTTGCCTGTTTTGTCAAAGATTATTTGTCCATAGAGTTGCGGATCCATCTCTGGGCTCTCTCTTCTGTTCCACTGGTCTATGTATCTGTTTTTGTGCCAGTACCATGCTGTCTTGGTGATCACAGCTTTGTAATAAAGTTTGAAATCAGGCAATGTGATTCCCCCAGCTTTGTTTTTCTTTTTAAAACATTTCCTTAGCAATTCGGGGTCTTTACTGGTTCCATACAAATTTTAGGATTGTTTGTTCCAGCTCTTTAAAATCTTTAAAAAAAATATGCATTTAATATTCTTCCATGTCTCGGGCGCCTGGGTGGCTCAGTTGGTTGAGCAACTGCCTTCGGCTCAGGTCATGATCCCGGAGTCCCGGGATCGAGTCCCATATCGGACTCCCGGCTCTGCGGGAGGTCTGCTTCTCCCTCTGACCTTCTCCCCTCTCATTTTCAGTCTCTCGCTCTCTAATAAATAAATAAAAATCTTTAAAAAAAATATTCTTCCATGTCTCTTCATGGCTGATATATTGTTGTTTTATGGTGCTGCATACTATTGCATTCCCTGGATATACCACTGTTTATCTTACCATTCATCTACTGTAGGACATCTTGGTTGTTCCCAACTTCTGGCACTCACGAATAAAGCTTCTATGAACATCTGTGTGTAGGTTATTTTGTGAATGTATGATTTCAACTCATTTGCATAAATACCAAGGAGTGAGTGCTGAAAGATGGTTAGATTACGTTTATTTATGTAAGAGACCACCAAACTGTCTTAAATCCCCATTAGCAATGAACAAGAGTTCCTGTTGCTTCACAACCTCACTTGTACTTGATGTTTTCAATGTTCTGAATTTTGGCCATTCCAATAGATATGTAGTGGTATCATGTCATTTTAATTTTTATTCCCTTGATGATACAATATGAGCATCTTTTCATATGCTTACTTGCCAATGTATCTTCTTTGATGTATCTGTTAAGGTCTCTGGTACATTTTTAAGTCATGTTGCTTGACTTGCTATTGAGTTTTAAGAGTTATTTGTATATTTTGGATAACATTCCTTTATCAGATGTATCTTCTGCAAATATTTTCTCCTGGTCTATGGCTTGTCCTCTACTTATCTTCATATTGTCTTTCACAGAGCAGAAGTTTTTAATTTTAATAAAGTTCAGCTTACTATTTATTTCATGGATTGTGCTTTTTGTGTTATATGTAAAAAGTCGACAATCCCCCAGGTCATCTAAGTTTTTTCTTATGTTGTCTTCTAGGAATTTTATTATTTTGTGTTTTACATTTATGTCTGGGATCCATTTTGAGTTAATTATTGTGACCAGTGCAAGGTCTGTGTTTAGTTTCTTTGTTTTTTTGTTCTTTTTTTTTTTTTTTTTTGCATTCGAATGTCCAATTGATTCAGCATTATCTGTTGAAAAGGCTATGTATGTTCCATTGCCTCTGCTTCTTTGTCAAAGATTAGTTTACTAGATTTATCTGAATTTCTTTCTGGGCAATCTATTCTACTTCTTTTATCTATTTGTATATTCTTTTGCCAATACCATGCTATCTTGACTACTGTAGCTTTATTCTTTTTTTTTTTTTTAAGATTTTATTTATTCATTTAACAGAGAGAGAACACAAGCAGGCAGAGAGGCAGGCAGAGGCAGAGAGAGGAGCAGGCTCCCCGCGGAGCAGGAGCCCGATGCGGGACTCGATCCCAAGATGCCGGGATCATGACCTGAGCCAAAGGCAGTTGCCCAACCAACTGAGCCACCCAGGCGTCCCCTACTGTAGCTTTATTCTTAATCTTGATGTCAGGTAGCATCAGTTCTCCAACTTTGTTCTTCTTCAAAATCATGTTGGTTATTCTGGGTCTTTTGCTTTTTCATATAAACATTAGATTTAGTTTGTCAATGTCCACTGAGTAACTCTCTGGGATTTTGATTTGGATTGCTTTGAATCTATAGATGAATTTGATAAGAACTGACATCTTGACACCATTGGATTTTTCACCCATAAACATGCAATATTTCTCTATTTATTTAGTTACTCTTTGATTTTTTCATCAGTTTTGTAGTAATCCTTATATAAACATGATACATATTTTGTTAGATTTATCCCTTGTATTTCATTTTAGGGGTGCTAATGTTAATGGCAGTGTGTTTTGCTTTGTTTGTTTTGTTTGATTGACTTACAATTTACATATAACATTGTGTAAGTTTAAGGTGTACCATAGGTTGATTTAATATATTTACATATTATGATATGTTTATAACCTTAGATTTAACTAACACCTCTATCATGTCACATAATTATTATTCTTTTTTTGTGGTGGGAACATTTAGGATCCAGTTTCTTAGCAACTTTGAAGTATAATACAGGTATTGTCGACTATAATCACTTTGCTATACATTAAATCTTCAAAATGTTTTCATCTTCTGATTACAAGTTTATGCTCTTTTACCTCTCCAGTTCCCCCAACTTCCAGCTCCTGGCAACCACTGTTCTACTGTTACTACAAGTTTGGCTGTTTTAGATTACACATATCAGTGATATCATAGACTATTTGTTTTTCACTGCCTGGTTTATCTCAAAAAGCATGATGTCTTCAAGGTCCATCCATGTTGTCAGAAATGGCAGGATTTCCTTCTTTTTCATGGCTGAAAAATATTCTGTGTATATATACATTACATCTTCATTAACATTTCCATCAACAGTGCATGAGGGTTCCCTTTTATCCATACTCTCACTGAAACTTGCTATCACTTCTTGATGATAGCCATTCTTACATGTGTGAGGCAACATCTCATTGTGGTTTTAATTTGTACTTCCTGAATGATTTAAGTGATGTTGAACACAGTTTTCTGTACACATTGGCCATTTGGATGCCTTCTTTGAAGAAAAAATGTCTTTTCAGTTCTGACCATTTTTAAATCAAATTTTTGTTATTGCTGTTATTGAGTTGTCTGAGTTCTTTATATATTTGGATATTAACCCATTTTTGATATATGGTTTGTAAATATTTTCTTCCATCTCTGAGGTTGCCATTTCATTTTGTTCACTGTTTCAGTTGCTATGCAGAGGATTTTTAGTTTGAGGTAGTCCCTCTTGTCGATTTCTGCTTTAGTTCCTTGTGCTTTTAGTGTCATATCCAAAAAATCATTGCCAAGACCATTGTCAAGGAATTTCTTCCCTATGTTTTCTTCTAGGAATTTTATAGTATCAAATCTAATATTTAAGTCTTGATTCCATTTTGAGTTTATTTATGTGAGTGGTGTAAGATAGGGGTCCAATTTCATTTTTCTGCATATGGTTATCCAGTTTTCCTAGCACCATTTGTTGAAGAGACTATTCTTTCTCCACTGAGCATTTTTGGCTCCTTTGTCAAATATTAGTTGACCATATATGCAGGGTTTTATTTCTGGGTTTTCTATTCTATTCCATTGGCTTATGTGTCTATTTTTATGTCAGTATCATACTGCTTACTTATTGCAGATCTGTAGTATATTTCAAAATCAGGAAGTGTGGTGACTCTGACTTAGTTCTTCTTTCTTAGGATTGCTTTGGCTAAATGAGGTCTTTTGTGGCTCCATACAAATTTTAGGAATTTTTTTTCTATTTCTGTAAAAGATGTCATTGGAATTTTGATGGGGATTGCATTGAGTTTCTAGATGGCTTTGGATAATTGGGTCATATTAACAATATTAATTTTTCCTATCCATGGATTGGAAGAATTAATATTGTTAAAAAGATATTCTAGTTTTTAATTTCAAATTCCACTTATTCATCACTGGTATTTTGGGACTAATGTAACCAATGTACATTATTTTCTCATCTTGAAACCTTGCTATAATTGCTTATTAATTCCAGGAGTTGGTTTGCCCATTCTTTCAGGTTTTCTTCATAGATGATTATATCACTTGTGCACAAAGACAGTTTTCTTTTTACCTGATCTGTGTACTTTTATTTCCTTTTCTTGTTTTCTTGCATTAGCTAGAACTTACAATACGCTGTTGAAAAAGATTACTAAGAGAGGATATCCTTGTCTTGTACTTGTTCTTAGAGAGAAAGCTTTGAGTTTCTCACCAATAAGTATGACATTAGCTATAGGTTTTTTGTGGATGTTTTTATCAAGTAGAGGGAATCCCTCCCATTTCCAATTTACTGAGAGTTTCTGTCATGAATGGGTGTTGGATTTGCCAAATTCTTTTTCTGCATCTATTGATATGATCATGTGATTTTACACATACCAATTTTAAGTTAAGAACAAGCTATAACACTTGATAATTCAAAATTACTAATAGCTAAACAGTACTTCTTTTATGGGCAAAGGTGTGATCATACAGGCATCTGGATACATTGCTCGAAGCAGAGAAATTGGTACACTCTACTTATAGGGTATTTCACAATATCTATCAAAATTTAAATATATTTTCTGTTTTACTTAGGAACTCAACTGCTAGAAATTCATGGAAAAATATACACACAAACATACAAAGATGCATCCTCAAGAATGTTTTAAGTAGCATATAAGACGAAAAACTAGTAATAAAGTTAATGTCCATTAACAAAGCATTGTTTAAATAAATCATGGTACATACATGTAATGGGTATCTTTATGGCCATTTAAAGGAGTATGATAAAATCCATATGCTTAATTGCAAACTTGAAGAAAAATAAAGTTAATAAGACAAAGCACAACACATAAAGAACAACACATGCACAAAATACTCCCATTAGGAGATAATTATGTTTGTATGAATGTGCGCATGTAGGGAAATTTGTGCACAAGTGGGAGTGAAACTGGGTGGCTGGCAAAGGAAGGAATAAAATATGCACTCCCTTTTCTATCATATGAAGTTCTTTTCTTATGCACATGTTATTTTTGTAAGATTTGAAATTTTAAAAATAAATATTAAAATTGATGTCATTTATAGCATCTTTATATAATATTTTCCTACCTTTTCACATTTAGCTAATGAATGATCATGGTTTTTCTCAGTTCCTTCAAAACAGTAAATTATAAATATAGAAACATTTATATTTAGAAAAGCAAGAATAATCATTGCTCTTAATAGGCAATTAGTTTTAACCTCCTTAGAGACAAAGGATGGGGTATTCTTTTATCATAAAAAGCATCTATTTAACCTATATAATTAGTTCTCTTTCTATAAATCAGAAATCTAAGTAATGTAATTGGACTTTGAACCTGAGTATTTTAATCTTCATCATTTAAAGATGTTGGCATCGGAGACATAAAGTTCCCTCTAAACTACTTCTTTGAAAGTTACCTTCTTCATAAATTATCCAGATTTTCATTTCTTCCAAGGTCATTATCTTCTTGTTTATTTTGGACATCATGCTTCATTAATCAATATTTGAATCCTCTTAGTTGCTTTTTTTCTCTTACTATCTTCCCTGCATAACAGACACTCATGAAACAAGAACTAGATTGCGGAGAAAATGGCTTACACGTTGAATGAATGTCTTATGATCATTGTTCATAGTACGCAATCAACTGAGTTTTATCTATCCCCTGTGTCATTACAGTATAGGCTTCTTGCATTTGGCTGCTACTATTGCCCTTCTCTATTAACCAGCATAATTCAAACCCTGTTATCACAGCTGAAATATAGGTATCAGGAGACTGAGAAGTATACACAGATGTACATCAATTAAAATCTTTACAAACTTCAAAGCCAGTATGTATGGGAAGAAGAACCAGAAAAAATCTCCACTCAGATTCAGCATTTCCTTCCTCCAAACACAAGGAGAAGCTAAGCTAAGCAGAAGAAGTGTACAAGTCTTTGGGCCCATTAGGGAAATAAGAGCTATCTGAAAAGACAGAAAAGGACTTACCTATACCCAGTTGTAAAAGACAGTATTAGAGGAGGCATTTAGTGCACATGAATACTTCTCATATATTTTGATCTATTTGTTCTGAAGCCCGTCTTTTCTAGGCATAAGGATATGGACAGTGGTAAATGTTAAGTAGAAAATCATGAAACAAAGTGAATTTGTTCAAAATATAGCACCTTAATAACTTCCAGGAGAGCCAAGATATGGTTGCTTCCTTGCTATTTCCCTGAAGTATCTGTCACTCATATTTTTTCCTAACACAAACATAACACATTATTCCCATTCTCTCCATTCTCAACTGGCAAAATCAAATACCTCCTTTAACCTGCAAAACAAAGTAACCTGAAATTTCACCTTCAATAGTCATGTCAGACATCGCCCTTTTTTTCAAATACTGTGTCAACTGCAGCTCAACCTTAAGCTGTTAAGTATATAAACAAATTACTATAATACAGGTAGATAAGAAGAGTTTTTCATGTGCTCTGGGCACAATGATAAAGGAGAATTTAATTCTACCTTGTGCTAGGAGATGTGTGGAAGAAAGCTGGGTAGAGATTTCTCAATAATTAATGTTTATTGAGTGCTTACATTGTACAGAGGGTTTTACACAAATTATGTCTTTAATTTTCACAAAAACAAAGGGAGATAGATAGTACAACTATCATCTCTATTTTATAAACAAGAAAACTGAGTCTTGGGGAGTTTAAATGCTCAAAATCATTTTGCTACCAAGAGATGGAGACAAACTTCAAAGCCAGGCAGTCATTTCAAATTACATACTAGTAACTATCATGCTAAAAGCCTCTTCAGAAATGGAGTATTTGCCAGAACAAGGGAATAAATGCACAGAACATTTCCCCAGGAAAATATCTCAGTCATAGCAAAAGTCTAGTATTATAAAATATATAACACATCTAGGAAAAAGGACTAGTAACCAACCCCAACACAATATTTACTATGGATCGGGTACTGTTAAAATTGCTTTTGTATATCAATTCATTAATCATTAAATCATCAGAAAGTACCATTTTTCTCATCCCTACTTTACAGAGAACTAAAGCACAGAGAATTTAATTAAACTGCTCAAGATCACACAGCTAGCAGAGTGGGGCTAGAGAGTGAAGTCAAGCAGTCCAGCTCTGGCTCTGTGTTCTGTTACATCACTCCACACAATGAATTCCCTACTATGAAAAGACTGCAATGTGCCACCAGGAAAAGACTGTAGATACTGCTGTAAAGCTACCTAGCTCTGGGTATAACGGACTATGCGAGGGATTTTGGACTTCAATCAACAAGCCCCATATTTTCAAAATGAGTGGAGATAATATGATAGTAATGATAAGATGTGCTGTGTATTAAAAATAGTCAGTGTTGTCTTATTTTTATACTTGAGAAACATGCTTTTTGTTTTTGCAATGCACAGCACCTGAAGTAAAAGTTGACCACATTATAATGATTGATCTAAATGTTCAGTCTAATGAATTAAGTTTTCTTCTTACGAGCAGTTCTCAAGTATCTAGGGATTATGCCCTGTTGAAGGTCATCAGAATAGAGAATCTAAGAATTGTGTGTTCAGCAAAAAAGAATGTGGATTAAAATATTCTGAGGAATTGTCCATTAGGCAAGAGTTACTCAGTGATTTTTTAAAGGTATATGGGGTTGTTGTAACATAAAATGATTTAACATTTATAAAATATATAAAAAGTGTCTCAATTATATGACATTTTTTAAGTATTAAATATGATGTATCAAAAGATATAATATAATAATTAAAAGAACAAATACTGGAACTCAATAGCCAGAATAAATGTCCAAGTCTTCCACTTGAGCAAATCATGTAAATTCTGTGCCTCAGCTTTCATTATTGGTAAAATGGGGGTAATAACTTTAACTCACTTCACCTCACATTGTTGTAAGATTAAATTAGTTATGCATACATATGAAAGCATGTGTGTGTGTGTATAATCTGTGTCTATACCTATATATGGGTGTGTATATATATATATACACATATATTATGTATGAACTGCATATTTAAGTATATGTACATATGTGTATATGTATATATATATATATACACACACATTACAAAAGTTCAAGAAATAAATGAAACATGATTAACTTTAGGTATTGTCTGTGTTTTAAAGAGCTAAACTAATTCACTATCCAAAATACTATGACCTTTATTTAAATGTAATTAATATTAAAAAAATAATGTGAACTGTGGACTTTGGATGATAGTGATGTATCAATGCAGGTTTATAAAATATAACAAATGTACCATCCTGGTGGGAGTTGTTGGTAATGGAGGAGGTTATGCGTATGTGGGGACAGAGGGTATATGGAAAATTTCTGTTAAGTTTTGCTACAAACCCAAAAATTCTCTAAAATATGAAGTCTATTTTTTAAAAAAAGTGTTGCAAGACCTCTCTATACTGTATACTAACTATATAGGTCTTAAAAAGGTTATATAAATATCAGCCCATAAACATACAAGCACCTATCTGTTCATAAACATATAATTAATTCATAATTATAAAAAGGAAGATATATATCTAAAACATAAACTTTATTCCAAAACCTAAATCTGCCCCTTTAATCTAGCTAGCTTTAATCTAGCTATTTAGTCTATTGTAAAAATATATAAATTTAAGGCATTAGAGAAAACTTTTTATGTATTAGGTGTGCAGTAAATGCTGGATTTCATTCTCCCTAAGGACAGTACCAGTGCATTCATATACCATACAGGGTAAATCTTATATAAATCTAAGGAGACTTATTTATAATGAGTTCAATTTCATTCAATAAATATTTTTGAGACTCTACTATAAATTAAGCCCTGTGATTGAATCTTTCCATTATAAATATTTCAACGTTATAGGAATGGAAATATAAATACCATTAACATACATTTAATCATTATATAAAGGAATTTCTTTGTAAGAAAGATCTGTATTTAGATCTTTCAAAAATGGCCATTAAATTTATGAATTCTAAAAGTGCATAGTTTAAATAGAGTTTTAGGACTCACATTCTTTTGATACCTATTTTTAATAAATAGCATTTTAAATTAGTTTCATCATTCTTTTATATAATGCCTTATTACAAGGCCCAAAGCATTTCCTTATTGATGCTTTTCAACTTTTGGTGTAAATGAAGCAGAAATTAACATAGCTAGTTTTGTCCTATAATAATTTCTTCAACCTTACTCTGTTGTGCTATGCCAAAACTTTTTTTTCTTTTTTTTAATATCAGCAGCATCCATTGATTGGTGCCTGAAACACAGATCTTGAAATAGTGTTAATTATCTGCAGCTGCACAGGCAGCAAAGGGAGCATAAAACACTGGGCTTCTTGCTCACAACGTACAAAAACAATGAAACAAAAACTCTCAGCTGTATCTCCAGGACTCTTCCCCACGACAATATATAAAGTGGGTCATTTTCAAATCCTGGCAGGCCCATCATATATTTTACACCAAACACCTAAATTTTAGAAAACATGATGCAGTTTTTCTCATTGTTCATAAAACTATTTTGTCTTAATTAGTAATGATAATGCTACAGAAAACCAGCACAAGCACACAGGTATCACATTTGTTTGAGGCTAATTCTTCACAAAAAATCTTTAGGAGACAAATAGCCAAGCATGTGATTTTGAACATGGCTTATTTGGAGAGTTTACATCCTTCTCCACTTGGGCAATAATGTTCAAAGCTAGTATAAAATATATCATCAGCCTCCTGATCAGTCTACTTCTTTGATTTCAAAGATGGGTTTGTTAATTAAAGCATTATTCATTGTTTCAATTATCTACAAATCTAAGGCAAGGGTCTATGTCTACTAGTTTCCTAAAACCAATTGTTAGGGATTCATATCTCCCTCATATCTTTATATACTACTCTTACTTTTTTTGTTGGCAATTATTTGTTTATTCATTCAATCAATACATTTATTTTTATTGAGGTAAAATTGGTATATAACATTATATAATTTTCAGGTATACAAAATTATACTTTGATATCTGTCTACACTATAGAGGGAACACCCTCAAAAGTCTAGTTACCACCCATCACCAGAAAATGTACTCCCTTCACCCACTAGGTAATCATCAGTCTGTTGTCTGTATCTATGAGTTTGTTTTTGTGTTATTTTGCTTACTCATTTGTTTGGTTTTTTTTAGATTCTGCATATGAGAGAGTCATATAGTTTTTGTCTTTCACCATCTGATTTATTTCACTTAGCATAATACACTTATGTTCCACGCATGCTATCACAAATTGCAAGATTTCATTTATCTTTAAGGCTGAATAGTATTCCCGTGTGTGTGTGTGTGTGTGTATGTGTGCGCGTGCGTGTACCATATCCTCTTTATCCATTTATTCATCAGTGGATACTTGGGTTTTTTCCATATTTTGGCTATTTTAAATAACGCTGCAGTGAACATAGACATCCAACCATCTTTTCAAATTAATGTTTTCATTTAGATAAATTACCCAGAAGTGGGATAGATGGATCACAGAGTATATCTATTCTTAATTGCTTGAAGAATTTCCATATATTATTAATTATTTGAAGAATTTCCATACTATTTTCCATAGGGGCTGCAACAATTTACATTCCCATCAACAATGTATAAAGGTTCCTTTTTCAACACATTCACTCCAACACCTGTTGTTTCTTGTGTTTTGATAATAGCCCTTCTCAGAGGTGTGAGGTGATATCTCATTGTGATTTTGATTTGCATTTCCCTAATAATTAGTAATTATGAAAATTTTGTCATGTGTTTGTTGGCCATCTGTATGTATTCTTTGGAAAAATGCCTATTCAGGTCTTCTGACCATTTTTAAGTTTTTTTATTATTTAATTATATGAGATTTTTTTTTTAAGATTTTTATTTATTTATTTGAGAGACAGTGCGAGAAGCATGAGAGGGGAGAAGGTAAGAGGGAGAAGCAGACTCCCGTGGAGCTGGGAGCCCGATGTGGGACTCTGGGATCATGACCTAAGCTGAAGGCAGTTACTTAACCAACTGAGCCACCCAGGCACCCCTGAGTTTTTTAATATATTTTGCACATTAATCCCTTATAGGATAAATGATTTGCAAATGTCTTCTTCCATTCAGTAAATTGCCTTTTCATTTTGAAGATGATTTCCTTTGCTGTGCAGAAGTTTTCAGTTTGATGTAGTCCCATTTCTTTATTTTTGCTTTTGTTTCCCCTGCCCTTAGAGCCAGAGCCATAAACTGCTAAGATCAATGTCAAGGACTTTCTCACCATCTTTTCTTCTGGGAATTTTATGATTTCAGGTCTTACGTTCAAGTTGTTAATCTACTTTGAGTTAATTTTTGTGTGTGGTATAAGACAGTCGTCTAGCTTCATTCTTTTCCATGTAATTCTCCAGTTTTCTCAGCACCATTTATAAAAAGATATTATCCTTTCTCTGTTTTATGTTCTTGACTCTTTCATTTTAAATTAATTGTCATACATGTGTGGGCTTATTTCTGGGCTCCCAATTCTGTCCCATTGATCTGTGAGTCCATGCCATACTGTTTTAATTACTATAACTTTGCAGTATATTTGAAATCAGGGAGCATAATACCTCCAGTTTTGTTCTTCTTTCTTAAGATTGTTTTGGTAGTGCCATGTAAGTTTTAAAATTATTTGTTATATTTCTGTGAAATTTTCATAAGGATTTCATTGAATCTGTAGATTGCTTTACGTAATATGAGCTATTCAACAATATAATTCTTTCAATCCAGTCTATGAGCACAGGATATCCTTCCATTTTTTTTGCATCTTTGTTACTTTCTTTAATCAGAGTCTTATAGTTTTCAGAGTATAGGTCTTTCACCTCCTTGATTTAATTCATACTTAGGTATTTTATCTTTTTCAATGCAATTTTAAATAGGATTTTTTTCTTAATTTCTCTTTCCGATAGTTTGTTATAATGTATAGAAATGCAACAGATTTCTTTATATCTATTTTGTATCCTGCAACTTTACTGAATTTGTTTATTAGCTATATAGGTTTTCTTGGTAAAACCTTCAGATTTTTATGCATATAGTATCATATATCATTTGCAAATAGTGACAGTTTTATTTATTTCCTTCTAATTTAGATGTTTTTTACTTCTTTTTCTTACCTTATTACTATGGCTAGGACTTCCAACACTTTGTTGAATGAAAGTAGTTGAATGAATGAGAATCCTTGTTTTATTACTGATCTTAAGGAAAGACATTCAGTTTTTCACCATCGAGAATGATGTAAGTTGTGAGTTTGTTGTATATAGCCTTCACTAAGTTCAAGTACATTTCCTCTATATATCTATTTTATTGAAAGTTTCTATAACAAATGAACGTTGATTGTGGCCATTTTTTTTCCTGCATCTACTGAGATGATCATATGATTTTTATCTTTTCTTTTAATGTGGGGCATTATGTTGATTTATTTGTGGATGTTGAACTATCCTTGCAACCCAAGAATAAATCCCACTTGATTGGGGGAATAATCCTTTTAATGTATTGAATTTGGTTTGCTAATATTTTGTTGAGGATTTTTGCCTCTATGTTCACGAAAAATATTGGTTTCTGTGTGTGTGTGTGTGTGTCCTTCTCTGATTTGGGAATTAGGTTAAGGCTAGCATCATAAAATGAGTTTGGAAGTATTCTTCCTCTTCCTCTTGTTTGGAAGTTAGAGAAGGAAAGGTGTTAAATTTTTGAATGTTTGACAGAATTCACTAGTAAAACCATTGGTCCTAGACTTTCATTTCTTGGGAGGTTTTTATTACTAATTCAATATCACTAGAAATTAGTTTACTCAGATTTTCTATTTCTTCATAATTCAATCTTTCAGGATCGTGTGTTTCTAGAAATTTACTTCATCTAGGTTGTTCAAATTGTTGAGAGATGTGTAATATTTTTCAATGATCCTTTGTATTTCTATGGTATCAACTGTAACTTACTCTTTTATTTCTGATTTGATTTATTTGAATCCTCTGTCTTTTTTTTTTTCTTGGCTACTCGAGCTAATTTTTTCTTAATTTTGCTTTTCTTTTTAAAGAACCAGTTTTTAGTTTACTGATATTTACTATTGTCCTTATACTCTCTATTTTACTTATTTCTACTCTGATCCTTATTATTTCCTTCCTTCTGTTAACTTTGGGCTTCACTTGTTCTTCTTTTTCTAATTCTTTTAGGTGTAAAGTTAGATTATTTTACTTGAGATTTTTTCCTTTTTTTTATTCCCTTGAAGTAAGCCTTTATTGATATGAACTTCCCTCTTAGAACTGTTAAAAAAGAAAAAGAACTGCATTTGTTGCATACTGTAGATTTTGGTATATCCTATTTTTGTTTTCATTTGTCTCTAGGTATTCTTTTATTTCTCCTTCAATTTACTCTATGACCCTTTGTTGTTCAATAGCACATTATTTAATCTCCATATTTTTATGTGTTTTTTTTCCTGTTTTTAATTTGTAATTGTTGTCAGGTTTCACATCACTGTAGTTGGAAAAGATACTTGATATCATTTCAACCTTCTTGAATTTATTGAAAATTATTTTGCATTACAACATGTAATCTACCTTGGAGAATATTTCATGTGCACTTGAGGAACAATAAATATTCTGCTGCTTTTGGATGGGATTTCTGTATATATTAAGTCCATCTGGTCTAATGTATCATTTAGGTCTGATGTTTCCTTATTGAGTTTCTCTTTGAATAATATATGAAATGATGTAATTCTGATTTAACATACCCTATTGGTGTATTGTTGTCCATTCCCCCTTTAGGTACAATAATATTTGCTTTATATATTTATGTAGTCCTATGTTAAGTGTATAAGTATTTAAAATTGTTATATCATCTTGTTGGATTGTCCTCTTTATCATAATGTAATGTCCCTCTTTGTTATACAGTCTTTATTTTAGTCTATTTTCTCTGATATGAGTATAGCTAAAAGAGCTTTCTTTTTCCTTTTTCATGGAAATCTTTTTCCATCACTCCTCTTTCATTCTGTGTATGACCCTACTTCTAAAGTGAGTTTTGGAGCAGCTGGCCACCTCAGTTGGAAGATCATGTGATTTTTGATTTTGGGGTCATGAGTTTGAGCCCCACATTGGCTGTTGAGATTACATAACTAAATAAGTAAATAAGTAAACCTAAAAAAATAGTATCTCATAGACAGCATAATAGATGGATTATGTTTTTTATCCATTCAGGCACTCTATGTCTTTGATTAGAGAGTTTAGTCCATTTACATTTATAATAATTATTGGTATGTATTCACTTATTGCCACTTTGTTAATTGTTTTCTAGCTGTCTGTTTCTTTTTTCCCTGTCTCCCTGTGGTTTGGTTATTTTCTTTAGTATTATGTTTAAATTCCTTTATCCTTTTTTTTTTTTAATTTTAGTGTAAGTTCTTGCTCTGTGGTTCCTATGAGTTTCACATATAACATCCTATGTATGTAATAGGTGGTTAAGTTGATCTTTTTTTTTTATAGATTTTATTTATTTATTTGAGAGAGAGCGAGAGCAAGAGACAGCAAGAGGGAGAAGCAGACTCCCTGCTTAGCAGAGATTCCCCAGTGTGGGGCTCGATCCCAGGACTCCAAGATCATGTCCTGAGCAGAAGTCAGCAGACAGAGCCACCCAGATGGCCCTAAGTTGATCTTTTTATATTATACATCCCTTAATTAATTAATGTAATTTTAGTTAATTTTACTACTTTTGTCTATCATATTTGTCTTATAATTGATTGATTCACTGTCTTTACTACATATTTACCTTTTCCAGTGAGCTACTTTACTTTCATATATTTTCTTGGGATTAATTAGGGCCATTTCTTTTCTATTCACAGAAATTCCTTTATCATTTCTTGTAAGGCTGGTTTAGTGTTGATGAACTTCTTCACTTTTTGCTTGTCTGGAAAACTTGTAATCTCCACTTCAATTCTGAATGATAACTTTACAGGGTAAAGAGTTCTTAACTGAATTTTTTTTTCTTTCAGTATTTTGAATATATCATGCCACTCCCTCTGGCAAGCAAAGTTTGTGTTGAAAATTTTCTTTTTTTTTTTTTTAAAGATTTTATTTATTTATTTATTAGGAAAGAGAGAGAGTGAGAGAGAGCATGAGAAGGGAGAAGGTCAGAGTGAGAAGCGGACTCCCCATGGAGCTGGGAGCCCGATGTGGGACTCGATCTTGGGACTCCGGGATCATGACCTGAGCCGAAGGCAGTTGCTCAACCAACTGAGCCACCCAGGCGCCCTGTGTTGAAAATTTTCTAATAGAGTTATGTGTTTCCCTTTTATGTAACAAGTTGTTTTTCTCTTACTGCCTTTAAGGTGTTTTTTTCTCTTTAACTTTTATGTTTTAACTATAAGGTGTCTTAGTGTGGATCTCTTTGGTTTTTCTGGATGTAATTCCCATTGGATTTCAAAGTAAGACATTTGGGGCATCATCTGTCCTAGAAGGACCTAGGGGTTGGGGTGCCTGACACAGAGCATAGATACTTCACTTCATAAGGAAAAGTTCTATATTTTTGAGATCTGTCCTGACTATGGATTGCCATTCCTGTTTTGTGTGTATGTGTTTCTTTGTTTGTTTGTTTTTCCCAGTGTACCATTTTCTCCTTTGTTGTAGAGGCTCTATTCATTGTTTTTAAGTCTTTTTCAGAGGAATTTATTCCATATGTAGTTGTAAATTTGTTGTGTCCATGAAAGGAGGTAAGTTCAGGATTTTCCTATACTGCCATCTTGAACCCTTCTTTCTCAACAAATTTATTTAAAGATATTTGTTGATTGACTCCTATGTCCTTTCCAGACTATCTTCAACCAATAAGCATAAGGCACACAGAAAAAACTTCAGACTTAGATTATCTAGGTTGACCAGTTCAAATGATCAAGCATTTTCTTCTCTAAGCATTCAAAAATAAAAGCTATTTTAATATATTCTTCAAAGAAAATATATACTAGCCAGTAGTCAAGTTTGAGTGTAAGTAGTAAGTAAGATATACACACTGACTTCATGAAACTTCCTGTCAGTTGATGGAGATTAATGTTAGAAAATATATTACAAATGTAATGAGTATTTCAAAATGAGTTCAGGGTTCTGAGGTAATGGGAAAATGGATGTTTCATCTAGTTTGAGAGGGGTGGGGGAATTAGGAAAACCTCTTTGAAAAATAGGATTATTCCTACAGAAGCAAGCAGAAAATTCCATTTTCTCTTTTATGAGATCAAGAAAAGAAAAAAAAACAACTAATAAGCAGTTTCATTAAATAAAAACAGTAGTAATTTCTAATATAAACTATGTAAGTGGCCAGAATTGATTAAACTGTTTTCCTTGTTTTCTATACCTCATTCCCCATATCATACATACAATGCCCAGATTTAAGACTTGCTTTATTTACATTAGCCACCTTTATTGATCAAGCTGCTTGCAAAATTCTCCTTCCTTAAGTGTTGTATAAACATTCACTATGTACTGACAATCTCAAAGCAAATAAAGCATATCAAATATTAATCTTAAAATCAATTCTTTGGAAACTAGTTATTTATCTATTGAATATAGTGTGTATTGAGTGCAAATTTTATAATTGTGCCTATCAGAAATAGAACAGAGCTAAATACTATTTACATAAAACACTTGGAAGTCCACTTACTTAAAACACAGTAGTCTCCCCCACTGCTGCAGCCCCCTACTATACCAAAGGCAGAGATAGCAATGGTTCTCTTTTCAAGACACTTCACCTGTTTATATTAAGAAATATTCTAGCTATTGGTTCTTAACCTTTATCATGTTAAGGAAGTTTCTTTTTGTCTGTAGTTATGCGGAGTTTGTTTTGTATTGTTTTGTTTTGTTTAATAATTTAGAGAAGTAGTGAGACAGCACAGTTGTAAAAAGCATGGACTTTGGTGTCTGTATATACAGATTCGAACCAATGCTCTGAAAATTCTCAGCTCCATGATCTTGAGTCAGTTACTTTAACCTCTCCTGGCTTCAGTGTTCAGCAATTGTGGAAAGGAAAGAGTCTCTGTCCTGGGCATGAGATTAACTGTGAGATCTTCAGTTGTTCTTTGATTTGGTTCAGTGGACCAAGGGTGAAATGACCAATTAGGTGTTAAATGTGTATAGATGAAAATCTTTCCCAGGGTCTCTGAAACTTGTAATAAAACAGTTTTGGCTTTTATGTGAAATGAATTGACTAAGTCTCTGCAATTTAGGAGAAGGATTATACAATAATTCATTTCAACACCGCCCTCTTATTGATTCCTAAAGTAAAAATCAACTCTCTCTCATCCCTTCCATACATACATTTGCACATTAATATTTAAATTTTTGATGATTAATTAATATGAGTCCAAGAAACTCAGAAGCTTTTTGAAATCTTATGGAAATAAATAGAAAAATAAAATTCTGGCCCGAAGTTTTGGAATCCCTTGACACAATTAACATAGAGGACATGATTGAGTAGGGAATATATTGTTGATAATTTGATTTCCAATCCTGTGCCCTCCCACAGTGCAATGACTTTATAACAGCACTATTTCCTAGAAGTCTTTTACATTCCCAAACTGTTGCCCTCTTTCTTCCTCTCTCTCTCTTACTTCTGCAAGTACAATATTGGTATGCCATGATTCTTTTGTCCCAAGTGAACTCATTCCTAAATTCTTTGTTTTGGTTACATTAGTCTGCCTTGGCACTTATGGTCACTGTAGATGTGGCATTATGGAATAAGTTCTTCCTCTACTCTATTCAGCATATAATAAAAGGCTTTATGCACATATGTTTTTATGTCAATAAGAAAAGTCAACAAAATTTAAATTTTGCCATTTTCTAGAAATGTTACTCATTCTTATTCACTAGTGCTTTTAATCTCTGTTGGTGTGTTTGAATAATAGACTTTAGAGTAAGTACATTGAAGTCAAAATGCAATTAATCTCTGAACATACCCAAATAGTGAAATTCCCTTGCCCATTTGATTTGAGAGTAATGCAGGTCCAATATCACAGAAAGGAGTGTTCTCGTAAAGAGAATTATTTTAAAAGTAATAAAGGAAATGAATATACCTGCTTGCTTCAGTCAGTTACCCAGTGATTTCATTTTTGGTTGTGGCATGTTTCAGTCCTTGGATTCACCATGAAACTACATAGGATATTTCTAAATTACCGATTCTCCTCGAAATGGAGCTTATCTGACAGAAGCAGTGATATCATTTTAAAAATGTATTTAAAACCCTTTCTTCTCTTGACTTTTTGAGTCAGCTTCCAGACTACAAGGACTCCAGCAGTATGAGTGCTTCCTTAAAGGAAAGTGTCCTCAAGGGTTCTAGGTCCATACTTCTATGTTGTGACTTCTCATGTTTCTTTATGAACATCTATCATTTTTTCCTTTAACTTTATTTCCAAATCTTCCCCAAGGAAAATATGACATTTGAAAAGGCATAAGCATAAATATTTAGAGGGTACCAAAATTGTACTTATTCCATAAAATGGAAAAGTGTAAGTATGCAGATATAACACTTTAACCCAATCTTCACAAAATCCTCTTTATTTAATAATATATGCCTAAATTCTGTAATCCATAGTAATTCTGATTGATTACAATGTTTAACCCAAGTGAATCATAATTATATTAACCAAGCTTCTAAAATTTTTTCAATAAAACTCTGGATAAAAGCTTAGGAGATATTGCCAAATATTTACACTCTGTAGTTATTTATGGTGAGGAGTACTATTTAATCAGTGGAATTTAATTTAATAATGTTTACCTGTGTGTAAGCCTCCGGTGACTAATGCAGACTGCAGTCTGAGAATCTTGAGCAATGCATACTTTATGGCGACTACATTTCATCTTTAGGCATGGATCTTTAGCTGGATCTAAAGCTAAAAAAAATTGTTCAGAAAATATTAAGATATGTTTCTGCAAAATGGAGGTATTTAATCTCATCAAACAATTTGATCAAGGACTTTACATAGAAGTTCAGCACTAAATTTGCTTCATATTCTTCCTCTTTTAAGAGATGCTCCTATTTCTACCTGCCTAACTCAGAGTTCGTAGATGGCTGCAGTTTAGTCTTATTTATTCTATTTAGAAGCTAAAATACCCCCCAAGATCAAACAATGTTTAAACAAAACCAAAACTTTAAGACCAAAATTTTCTATAGTTGTTATTGCCTTCTAAGCAGTAAAGGTGCAGAAATAAAGTTTGGACGTGTTACTGTAATACTTCTGCCAGTGGAGAATTATAATTTCTACTTTTGTTTTCCTTAGATAGATGTAGGTGTGTAGAGATAGAGGATTGGGCCCGAAAGATGTTAGTGGGCATTAATAAGTCTTTGGATATGCAAGAAAAGTCTACAGCTGTACTAGGAACTGGCTGAGTGCATCCTGGTAATAACTGAGATGTTGCATTGTCATTTTTAAAACTTACTTGATGTTTGAACCACTATTTCTCTAGACAAAACCTCTCTCTTGGTGGATGCCAACACAAAGATTGTGTGATTTGCTGGTGATATTTTAAATAATAATTTTAATAAGATATAACTTGCATACAATTTGTTCTTTTCATGTGTAAAATTCAGTAGTTTTCAGTATATTCACAGCTACAAAACTATTATCATAATAAATTTTAGAAAATTTTTATCACCTCAAAGAAAGGATACCCATTAGTTATCACCTTCCAACCCCCAACTCCCCAGCTCCTTCAAAACGTCTAACAGAAGCACCTACTAGTATAATTTTTTTCTCTACAGATTTGCCCACTTTGAACATTTTATGTACATAATATTATACATTATGTGGTCTTCTGTGACTTGCTTCCTTTGTTTGGGGTAATGTTTTCAAGGTCCAACCGTGTTCTAACATGCATCCCTACTTCATTCCTTTACATTGCTAAATATCATTGTATAGATATGCCATATTTTATTTATCCATTCATTAGTTGAGGGGAATTTTGGTTGTTTCTACATTTTGTTTATTATGAATAATACTGCCATTGGTAGTAGCTATTAGTGATGTTTGGTGATATTTTTTGTGATTTTTGTGGGTGGAAAACCAGGGAGGGAGTTGGCACAAAAAAGAAAAAGGCACTGAGTGTCCACTGTGGGTACATTTCACAACTGAGAGAAAAAGAACTCATGCAAAATGGAAACGGAAAATAAAATTCTAATGCATGTAGAAAAATGGAACAAAGGTGACCTGAAAGATGTGTATTTAGAATATGAAGAAATATTTGGGAGAGCTCTGAGCATTTTACTGAACATGAAATGTGGATTTGACTGAACATGAAATGTGGATTTGAGGCAGTCTTTTTAAATCTTAAACCTATAGTAAACTAGAGCTAACATCTAGTGTACAAATCAATTTTAGTTTTATGAATGTGTTAAGTCAATAATGAACTAAAGTTGACACATTTTAATAAACAATAAATAAACCAATTTTAATCAAATACAGATATAAACTACATATACAGATGCACATTTATATATAAAAACACATATTTTAGGGCCCCTGGGTGACTGCCTGTTGAGCATCCAACTCTTCATTTCAATTCAGGTCATGATCTTAGGGACATGGGACTGAGCCCTGTGGAAGGCTCCACACTCAACAGGGAGTATGCTTGAGATTCTCTCCCCTTCCCTCAACCCCCATTGATGCTCTCTCTCTCTCTTTCTAAAATAAATAATGTTAAAATAAAATAAATGAAATAAAATATAAATATAAGAATAAAATATAAAAAATTTAAAAATAAGTAAAATGTGAATATATAAAATAAAAAATAAATAAATAATGTTGTTAATATCACTCTTAAATATTGACTAAAATTAAACAATTCTGCCTAAAAAATGTCATTATACGTACCACTGTATCTGTATTCATATGTCCTACACTCATTGTTAATATATTTAACCTAGGATATATTATTCTGAAAAGGAAATGTTTTTGTTTTGAAATAAAATAATATGGTACATGTGAAACTATCAGGATGAATCTAATCTAGTTACACACTAAATTCAGATCATTAATAGTAATCTTTACTTATTTCATCTAGTTTTATTTATCTTATACAGCTTGCATCAGATAATTTTCTAAAGTTCCATGACACCTCTTACATTATATCTACTTAATAAACGTAATGAGAGGGGCGCCTGGGTGGCTCAGTGGGTTAAGCCTCTGCTTTCAGCTCAGGTCATGATCTCAGGGTCCTGGGATCGAGCCCCACATAAGGCTCTCTACTCAGCAGGGAGCCTGCTTCCCCCCTCTCTCTGCCTGCCTCTCTGCCTCCTTGTGATCTCTATCTCTCAAGTAAATAAATAAAATCTTTTTTAAAAAAAAGTAATGAGAACCCCAAAATTGGTGTATAATGAGAAAGAAATTATCAGAACAAATATAGCACATGAAAATTAATTTAGTAAAATTTTACATACAATTCTACATAAATGATCAAATAAAAGAGTAGTAGTATTTGTCAGGAGATTGAAATATAATAGAAAGTGAACATGAAGAATCAGATACATAGGATCTGCAATAAGGAAAAGATAACTTTCTGTGCATGTGATTTTAACCATCTGTATTTTTGAGTAGAACTTACATTGTTGGCAGCTTAAAAATTATAAAACATCACACACTGTAAATACAGATGCTTGAGATTTTATTCTTGAAATCACAACAATAACACAACCATCTTCCCCTTGGCTGAAGCCCATGGATTAGACTCAATCCTGTATTTTAAAAAAGCCTGGCATAAATTCATCACCTCCCTCTGTTGCTATCCTCTTCTTTCCATCTTTTTCAAATTAACATCTCCTATTCTATTCTCTATTATTGTACTAATGTATTTCCTCTCAAGGATCCAGTACAATGATCCCTAGAAAGATTTCAGCTAGCACACTTGAATTCATCTGGCCATGTTCTTTTTGTCTTAATCTTTTGCAATCTTTCTGATTGATGTGAACTAACCTGGGGACCTAACTAATACTGTCTTTTGTTTGGCTTTGTTTAAAAACAAACAAACAAACAAAAAGTCTGAATTCCAAACAATTGCCTTATACATTCACTTGTGATATGGTTGCATTTCACTTGTGATATAGGATTTCCCTCACTCTTTCACCAGAATATTTGTTTTTTAGTACAGAACCCCCCACTATTGCTAGACCAGAGAAAGCTAGGACATATCCATCCTGACTCAGCTTATAACAGTGGAAGTACCTGAACCAGCAAGGGTAGGTGAGAGCAGGAAACAAATGTGAGTGTAGACAGGTATGTCAGTTAAAAAAGATCTAGTTCTTGAGGAGAGGTCCTTACATCAGGGTAACTGAAAAGTAAGAACATGCAATGCAGATGCTAGGTTAAGAAAACAAGAAAAATGACTGAGAGGTGCTGAATCCTCAATGCAGCAAAGAGATCACTAGTATTCATATTTCAAGCAGGTGGTCTTAAAAGAAGGAAAGGCAAAAAGTAGTGTCATTAAGGTGCAAAAATAGGTATTACTATTTGTATAAAGAACTGAAATAAACTTTAACAAGGAAGATCAGAACTCTTAATCTGCACAAACTTACTTCCGGAATTTAACAGTGTTTAGCTGCAAAAAAGCCTAAGATTTTAGAAGATTAAATCCCAGTGATTCTAGGCTAAAGTACTTTTAAATAATTCTGTATTTTCTTTTTAGTGGGGCTAATGATGAACCAATTACCTTAGTTAAGCCAATGTCAGAGAAAAGATTTCTTAAAAACTTGAAAAAAAAGTTGAAATTATACCCATACCTATTCACTGTGTGTATACATTTAGCTTTGTGAAAATACATACACATACACAGTTGAAGGAATCATATAGTGGTGAATGAGGGATAATTAGGATGAATGCTAACTTAGGTAGGTTTTGAAATATGCACAATAAGCAAAATGAAAGAATACTCCATATAAGGAGATAGTATGAGTTGCATAAAAGTATAACAAGGATGCTCTATCCCTGAAATGACATATAGTTCAGGATCGATGAAATATAAAATGTGCATGCTCCCTGCAAGTATTATGAAAAAACACTGGGGAGGCAGATGGAAGCTTATTACCTTTTGGAGCTCTCCCTTTTAGAAATGCCATGTCACTGAATAATTTTAATTTGGAGAGTGACATAATTATGTTTTATGGTGAAGAGATCACTCACAAAATATGCTTATGTTTTGAATAATATTTGATCAAGACAAGGAAACTAAGGAATGTCCAGTAGAGAAAGAATAAGAATCCACTCTGGGGAACTGAGTGTGAAGACAGGCATGGGAACAATACTGCCTATGGAGCAGAAAAATAAGAAGTTTTTGAGGGGATCAAGCATTGGTGTGTTGGAATAGGTATTCTGAGACAACCAAATCTAAATCAATTGAATAAACATCCAACTCCTCACTTCCACCATTTGTGAACTTTTTCTGTTATTAATATTGTTATAACTAATTTTATTTTGATTAGTATTTGTCCGGTTAACTTTTGTCTGAATTCCTTTATTTTTAATTCTTAATTTTTATATTTTAAGATTTGTCTTAACGTTTAGATGGATTTATAAGTCCAGTCTAAGGTGACCTATCTCTTCTTCAGTTTCAAATGTGATTTTTTAATATAATTGTACTCATTCCTCTCACTTTGTGTTTTTTTTAAACATTTTATTTATTTATTTGACAGATAGAGAGTGAAAGAGCACAAGCAGGGGAAACAGTAGAGTAGTCCTTTTTGTGCCCCCTCAAATTTCATATGTTAAAACCCTAATCCTGATCCGTATTAGGAGATAGGGCCTTTGGAGGTCATTAGGTCATGACGGTGGAGCCCTCGTGAGTGGTATTCTTGCTGTGTAAGAAGAGGCCAGAGAGATGGCTAGTCCTCTTTCCACCAATGTAGGGCTTGATCCCAGGACCCCAGGATCACAACCTGAGCCCAAGGCTGATCCTCAACCTACTAAGCCATCCAGATGCCCTTATTTTGTGCTTTCTATTCTGCAGTGTTTCTTTTTATTTTCTCTTGCTTTTCTTTCTTCGTTCTTCATTCTGCCTCATAATGTGCTAATTATATTTTTTCAACTTTTCTCTTTATTTGTTTGAGAGAGACTGTGCATGAGAGAGAGCAGGAGCAGGGGTACAGGCAGTGGGGGAGGAGAAACTGACTCCCCGCTGAGCACAGAGCACAATGTGGGGCTTGATCCCAGGACCCTGAGATCATGACCTGAGCTGAAGGCAGATGCCTAACAGACTGAGCCACCCAGGTGCCCAAATATTTTATTTAGTATTTTTTTCCTTCTGCTAGTTTGGAAGTTATAAAATCTCTTTGAGTGATATCCTTGAGATGTTTACACACACAGCTGGCATCATTCAATGAGAATAACCATGTAAGTAGGTCATCCTCCTTCTGAAGACCAAGAACTTAGAACATGTTAACACCAAATCTTTGACATTCACCTTCCACACCATTTTCCGTGAGTTACACCTCACTTTACTATAGAACCACTGCAAAATAGTCATTATTTCTATTATTATTTTTACTGACATAGTTTATTTAAAATGATCAAATCTGCCATTTGCCCATCACTGCTTCTTGGAATTCACACTTCCTTTTGCGTTCTCTTGTATAAGTTTATGTGTGGAAACATCGTTGTATAGTTCTTCTGGCATGTGCAATTTGTACTAGACCTTTTATATATTTTTCTGAATGTATCTTTATTTTGCAATCATTTTTATTTTTTTAAAGATTGTATTTATTTATTTTGGAGTGTGAGAAAGAGAAAGAAAGCATAGGTGTGGGGATGGGCTGAGGGAAAAGGAGAAGAAGCAGACTCCCCGCTGAGTCTGGAACCAGACACTGGGCTGGATCCCAGAACTCTGGGATCCTGACCTGACCCAAAGGTCAGGATGCTTAACCGACTGAGCCACTAGGTGCCCCTCTAATCATTTTTAAAGGATAATTTAGCTGAGTCTGGAATTCTTATTTGATAATTACTTTTTTCTAGCCACAATAAAAAATATTATTTCATGTTATTTTGCCTTCTGTTGCCACTAATTAATAAGTCTATTTTCAGTCTGTAGTACTCGGTAAGCAATTAGCCTTTACTCCCTGGATATTGTAATATTTTCTTATCATCAAAACTTTGGGTTGTGAATGGTTGTCTTCAACTATTATAGCAAACACATAAGCAAATATGTCCTTCTCTTTGAATTTCAACTAGTAACATAAGTATACTTAAGTAATGAAAGAACTCTTTAGCCGTTTGAAAAAAATCAAGAAAACAAAAACTAAGTTAAACATTCATCATGTGCTATTGAAGGCTGGGTTTCAATTTTGGAAAAATGTTGGAAAAATTATTTCACTAAATAGTGAAATCAAAGTATGCATCAGCATTCACTTGGTGAAATGTCTCTTTAAGCTTAATTGTGTGTTTTCACATAAAATGAAGTGACCGGTAACTCAAACATGTTTTAAAAACCTTCACGGTTCAACAATGAAGCACTGAATATGCTTTTGTTGATGTTTTAACAACAGTTCATTTCACTAAAACTCTGTGCTGTAAAACTATAGGAAGAAGTAGTTTTCTAGGGAATTTTTTTAAACTTGCCAGATGTTATAATGAAAGGCTGTGCAAGTGAGCAGCATGGAAAATAGAGCTAATGCCTGATAGTTAATTAGACTTTTGACAGCCAATTTTGTGGTGCTAAATGTGATTAAATGTAGCTGCAAGTCTTTGGAGTGACTTTTCTTAGTTTTAAACCTTAACATTATTTAGTTATATAAAATCCTTGCACTCTGGTGAAAATCCTAACTCTGGTCTCTCCATTACAAACATTAAATGTGGAGGTCTATACCACTAGCGGATTTCAATGCAATTGCTGAATTAATTTATTTTGTCATAAATATATATCAAAATATCATATTATTTATTTTAATAATACCATATTTTATACAATTGTATGAAATGCAACTGACTACTACATTGATAACTAAAAGTTAATAAAAACTCTAGACACTCTTACAAGACAGAATTTTATCTGACAGTCATTCCACTCTAGTTTTAAAGTATTCATGACAATTTAAAAATTGTCATTCTTTTCTGTTTATTGTTATTTTGTCAACATACTATATTATCTATAAAACTTCTTAAAGTGATGTGTTGAGTGTTTCTTTTGTGCAAGAGATGCATCAGAATACTTGATTATATAAAAAAACCTATTATTTTTACTAGTTGCCAATTTCAAAATTGTATTTGATACATAAAAGTGAGGATACTGAATCCCCATCATAAAGATTTAAATGTAGGATTTTCTTTCTAATATTTGAGCTAAAGATATCTATGATTCAGTTAACACTTACTAAGAGGGGCCTAAAATAGAATCATAAAGAAGAGTCCCTACTAATGTGGCAATAATGTCTTGGCTTATTGAAATAATGTTACCTGTAGTTTTTGATGATGTCCCTTAATGATTCTATATCTTAATGTCTTTGTCTAGAAATCAAAGAAATTGAGCTAATTCTAAAATACTAAATAACATATTCTATAATTGTGTATGTTAACTCACTTGGGAGCTGTTATACAAAAAGGAAGAAATATTTTTAAAAATTAGCACTAAGTTGAAAAAATGTTCATGTGATTCTGCTTGACTGTGTGTTAAGTGCCTTAAATATTTCCAGACATATAGAAAGGGCCACATTTGGCAATATTATTTGTATTTTAATTGATAACTATTAAGGTCCTACAAAATCTCTTGTAATTTGCTATACAGTTCTTCTAACCACCCAATGGGAGGATATATGGCTGGCTTTAAGTGACACTTTGCTTTTCTCAGCTCTCTATTAGGACACAGAATTACCTCTGTCCGATAAAAGTCACTGACTCTAAACTCACCATTTTCCTAAAGAAAGTTTATTCTTCTATTTTTACCAACTTAAAAGTAAAAATAATAATTTCTACATGAACTCTTTTAAAGAACAATGAAGCTAATCCTTAAAAAACTAAAATGAGATCTCTAAACACAGATTTGTTTCCTCCAAAAGCTGTGTCAAACACTGCTACCATTAGATAGTTTACACACTTGTGTGCACACAGAGAGATGTATATGTATAACAAGGAATTGTATCAATGGCCATTTAAACTTGGGTGTGAATCAAGAGATGGTGCCCTGAAATCATCTATTCAATGTGATACAAAATTAAAAGTATAGTAAGTTACCACTTCACCACTAGAAGAAATGTTAAAATTAAAAAACTGAACAGAGAAGTGTTTGCAAGAATGTAGATCAACTAACCAAACATGTGGCTTGTGGGAGTATAGAATTGTATAATCACTGTTATTAATCCAGGTCCAATTAGGAAACAAAAGACATAGTAACTCAAATAGGGAAAGTTTAAAATAAAGAATTTCTAATTACAGTAGAAGAATAACTGTAAAGGAGTAAAAAAGTGCTAAAGAATCCTCTAATAATGAAAGAGTATCAACAGAAGAGCCAAACTAGAAAGGTATGCTTCCTCCCCAGATTTGGGATTCAGTTCTCATTGGAGGAGGTTCAGTACACTGGATGGCCCAAAAGTCTATTTGGTTGATGGGGCCAGAGCCAGTTGGCCCATAGTCACTTGCAAAATGGGCGACACCACAACTATTCCCCCCTCCTACCTGGCATAGGTGCACGGAGGCTGGAGGAAAGGGAACCACAGCTGGGACTGGCAAGTAGGCAACACTCATCCAGTATGCAATGGGCTGAAGGCAGCAGGCAGTTGCATGGGGAGAGTTGGGGCACTGGGAGTCCATTTGTAAGGGAGTGTGTATCTGAGACCCACCAACACCAGGTATGCAAGTTTGCCATGGAATTGTACACACTAGTCATGTATCTGTGGTTGAACACCCCTGCCTCTCCTTCGAGCATCACTGGAGTTGAAGGAGACCCAGAAGTACTCTAGAGGCAGAAAGAGAAATCCTTCACTCCGCAGACAAATGCAGTTCCCTGTATTGACAAAGCTTAACATTTTGTTTGTTACAGGCCATGCTTATGGGATCCAACTCCATTACTGTAGAACAGGCAATGAAAACTGAATCGAGAGATAAGAGGCAGTAAATTGATACCTTCTATAATCTCTTTGGAAAATATTTTGGCAGTTTGGTATCTAATTAAACAATACTACATCTTTGAATTTATCCAAGAGAATATTTTGAATGTTCACAAAGAGACTATTATAAAAATATTCATGGCATATTTAGTTATAAGAGCTAACCCAAATATCCATCAATGGGTGATTGTTGTCATACAAAGAGAGTTCTTCTCAGCAATCAAACAAACAAAATAAAACCCTGAAACATGCAATAATGTTAGATAAATCTCAAAAACATTATATCAAATGAAAAATCGCATAAATGAAAATATACAAAGAATATAGTTCCATCTGTATCAAGTTATAGAAGGAGCTAAACTAAATTAAAGTGAAAGAAATCAGAACAGCTCAGAACAGTGACTGCCTAGATTGGGGGTAGAAAACTGGGAGGAGTGGGGTAGATAGAGTAAGTAGTTTGAGGCATGTCTGGAGTGATAGAAATGATCTTTATCTTAACTGAGCTAGTGTTAATTCAATTATTTGCATTCAACAAAATGTATCAAACTGTACATTTTAAATTATTGGATTTTACTGTATGTGAATTATGCATTTATAAAGAAACAATTTCCTTTTTTTTCTCCTGAGGCATTTTTTAAAAATCTCCTTTCTCCATGAGAATATTTAAGGTCTTCTCAATCAATGATCTCAGGGCATCAGAGCAAACAATCAAAAATCAAGTGACAAATTTCACCATAAAATTTAGATACTAAAAATCAATTCTCCATCAACAGAGCATGTTCTTTTCTAATGAATACTGCACGATGCAGATAGGTTAAATTAATGAAAAACAAGTCATAATTGGAAAGAGAATGTAGAACAGGGTCTCATTTTTTCAAATCTTCATTCAGATACTATACTGTCTATAAAAGGCTTTAGATATGACTGCCAGAATTTAACTATTGTAAAAACAAAATGAGCTTTTATATATGCTCCCAAATCTTTAAAACTAAGACTATTTTAGAGAACCAGTGGTAATACTGGCTGACACAACAAGTTCATAGAATTTATAGCTAAGAATACTTCTCATTTTCTAAAAGATTTAATTATTTGTTTGTTTGTTTACTTATTTATTTTAGAGAGAGAGAGATTACATGCATGAGCAAGTGAGAGAGGGAGAGGCAGAGGCAAAAAATCCCAAGCAGTCTCCAAGCTGCGTGAGGATCCTGAGCTGGGACTGATCCCAGTACCCATGAGATCATGACCGGAGCTGAAACCAAGAGTTGGGTGGATGCTCAACTCACTGAGCCACCCAGGTGCCCCAAACTAAGAATACTTTTTTAACATACATAGTAATATTCAGAACATATTTTAAGAATTACTTTTTTAAAAAAGATTTTATTTATTTGAGTGACAGAGAGTGCACAAGCAGTGGGGAGGAGCAGAAGGAGAGGGAGAAGCAGAATCCCAGCAAAACTGGGAACCCCACTCTGTGCTCGATCCCAGGAGATCAGGACCTGAGCTGAAGGCAGACACTTCACAGACTGAGCTACCTAGGTGCCCCTATGAGTTAAAGTTCTTAAAATCTTCTTTCAAATACTCCTTATTTCAGCAAATTAATGCTAGTTAAACAGAACTGCAGCTTCTACTTTACTTTCTTAGTAAAGCAATGGTGATAATTACCCTGGCAGGTAAGTAGACCTTATGGGTCTTTCATAGCCTTCCATTTGTCATTTCTAATTAATATCATGGCCTCACATACACACACAAAAAATCCTTTGCAAAGTACTGATGCGACTATTGTTAAATGAAGTTTCACTGACTGCCACCTACTTAGGTGCTCTTAGATTAAAACCTCTAGGTTGCTCAGATGACTAAATCAAATGAGGGTACATTTTCTGATACAGACCTTTCAGTCAGCTTATTTTGTTAGACAGTTTAATCTGTACTTTACTCTGATGCAAATAAAAATTTCTAATTGCTATTTACTAAAGGACTGCATCTTTAGCACCAATCTATCCAATTAATGGTTTGCCATATCTGGTAATTTAGTATCACAAAATATCTAATTTTTACATCTAAAAACACTGGAAATTTTTGTTGCCTAAGGTATTTGTCCAAATATTCAAAATATTTGGTGGGGAGGAGCAAGATGGCAGAGGAGTAGGAGACTGAGATACCATCAGGTCCCAGAAGTTCACCTAGATAGTTCAGATAGATAGTTATCAAACCATTCTGAACACTTACAAACTTAACAGGATATCAAAGAGAAGAGTAGCAATTCTAGGAACAGAAAATTGACCACTTTCCAGGAGATAGGACACACAGAGAAGTGAATCTGAGGCAACATTTGGGAAGATAGACCGCGGGGGGGAGGGGGCAACTCCGGGCAAGCAGTAGAGCCACAGAGCACAAAATTGGAACTTTGAGAAATCTGCTCCACTGAGGAACCTCACTCCAGAACCTAAGCAGGGGGTGGAGCCCTCACGGAGATAGTGTGGTCTCAGGACCCACAAGGTCACAAAAATACCAGGGGTGTCTGAGTATGGTGGAACTCCCAGCTATCAGAGTGGGGAAGCCAGCTGCAGAGATGGAACCAAGAAAGGGGCTCTCAGCTCTGGGTTGCCATAAACCATATCCCTGGCACATTCGGGCCACTACTCTTTGAGTAGGGACCCAATAAGCAGCGGATCCGGGGAGATTCACCTTCCTTCTCTGGGAGGAGCAGTGTGGGAGTGCACTGCAGGAGTCTGCTGGGTTTGGAGATTCCGAACGGGGCCATGCACCATAGATAGAAACACTTGGTCACAGGCTGAGTAAGCACAGAATGCAGCCAGAGACAAGGGAGATGTGAGGGATACATTGATTTTCTGTGAGGGTGCACTGAGGAGTGGGGCCGGGAGCTCTTGGTTCCTATGGGGCCAGAGATTGGGAAGCTGCCATCTTCATTCCTATCCTCCAAAGCATTACAGAAAGTGTTCAGGGAACAAAAGCTACCAAGGGCAAACCCAAGTAGATTATTTAGCCTGGCCCTTGGCAAGGGTGATGCAATTTCACCTCAGGCAAAGACATTTGAGAATCATTGCAGAGGCTTCTCCCCCAGAAAATAAGCAAGAACATGCAGCCAAGACCAAGTTCACCAAACAATGAGAACTGTGGAATGCCAGAGGTAGGGGAAAGCAACACATAGAATTCATGACTTTTTTCCCATCATCCTTTAGTCTTTCAAAGTTAAATTTATTTAATTTTATTTTTTTCTTATTCTAATTTTTAAATTTTTTCTTCTTTCCCATTTTAACGTTTTTTAAACTATTTTATCCTATCAATACCTTTTTAAAAATCTTTTCTAATTTTAATTCTTATAATCATATTTTATCCCCTCATTGTATTTAACCTTATTTTTTGTATATATATAGGTTTTTTTTTTTTAAATTTCAGGATACAATTTTTTTCTTTTTCTTTTTTCTTTTTGTTTTGTTTTGTTTTGGGTTTTTTCTTTTTTCTTTTTTTAAATTTCTCCTAATAGACCAAAACATAATCTAAATCTAACACACAGCTTTGTTCTAGTCTCCGGCCTGATCACATTATTTCCTTTTTTTTTCAACCAACTTCTTATCTTAGCAGATAAACCAGATTTTAAGCTAAAGACTATAATAAGAGTTAAGGAAGGACACTATATCATACTTAAAAGAACTGTCCAACAAGAAGATCTAACAATTGTAAGTATCTATGCCCCTAATGGGAGCAGCCAATTATATAAACCAATTAATAACAAAATCAAAGAAACACATCAACAATAATATGATAATAGTAGGGGACTTAAACACCCCACTCACTGAAATTGACAGATCATCTAAGCAAAAGATCAACAAGGAAATAAAGGCTTTGAATGACACACTGGACCAGATGGACATCACAGATTTGTTCAGAACATTCCATCCCAAAGCAACAGAATAGACATTCTTCTCTAGTGCACATGGAACATTCTCAAGAATAGATCACATTCTGGGTGACAAATTTGGGCTCAATAGGTACCCAAAGATTGTGATCATTCCCTGCATAATTTCAGACCACAATGCCATGAAACTAGAACTCAATCACAACAGGAAATTTGAAAAGAACTCAAATGCATGGAGGCCAAAGAGCATCCTCTTAAAGAATGAATGCATTAACAAGGAATTAAAGAAGAATTTTAAAAAAAATCATGGAAACAAATGAAAATGAAAACACAACTGTTCAAAACCTTTGAGACATAGCAAAGGCAGTCCTGAGAGGAAAGTATATAACAATACAAGCCTTTCTCAAGAAACAAGAAAAATCTCAAGTATACGACCTAACCCTACTCCTGAAGGAGCTGGAGAAAGAACAGCAAAAAAATCCTAAACCCAACAGGAGAAGAGAAAAAATAAAGATCAGAGCAAATATCAATGAAATAGAAACCAAAAGAACAGTAGAAGAAATCAAATAAACTAGGAGCTGGTTCTTTGAAAGAATTAATAAGATGGATAAACCCCTGGCCAGATTTATCAAAAAGAAAAGAGAAAGGACCCAAATTAATAAATTAATAAAATCATGAATGAAAGAGGAGAGATCACAACCAACACCAAAGAAATACAAACAATTATAAGAACATATTATGACCAACCATATGCCAGCAAATTAGATGATCTGGAAAAAAATGGATACATTCCTAGAGACACATAAACTACCAAAACTGAACCAGAAAGAAATAGAAAACCTGAACAGACCCGTAACCAGTCGGAGATTGAAGCAGTCATCAAAAATCTCCCAACAAACAAGAGCCCAGGGCCAGATGGCTTCCCAGAGGAATTCTACCAACATTTAAAGAAGAATTAATGCCTATTATCCTGATACTGTTCCAAAAAATAGAAATGGAAGGGGAATTTCCAAACTCATTTTATGAGGCCAGCATTACCTTGATCCCAAAACCAAAGACCCCAATCAAAAAGAAGAATTACAGACCAATATCCTTGATGAACACAGATTCAACAATTCTCATCAAAATACTAGCCAACTGGATTCAGCAGTACATTAAAAGGATTATTCACTATGACCAAATGGGATTTATTCCTGGGCCACAAAGCTGATTCAACATCCACAAATCGATCAATGTGATAAAATACATTCATAAAAGAAAGACAAGACCCATATGATACTCTAAATAGATGTTGAAAAATTATTTGGCAAAGTACAGCATCCTTTCCTAATCAAAACTCTTCAAAGTATAGGCATAGAGGGTACATACCTCAATATCATCAAAGCCATCTATGAAAAACTGACAGCAAATATCATTCTCAATGGGGAAAAACTGAGAGCTTTTCCCCTAAGATGAGGAATAGGGCAGGGATGTCCACTATCTCCACTGCTATTCAACATAGTATTAGAAGTCCTAGCCTCAGCAATCAGGCAACAAAAAGAAATAAAAGGCATCCAAATTGGCAAAGAAGAAGTCAAACTCTCACTCTTTGAAGATGATATGATACTTTATGTGGAAAACCCAAAAGACTCTGCTCCAAAACTGCTAGAACTCATAGAATAATTCAGTAAACTGTCAGGATATAAAATTAATGCACAGAAATCAGTTGTATTTCCATATACCAACAGCAAGACAGCAGAAAGAGAAATTAAGGAGTTGATCCCATTTACAATTGCACCCCAAACCATAAGATACCTAGGAATAAACCTAACCACAGAGGCAAAGAGTCTGTACTCAGAAAACTATAAAATACTCATGAAAGAAATTGAGGAAGACACGAAGAAATGGAAAAAGGTTCCATGCCCATGGATTGGAAGAAAAAATATTGTGAAAATGTCTATGCTACCTGAAGCAATCTACACATTTAATGCAGTTCTTATCAAAATACCATCCATTTTTTCAAAGAAATGGGACAAATAATCCTAAAATTTATATAGAACCAGAAAAACCCCTGAATAGCCAGAAGAATGTTGGAAAAGAAAACCAAAGTTGGTGGCATCACAACTCCAGACTTCAAGCTCTATTACAAAGCTGTAATCATCAAGACAGACAGTAATGTACTGCCACAAAAAAAGACACATAGATCAATGGAACAGAATAGAGAGCCCAGAAATGGACCCCAGCTCTATGGTCAACTAATATTTGACAAAGCAGGAAAGAATATCCAATGGAAAAAAGCCAGTCTCTTCAACAAATGGTGTTAGGATAATTGGACGGCAAAATGCAGAAGGATGAAACTGGACCATTTCCTTACACCATACACAAAAATAGACTCAAAATGGATGAAAGACCTCAATGTGAGACAGGAATCCATCAAAATCCTGGAGGAGAACACAGGCACCAACCTCTTTGACCTCAGCTATAGCAACTTCTTCCTAGAAACATCACCAAAGACAAGGGAAGCCATGGCAAAAATGAACTATTGGGACTTCATCAAGATCAAAAGCTTTTGCACAGCAAAGGAAACAGTCAACAAAATCAAAAGACAACTAACAGAATGGGAGAAATTATTCACAAATGACATATTAGATAAAGGGCTAGGATCCAAAATCTATAAAAAAAACTTCTCAAACTCAACACCCAAAGAACATAGAATCTAATCAAGAAATGGGCAGAAGACATGAACAGACATTTTTGCAAAGAGGACATCTGAATGGCCAACAGACACATGAAAAAGTGTTCAACATCACTTGGCATCAGAGAAATACAAATCAAAACTACAGTGAGATACCACTTCACACAAGTCAGAATGTGCTGAGAACCACAGAAGCCTTGCCATTTGACATGGTTGCAGTGAGGCCATGGCAGGTTTGCATAGCTCCTGCCACATGAATGGGATTGGTATCTCCTCCTGTATCTCTATGTGTTACTCAAATTCCTTTTTTCTTTTTGGCCTAAGCCCTTTGCTCAAGTCAAGGCTCTGACCCACTCAAGCTACTTCTAACCAGACCGAGATTTCCTTACAGAAAGCAACCAAACCATCCCCCCACCATAAAACCGTTAGAATAGATATCTGTGAGGCTCCCTTCCAATGTTTGTCCACCAAATTATTGCAGATAAGATGATAAAGTACTTAAAGGCCAAAAAATTACACAGACCTTTAATGATCTACAGCCAACCTTAGTTCCCTCCTAGGGATTCACATTCCATTCTCACCATACCAACACCTGTATTCCCTTACAATGGAGAGTACTCATAAGATAAGGCAGGAGTGGTTAAATATAAAGACAATAGAGTTTTACTTCAGACTTTGCTCAAGAATACACAGGATGAGACTCCCAGGTGCCTGCTCAGTCAGCAGCAAAAAAGGGCTTGTACAAACAGATTGGGCTGCTCTATAATAAACACAAATGTCACCCCTCTTTCTTTGGTTAATGTGCAAAAGATAGACTGACTAAACCTTTATCCAATACATAGAAACAGAGTCATAAAAATTGTTGTTAAGGGTCTTACTGTTCAAAATAAGATAAGCCTGTCTCTGCCTTGGTCTTAGAATAGACTATAGGTTCTGCAAAATAACTTTTGTTGATCTAAGCCTCCTTATCTAAGAAAATCATTGACTGTTTTCCATGTAACCTGCTGCCTATAAATGAAGAGTCAAAAACCAATGAGGCAGAGATGCCTGCCTGGTGATTGAAAGAATCCTCTCACTCTCTCATTCCTTTTGCCAACACCATCCATCCTTCAGGGAACCCCTAGACTGCCTGGGCTGGAACCCGGCAAGAATGGCTAAAATTAACAAGTCAGGAAATGACATGTTGGTGATGATGTTGGTGAGGATGCAGAGAAAGGGGAACCCTCCTACACTGTTGGTGGGAATGCAAGATGGTGCAGACACTCTGGAAAACCTTTATGGGGGTTACTCAAAAAGTTGAAAATAGAGCTACCCTATGACCCAGCAATCGCACTACTGGGTATTTACCCAAAAGATACAAGTGTATCTTTTGTTACACAATATCAAAATACATATGTTAGGGAATACTTGCCATTCTTTAAATTCCATTTCTTCCTCTCCTGAACACATCATTCAACCATGTTTTTTTATTTTCTCTACTCAGTATTTTTAACCATGTGACTGAATTTAATCAGTAGAATATAAGGGAAGAAATGTATACCGATTTCAGGCTTCTTCCATAAAAATGTAAATGAAAGAAATGTGCACCAATTTCAGACTTCCCCCATAAATATCTCTCATTTACAATCCTCCATGGTATATTTTCATTTCAACAGAGATGGTTATCTCCCCAAGTTTTAGAAAATCAGATACTGAGGAGGGCAAAGCTACATTTGTGTAAGTCCCATATCACTGATTGGAGCACAAGACCCTACAACCTGGAAAAGCTTTTGGATGTTACATGAGTGGAACTTTAATTAAACAGAGATATTGACTTCCTGACCCTTTGCTACTACGGCATAGAATAACCTCCTTGACATGGGTCTTGATAATATCAAAATGGAGTGCCAACCTAACAAGAAATGTGTGGCATCAACTTACTGGTCAGGTAGTAGGTAGTTTGGAAATACGGCCATTTTGAAAAATGGAGACACATGTCATGCAGTAAGAAAATATTTTGTAAAAGTCCTATGTTATGACTTTCAAGACAAAAAAAATGTCTACTTATCCTCTAAGGGAAGTTTTTGGAATAGTACTTGCATGTCTAAAAGAATAATAATATAGTTTTAAAGTTTCCCACCATATCCCAGTCTCCAAGTTTGCAAGAATATGAAAAGTAACTTTAAGACACATTGTTTTCAATGTTATTGTTTAACTTATTTTTCCATAAAAATAATCAACTACCTACTTCCCATTAGAAAAAAAACAATCTCACCTCTAATAAACAATAATACAAGCAAAACAACAGTCAAGCAAAACTGGTTCTGGTAATGTGGAGAAAAGGATGAGGTAGCTGGCTGGCTCAGTGGGTTAAAGCCTATGTCTTCCACTCAGGTCATGATCTCAGGGTTCTGGGATTGAGCCCCACATCAGGCTCTCTGCTCAGTGCGGAGCCTGCTTCCCCCTATCTCTCTGCCTGCCTCTCTGCCTACTTGTGGTCTCTCTCTCTCTCTGTCAAATAAATAAATAAAATCTTTAAAAAACAAAAAAAGAAAGAAAGAAAAGGAGTGTAATAAGTAAGGATGCATCAGTTTGTTGAGCCAGAATAAAAAGAGAGAAAAATCAGTTCCAAATCCAAATTGAAAGTATCTCACAATTTATTAGATTCATTAAACTAGGTGATTACTCTTGAACATGTAATTGAAGAAACATTTGTTAAATTGGCTTACACAGAAACCAGATTAATACGATATTATAACTCTACACAATTCATGAAGTATAAGTGGTAAGAATGTTGGCACTTGAAAAAAAATTCATCTTGAAACAAATAGTCAGTGAAAAAAATGAGTTTTTGAAATAATTAACCAAATAGTGTTTTTTGTTTTTTTTTTGTTTTTTTAGGGCAAATGTTATTCCAAAAACATTTAAAAAATAACATACACTTATTCATTTAATTTTTAGGTAAGTCATCTTAAATAGTTTACTTTTAGAGAAAGTCACCTAAATTTCATTGCTGCCATTACGTGGTCCTAATGGGAGAAAAATAGTAGGAAAAACAATTATATTAAAATCTCTGTTAGACCACCTATCCATCCTTTGAATGTAGATATAAACTGTGACAGGCAATATACTCTTACTTCTCCCCAGTCAAGTTTTCAAAAGTGGGTTCCTGAAGTCCTTACCTAGGGAAGGTAACTTAGTCAAGAAAGCCAGAGCTGGGAAATGTCTGGAAGCAGTTAGGTCTCACATCCCCACTACTCTCCAGCTCAATTTCCCCAGATTAGGATGACAAAATTGGCAACAACTAACTGGGAGATTCCTAGAATTACAGCCACTGCACCAGTACAGAATGATCCATTAACTCTGCAGAGACAGGTCCAACAGGCACTGCCAGGTGGCATCAAACAGCAAACCAAATCAAGATAATTTGGAGCAGCACCAATGGAACTAGAGCTACCAGACAACCAGACACTCAGAAATGCCTAGATAGTTCCTTAATCCCATAAAAATGACATTTTAACTGCTTATGTTTTGGGGACCCAACTTACTATATGGAGGCACTTTACTATATAAAATCAGAAACAATACCTGAACGACTGTAACACTATATTAAATCTTAGTTATTTGTTCAGTTGCCAGAGAGTAGGAGATAAGCGCTGGAGAAGTTCTGGGACTTGTCACACTGATAAAGTTTATAGTTCTATTAGTTTGGAGCACAAGTGCGATATTCCTGCATGATTTGAGTGTGCTGCCCCTATCCATACACTGAACATCCCACTCCCAAACTGCTAGCTGGTTATGGATATGGAAAGAGCAAGACTGAATGAATGGGTACAAGAAGTCAGTGGTCCTAGGAATAAACACAGGGTAATAGATACTTTTATTCCATGTAAAGGTCACCCTAAGGAAGCTCTCAATCTTATGATGTCAGTCAGCCATTTCTCTAATCTCTCAATGTTTTTTCTCCATCCTTCCCACTTTTTGTTCAAGAATCCCACATATACAAAATGGCCATGGTAACATTCATAGAGACTATGCATAGGAAAGTTTTATCAACTAAATGGGTTTCTGTTTAGTCCATGTTGACTAACAGTCTTCCTCCCACAAAGCTTACTTTGCTACTATCACTGACATTTGCAGAAACTACCTGGAGCAGAAGTCATTGCTAAGGCCTCAACATGGCACCATTCTTCAGGGGAACCATTTGGCCTCTTGGAATTCAAAATGCTTCTGGATTGACTATGTTTCATAAACTTAGAAAAAGGACTTTATTTATGGCCAAGGGGATTGGGTCTAAAAACCAGAAAATCCACTCAGGTGCCTTTCAGTTCTACTATGTCTAAGAATACTGGTCAGTTATATATTGTACCAAATAAAGGATGGTGGAAGGATTTAGACCCTGTAGGAATTAAGATTTTTGTCACTGCACCAGGGAAAAAGAGGAAAAAGAAGAGGAAGAAGGGGGAGGAGGAGAAGGAGGAGGAAGAGGAGGAGGAGAAGAAGAGGAGGAGGAGGTGAAGAAGAAGAAGAAGAAGAGGAAGAAGGAGAAGAAGGAGGAGGAGGAAGAAGAGGGGGAGAAGGAGGAGGAGAAGAAGAAGAAGAAGAAGAAGAAGGAGAGGAAGGAGGAGGAGGTGAAGAAGAAGAAGGAGGAGGAGAAGAAGGAGAGGAAGAAGAAGAAGAAAGGAGGAAGGGGAGGGAAAGGGGAGGGGGAGGGGATCAAGGGAGAGAAAGAGTAAGTATAGGAAAAAGAGAAAGAAGGAGGAAGAGGGGGAAGGAGGGGGGGAGGAAGGGAGGAGAAGGAGGAAGGAGAAGAGGAATACACAACCAGCTGAAAGTTGTTGGCAAAGAGTAAATCAATAAAAATAGCCATCATGAAACTCTTTGACATGAAACTGGCAGTCTTAAACAAGTAGAATTGATAAAAATGTACTATACCCGTGGCTTTAAATATAACAATATGTAGACAATGTCTTTTTGAAATTAAAGTAATGACATTTTAACATAGCTCTGACTTAGAAATACTACATATATATAAATATGAACAAAACTATTGACATTAGTATTGGCTGAGCCCCATTTGATCATCTGGAGGCTTCTCTTTGAGGCCAGGTACTTAGATGTATAGGAACTAAAGGCAGGAGGCAGCCACGGAGATTGTCCTATCATAGAACTCCACACTAAGGGTACATGATCCCAAACCACTACAAACAAAATTGACCAAATAGATCCCCCAAGTATATATTCGGAATTAAAATGATCTCTTTAAACTTCCTTACATTTTTATTATTTATTTTTTATTTTTATTATTTTTTAAACTTCCTTACATTTTTAAATAAGATTGGCTATAAATTGATTAATTAATGTGGAATATATGTAGAGTCCTGCGCCTGGTTAATTTGCTACATGCTACAGAGAAGGGGAGACCAGTCAGGGTGATCTATCCACTTGAATGTAGTTGATTCAGGGAAACTTTCTGCTGGAATTTCTTAGTTGTCATATGTGAGATAACCATCTCACAAGAAATTCTTCATATTAGAGGATCCTGGGTCTTTACTAAGAAGCGTATTCAATATCTAAAAGAAATCTTAAAGATAGAAACACAATGGGGCACCTGGTGATTCAGTTGGTTAGATGTTCAACTCCTGATTTGGGCTCAGGTTATGATTTCAGAGTTGTGAAATAGAGCCCTGAGTTGGGTTCTGCCCTGGGCGTGGAACCTACTGAAGATTTGCCCTCTCTCCCTCCCTCTGCTCTAACCCTCCTCCACACTTGCACGTGCTTTCTCTCTCTCGCTCTCTCTAAAAAAAAAAAAAAAATCTGAAATTTTTCTGACAACAGAAAATTCTGCCTGAGATAAAGAAACAGAGAAGGATGATCATTGGAGTTGTGCCTTTTCCCAAATAGAAACATTGGAACTAGACTTCTGAACAGTTCTGATAATAGCTCTAAACACATAGCAAATATCAACATACAGTAGCAAATGAACCATTAAATTCTGAAATCATCTGTTTGCAACCATTGAAGATAACATAAAAACAAACTAAACTATAAGATTTTCTATAAATGAGGGGTGCCTGGGTGGCTCATTGATTAAGTGTCTGCCTTTGGCTCAGGTCATGATCCCGGGGTCCTGGGATTGAGCCCTGCATCGGGCTCCCTGCTCAGTGGGAGGCCTACTTCTCCCCCTCCCTCTGCCCCTACTTGTATACTCTCTTTCGCTGTCTTTCTCTCTGTCAAATGAATAAATAAAATCTTAAAAAAATAAAGATTTTCTATAAATGGTAAAATTGAAAATTCTCATGACAAAACATTATTTTTACATTTAGATGTATGCATTATGAATATAATTCACACTCTTTACTAAATTTAAATTTGTTATTTTATTTTAAATGCACACAGAACTAATTGAAAATAAATTCTTGCATTGGAGGTATTTTTTTTCTTTTTCTTCAAATTTTCTGGCCTTTATTTTTAAAACTGAAGGATATCTTCCTTTCCACAACCTGACATTATGAGGTGATCTGGAGAGAATCAGAGAAGACTTTGTATAATATGGTTTGTGCAGAATTTTCCACCACCTATTACATCATTTTCTCTCTCAGTCTTAAATTGAATCATGAAGTCACCACATCTTTTCTTTTATGTTTCCTTTGCCTGAAACTTGGCCATCCTCTCACCTTGATTAATTCTTAATTATTCTTGACATAATTTCAAAATCTCATTCTTCAGAGATGTCTTTGATAACCCTGTCAGATAGAATAGATCAGATTTCCTTCTTATATGACCCCTTCACATCCTGAAAAATTTTTTTATAATACTTTTAACAGTTTGGCATGTTACCCACTTGCTCTATGATATTTCTCATAGAAATGTGTTAAATTTCTCTTCCATACTTGCAGCTTTCATTCATTTTCCCATTGATCCTGTCAATGTGTACATGTTAAAGACTGCATGATGTGGTACATGCAATACCCTGATGCTTGATGCTTCTTAGAGCAAAATTCCTTTTATCATTGGGCGATGTCCTTTATTTTGCCTTTTTTTTTTTTTTTTTGGCTTATTATGTATACTTCATCTCCATTATAAAAAAAAAAAGTACTGCGTTGCTTTAAAATGTAGCATCATTTTTGTTTTTACACATTCAGATTTTGTTTCCTATTTTCCTCAGTGTGACAGTGAAGTTACATACATTTTTATGTTTATTGTCACAGACACATTGATCACAGACATGTTTGAACTCTTTATTTTCTTATTCTATGTTGATTTGCCATGCTTCTATTTATTCTCTTTATTTTTTGTGAGACTGGTTATGTTCTCTTTGTTCCTCCCCCTCTTCTAATTTTGCTGACTAATAATTTGTATCACTTAAGAAAAAGTCTGCCTGTCTATGGTTGAAACAAAAAATAATAGTGGTTTAAACAGATAAGCTTACTCTTTCTTCACATTAAAAAAAAAAAAAAAAAAAAACAAGCCGGCTGGGCCATATACGATGCTACGTGGTGACACAGACTTGAGCAAGTCTTATCTTGTTGTTCTGCCATCCCTGGTGCCTGGCTTTCTGTTTCTAGTCCATGAGGACGTCTTCAGTTCTATTGACATATAATTGCCAAATGTCACATATAACATTTTTAATAGTTCTCCATTTGGCCAGAGCTTAGTCATACGGCCATATTTAGCTTCCAAGGAGATTCAGAAATGTAGCCTTCAGTTTGAGTTGCAATGTGCCCAGCAGACACTTGAGGTTCTATTATTATGAACAGATAATAGAAACAAATGGGGGCATATAGAGTCCCTGCCATGGAAGATGGAATCATAGGTAGAGTCTTTAAGGAGCAATACTTCTACTTAACAAACTGAGTTAACTCTATGTTTTCATTAACAAAAACTTAAGTTTTCATTAATTATTCTCCCGAACAACACTAGGATTGTAGCAATCTTTAATCACTTACCAACCACCACCTACATTTAAACTAATTACTGTTTTCTAACATTTCGCTCAAAAATTTGAGCAATAGAGGGCCCCTGGGTGGCGCAGTTGGTCGAGTGACTGCCTTCAGCTCAGGTCATGATCCCGGAGTTCCGGGATCGAGTCCCACATCGGGCTCCCAGCTCTATGGGGAGTCTGCTTCTCACTCTGACCTTCTCCCTTCTCATGCTCTCTCTCACTCTCTCTTTCCTAATAAATAAATAAACAAAATCTTTAAAAAAAAAAATTTGAGCAATAAAAAAAAAAATTGAGCAATATAAAATTCATCTCTGACCTTTTAGTCAATTTACCAACACAGTTTATCAATTTTCTGGTAATCCCTCCAAGTTCACTTATATTTTTCTTTTTGCATTTTATTCTAGTCCCAGATTTTATTTTATTGTTCTTTTGAAGCATGTATTTCAGTACATAATTTTGTTAATTATTCTAATTTTGCTAGCTAACTTTGTTAATGTTTCTCTGCCTTATTTTTTTCCACATGTCTGTTAGAACTTTGAGGTTCATCTTGGTCGGGAAACAATTTCTTTCTCTCTCTGTCCATCTCCTTCCCTGTTTTTCTTTATTCTTTGAGCAATTGCTTCCATTTGGACTTTCAAGGCTCCCATACAAGAGCTACAGTTAAAACTGGTGATCCAACTTCCATCCAACGATGCTACTAGTGATATAATCAATCCAGTCACTGAGCTTATAGCCCTGAAAGATTTGTTCCAATTCTGGACACACATCTCTTTCTTTCTTAAATATGCAGCTTTATGTCATCCTGAAATTTAGCATGAGATGATTGCGAATAGAGGCTGAATTCCTTCATCTACCACCTGACTTGTAGGAAGGAACCCTATTCTTATCCATTTTCAAATAGTAATTCTAATTTTTAAATAAAGTTCTGTGCAAGGCCACCTTTTTTTTTTTAATTTTTTTATTAACATATAATGTATTATTTACCCCAGGGTACAGGTCTGTGAATCATCAGGCTTACGCATTTCACAGCATTTGCCATAGCACATACCCTCCCCAATTTCCATATCCCTATCCGCCCCCCCACCTCCCAGCAACCCTTAGTTTGTTTCGTGAGTTTAGGAGTCTCTTATGGTTTGTCTCCTTCCCCCATCCCATCTTGTTTCATTTCTCTTCCCCACCACCCCCATAACCCCCTGCCCTGCCTCTCAAATTCTTCATATCAGAGCGATCATGTGATAATTGTCTTTCTCTGACTGACTTATTTCGCTTAGCATAATACCCTCTAGTTCCATCCACGTCGTTGCAAATGGCAAGATTTCGTTTCTCTTGATGGCTGCATAGTATTGCAAGGCCACCTTTAATCCATTAGCCCAATAAGTTGAACTCCTGACATCCTGTGCATAATGTCAAACCTCAAGTCCAGGAACCTACAGCTTCAACCAAGCTTATAGCTCCATTTTTATCCATGAAATGTTTGTCTTGTGTTCGATAAGACCATGTCTTTTTTATTTTTCTTTTTGCATATTTTATTTATAATGTTTTTGGAGCATGATTGACAAAATAAACTTTAAAAGTAAACATCATAAGAAGTTTATTTGAGTTTAATTTTCACCTTTATCTGTTCATCTTTATGAATTTATATATTCATACTTCTATGAATTTATCTATTTATATGTTTTGGGTTTTGTTTTTTAAAGATTTATTTATTTATTTGACACAGAGAGATCACAAGTAGGCAGAGAGGCAGGCAGAGAGAGAGGGAGAAGCAGGCTCCCCACTGAGCAGAGAGCCCGATGTGGGGCTCGATCCCAGGACCCTGAGAGCATGACCTGAGCCAAAGGCAGAGGCTTAAACCCACTGAACCACCCAGGTGCTCCTATTTATATGTTTTAATATTCATATCGATAGAATTCCACTTGATAAAAATCTGGCAAAATAAAGTTTTCATATTTATTGACTCCTACTCTGTCAAAAGATATTGTCTCGAATAGAAGAAAAAAAAGACAAAGGTGAGCAGAATAAACACATTTATTATATTCTAAGTATTTTAATTATTTTACTCTAAGACAATCTGTTTTAGTAAAGGGATATTCACATTTACTGAGAATGAAAGGAATAAATCTGCTTTATTATTATCTTCAGCAATATAAATCTACCTTCACTTCACTAATGTGTTTTTTTCTCTAACAAAAATACAAGGTCATGAAAATCACAGTTTCTGTGATCCAAGTATTTAAGAACACTTTATGATATTAATATGATAAGTGATAAGTGACAACAGAAAATCAGATACAGTTAAGAGAAAGTGTGACAGAGAAGAGTAAGAGGCAGCTGGTTCACAGAATTATAATTTTAGTCTGAGGATGTTTGCTCCTTTCCTGTGGATTACAGATTTGAGCAAAAAAAAAAAAAAAAAAAAAGCTAGAAACAAAGAAGATTAGACCCGAAGTTGAGTATTATTACCTAGGAATGGAGAAATAGGGGCACCTGGGTGGCTCAGTGGGTTAAGGCCTCTGCCTTCGGCTCAGGTCATGATCTCAGGGTCTTGGAATCGAGCCCCGCATTGGGTTCTCTGCTCAGCGGGGAGCCTCTTCCCCCTCTCTCTCTGTCTGCCTCTCTGCCTACTTGTGATCTCTGTCCCTCTGTCAAATAAACAAATAAAATCTTCAAAAAAAAAGGAGAAAGAAAGAAAGAAAGAAAGAAAGAAAGAAAGAAAGAAAGAAAGAAAGAAAGAAAGAAAGAAAGACATTGATTTTATTCATCTGCCAGCAATCATTCCCTCCCTTTTTGCACACCATCCTTTTCCTTGGAGGATTTGCCCCTCCTCAGCTCCTCAGTGTGGCTTCTATTCCAATGGGTGAACTGCAACTACCTGAGTCATAAAGTGAATATCTGACCTATCGTCTGCCAATGAGCTCTGCTTCCTCAGGATTTTGAATCTGGACCAAGTCAAGGGTTGGCAATCTTAGTTCTTACTTTGCTTATTCAGAGTCCCTTTAGCCATTACCTTTTTGCTTAACTTAACCAGGGCTGATTTATCTTATTTGACACTAAAAGATCAAAATTAGGGTGACTGGGTGCCTCAGTCGGTTAAGCATAGGACTCTCAATTTTGGCTCGGGTCTCTGGGTTGTAAGATTGAGCCCCACCTTGGAGGCTCCTCTGCATGGAAACTTTTTAAGATTTTTCTCTCCCTCTGCCTCTCCTCCTCTACTTTCTCATTCTTCCTCTCTAAATAAATAAATAATCAAAATTCGTATACATTTACGATAGAGGGAAAAACTGCTAAATAACTTCAACTAGTTAACAGTGAATCTGAGTGAAGTGGAAGGGGCTGAAAATCAATCCAAACTTACAAGTTTGAGAAATCAATAACATAAATACCATTCATTAATCAAGATTTTAGGGCATTTTGGGGGAGGCGTATATGAGGCAAACGTAGAGTCTAATTTTTATATGTGATTTACTTATTTAATATAAATAATTATTGGTTGGAGTTTTATAGGCAAAAGTGGAGGTGGCAACACCTCCAGGCATAGCAAACAGGTTTAGCAATGGGAAAAAAAATAAGAAACCAAGGAATGAAGCTTGGAGGCTGCCCAGCCATCAGAAAAGGTGGTACACAGGACTAAAAGTTAACCAGCTCACATATTATAATACCAGTGAATTTTGGCTTCTTCATCAGTAAAGCCATATAATTGATTTGTGCAATTCCTAAGATCATACAAAGTATTTTATATTACCCTTAGCAAATACTACATGCTAAGTTAATGCTTGCTGATTGTGGAGACCTTACCATAAATAAACATACTAGTGTGTTTACAGCTAAAACATCCAAGCTTTATAAAGAAGAAAAATAGTGTAAATGACATGATTTTATTTCATCTGAATTTTATTATTATCATAAAAAAACAAAAAAGCTTAGAAGAAAAGAGTTCAACTTAAATGACATTTTGACAAATACTCATTCCATATTCAATTCTAAAAATTATAAATTGCATTTTTAATTAGGTTCTGGAATACACACTAAAGGGCTCAATTGTCATTATCTCTTAAGATGCTAATGAGGCAATGTGGATTGATTATAGCATTATTTTGGGCTTATTTGGATTCATCTTCTTTAGTTTCTTGTGAAAAACTACTACACACAAACATGAATTCTTCAATTACAACTAATTGTCCATGCTTAGCAGAGATACTCAGCAGGATTGCCCATTATTACCACTGTGATTTAATTTAGTTCAGAGTCATTGGCAGGATATGTTAGTCATAATATAATGGTATCATGACATCATCATCATAATAAACATTACTACTAATTTAGCAGTAGGAAATTTGGAGTGCTAAGCATTAATACATGACTTTTTAAAACAAAAAAGAATCCCTGACTAGTGCTAAAGTAATTTACCTTTGGGCATTTTTAAGGGTTTATATTTTAAATAAATGCTCAAGGTAGCATCATGTTTAGAAAAAAAAAGGTATAGTTGTACTTTGAAATATAAGTCAAGAGCTATAATTACCTACTAATATATGTTATTAGTCATTATAATTAGCCATCATATTGTGATTATATTATTAGTATTATTATTAGTATAATAATAATGTGTTTGTACGGGCCAAGTACAGTCCTCAAACCTTCATACATGTGATTTAATTTTCACACAAGACATATGAGAGAATTATTGCTCATTTTCAGAAGGGAAAGTGAAAGTGAAATTGAGTGGGAAGAAACAGAACCTTAATAACTGAAAAAATTATACTGAATCAGTACACATGTGGCATGTATGTCCTCAGCCCATCCATAGGGAGTTTCAGAGTAATTCTCAACACAATAGCACAATGTTACCAAAGATGCTAATGGAACACTCTTTGCCTGCCTCTCTCCATGTTACCAAAAAATTTATATGAATTTAAGGTTGCTGCTGTCAGTAAACTATTTTAATTCTCCATTCAAATTTACTTAACTGAAGTCTGTCCTCTATAAAATTATAATCAAGTCTATGTTTTCTTCCAATAATTGCATTTCAAATTCATCAGCTGTTTTAGCTCAATAAAAGTGTCTTTTATTTGTTTTTTTAAGTGTCTTTTATATTCTTAATTATTAATTTTATTATATACTGCTGAACTGTATACTACTGGACAGTATTATATTCCCTTCCATCCACCAGAAGTTACATGTAATATAAGAAAATAAAGTTATAGAAGTAGCCACTATCTTCTTTCTGAAATGTCTTATAATAAGAGATAACTTTAAGAAAGAATCTGAATACAGGAATAAATGATTTTCAGATTTTGAAAAGCCTCTGAATTTTCTTGAATTCTAGAAAGCTATTTAAGTGTAGTCAACCAAGAATAAAGAGGCAAAATAATCTATATATAAAATAATGTTTATTAATTTCTTATGGCCCAGAAGTAATTCTTGAAAAAAATAATAAAACAGGAAATTAGGGCTGAAATTTGAATCCAAATACTCAAGCTTCATCTAAAAAACAAAAACAAAAAATAAATCCACGAAATAAATAAATAAATAAATAAATAAATAAATAAATAAATAAATCCACACAAAAAAGGAACTGCTAAAAACCAAAGAAAGTAGGTAGGGAAAAGGAATAACTGATTAAAAAAAATTCATTCCTGTATTTCTCAGTATGAGATACTGAATGTCTTTTGCTTAATGGAAAGATGAAGATAAGGTTTAAAAGCACTATCTGACAGCAATTTAACCATCTAATTAAAAACAGGGCTGCAATATGGAACCTAACTTGGCAGCATGGTGATTCAGTTTTTATCAGCTCAGCAAGACTTAAGTCATGTTCTGTGATTAAAACTATAGCTCTCACATGTGCACTGTCAATAGGAAACTTTTTAATAAAGATAAAATATGGCCTGTGCGATTTAAATCTGGTGAGAGTTCCAATTTAACTTAAACTAATACCGCTCTAGCTAGAAAAAATATTGGGGTTAAATACACTGCGTATAAAGCTATGCTAAATTTATCTGAAAAGGCATAGATATTTTAAACTAATCAACAGTAATTTAGTTTTCAGCGTGAAAAAGTGTCAGGGTATTTGAATAAAAAGGTAATTTATCTCTATGTAGAATTTTTAAATCTTGAAACTTCATATATTGAACAATTTGTTTGTCGACAAATACATTTGTACTTAAGCATACTTTGAGTAATGCATTAATTTCCAAATTAACATCTACTCACTGATAAAATATACTGTTTCCATAAATCAGTGTAAAACTCTGTAGAATCCCATTCAGTATAGGTTAAAAAATAAATAAACTAGTGATTAGTGAGAGGGTTGAGTATCAACCTCAGCACAGGTCGTCTCCAAATAGAAAAAAAAAAATACAAATATGAGTAAAGACTTGGGGGTTAAGGTCAAAAGAAGAAAAAAAATGCCATTTTTTTCTATGGATTGTAAATCCCTCATAGACCTGATATATCAGAACATTTTTGTTTGTTTGGGGGTTTGATTGTGTTGCCTTATGCCTTTTGTTATTTCTGTATGGCTATTATGACACCTAAGTGTGATCCATATATGGACTGAAGCAGGGCATATTTTAATCATGATTAGCAGATGAAATTATGTAGGAGATGATGAAAAATATATGCTAGGGTATGAAATAGAAAGCTAGTTCAACAGAAGTCCCTATAGGACCTGCTTCCCTAGAGGTCCAGTTTAACATTCTCAGAAGGATAACCATATACAACTACTTCTGCAAACCCACTTCTGATCATATGTCTCTCATGTCATATCACCCTGCTCTCTGACCCTGAGACCTAGTCTGTAATTTCCTTTGTCTTGGTGATTAGTTCTCCATCTTTTTTCCCTGCCAGAATCCTTACTTATTATGAGACTCTTTCTAGTTGCCTGGCTCTAGAACTGAACCTGTTCTAGTTTAGCCAAATCTTCATTCTCTTCCCCATGGGTTAGATATCCTCTCCTTAAACCTGTGCATACTATTAGGAGTTCTGCAAATATGACTTTTTTTTCCAGATTTCTGCAAACCCACATCCTTCTGTATAGGTAATTCTTTTGAAGGCATCTACCTTAATAACCTCTCCTTCCCCCATCTCTTACAGGTTGGAACTGAATTAAATTCCTCACCACAGTTTAAATAAAATCATTAAAGACAGGATTATATTTGACCTTGTGTTGAATGAAACGCCCAATAAGATAATCCTGTTTTTCACCTTCGTATTTTAAATATTTATGAAAGACCATTTAAGACCACATGTCTTGTCAAAAAAATTTCAGTCAGAATCACCCTCCTGATACCCACTGATAGAAGATGACATTCCTAATAAGACAAATTGCTTCAACTATTTGAGTTCCATTTAGCACACCTTATAATATGCCAAAATATCAATTTTTTCTGTACATTTAAGACTGACTGTCCAGCTTCACAGTTGACTTTATCTGCTTTTCTTCTGTGTTCTAAATTAAGTGGAAAGCATCCAAAGTTTGAGTTTCTTCTTCAAGCATGCCACTCGTCTTCCTTGACCTCATTTCTTTATTTTTATCCCTATTGCAGTCTGTTCTGAGTCCCAGCTTCAACTAGAAATAATTTTCAGTCATACTGTAGGCCAGGTGCAGAAAAAAATACAAAAAAATGATTTTAAAATATTTTTATTTTTGCTGATACAGTTATTTGGGATGATTTCACATGGTTATTCAGTAGGCTCTCAAATAAAAGACTTGTGGTAATGCCTTCCAAACAAGTCCTTTGAAATAACAAAACTTCTTAAGTAGAAGGATCTACTCTTAAATTGCATTTGCTTTTTTACCCTTCTCTACCAAGTATAATCCATTACAATGAATATATACAACTAGTGGCTAAGCACATAGAGTCATAACGTTGTTTTTATCATTCTAGAATCTAATAAAAATCAATTTGACTTTCCAGATGCCCGGTTGTCATGTTATGTCAACAACTAGAGCATTTTGAGAGGTCTGTATTGCCTCTGTATTTTGTGATTTCAGTCTCAGAGATCACCTTAAATGTTTGTTTCTCCCTGGATGAGATTTTTGGATCTAGTTCCTTATTCTATTCTTACTGCCTGAAACAGCTTGTCAAGTGGTAATACAGGCTGACAACTTACGTTTATAAATTAGGCATTTCTTAGAGAAGAGATCTTTAGGTTGGGGATTGGAGACTGTGGCTGCTTAGCTCTCTGGCCACTGAGGCAATTCATTGTCATTCTCAAAACAGGGAGAAAGCAAGGATATTTGCTGTGTTTCATCCACATTATCCAGATCAAAGATTTTACAGTAACACTGTCCAACATTCTTCAAGGGCTTTTTAAAATATTCCAAGGTATTTTCGGATGAGTTCACACTTTCAAAAGTCAGGCTCCATATGCACACTGCTGTAGCACAAGCTCCCAGGAGGCCCTCAAACTCTCCGTCACAAGGGCCCAAGGAGAGAAAACAGGATTGTGGATTCATGTATCATCTACAACAACTAATGAGAGGAAGTGGCTCTGAGTTTTGAAGAAAATCTGGTTCACACCAATTACTTAATCTAACAGAAAATCAAATATTTTCCTGAACCTCTGTACAAGTATAATTCCATAAATTGAACTTTATGGTTTAAGAAGATCAAAAGTTTTCATGTCCTTTTTTTTTACCTTTGTTTTTTGTTGTTTGTTTGTTTTTAAGCTGCTGATGCAATGACAAGAGCAGCCACAGAATTGAGGTAAAACTTGGGGAAATACGCAATCATATATGTTATCAACACATAGAAATTCTAGAATAAAGCACAAGTAACTCACAGATCCAGGGAAGGACCAGCTTCAAAATGTACATGTCATGAGACTCCAGATTCAATAGACCACAGAATAGCTATGGTATTCCTATAATAAAGGATGGCGTGACTACTTCTCATACAGGTTTGGGTAACCTGCCCTGGTTCCTTTCTCAGCTCAACCAACTACAAACACTTAGGATTTCTTACAGTTGAGCTCCAGGTATTAATTTCCATGTAGTGTGGATACTTTAGTTGGACATAAGAGAAATTGATTAAAATTCACTTAACCAAAGAAAGAAAAGTTAAAGAAACCTATGGTGGCAGCCCATTTCAGAGATGCTCAAACCATATTCAGGATGAGGTTCTACTTGCTTCATTTTCTAACACTGAACTTCTGTGCTTGGGCTCTTGTCAAGGTCACTCTGGATATTTCCAGGCTTGTGTCATATGATATAGCTACGCCTGCAAAAAGAGAGATTCTCTTTCCTATAATTCCCCTGCACATCTCCCAAATCTAAGTGGCCTGATTTCGGTCATGTTCTCATCCCTAAACTATTTGCTGAGAAGAATGACCAGGTAGACCCTATTTAGTCAGATGTAGGTCACATAAGCACTTCCAGGTTTTGGGTGACATCAATCTATAAAAACCTGTGGAGTGAGGTATGTTTTTCCAAAAGAAAATTAGGTTTTTGAAGCCAGAGAAACAGATACTGCTTAAGCAAGAACATTCATCCAATACACACACACACACACACACACACACTTCACTTACTTTATATAAAATGTTATATACTCTAAAATTTGTGAGTTTAAAATTATAATTAATATATACTATTTTAATATTTAGATCAAAGGAAGGTTAGTCTCTATTTGTCATCAAATAGATTTGTCACCCCCTATCTATTTTGTAATCAAAGACATTAGTCTCTATCTATTCGTACATCAGCTCGTAATGCTTATGAAATGAAAAATTTAGTAATTATAGGAATTTTTTTTAAGATTTTATTTATTTAAGAGAGCAAGAAAGGAGCATGAGCAAGGTGAGCAGCAGAGAGAGAGAGAGAGAAGCAGATTCCCTGCTGAGTGGGGAGCCAGATGTGGGGATAGATTCCAGGACCTGGGGATCATGACATGAGCTAAAAGCAGATGCTTAGCTGACTGAGTCACCCAGGTGCCCCATAGGAATTATTTAAACATCATTTTGATAACACTGACTGTATTGACTTCCTAAAGCTACCATAACAAAGTACTGCAAACTGGGTGGCTTAAGAGGAGAGAAATTTATCCTCTCTTCTAAAAGCTTGAAGTCTGCAATCAAAGTGTAGGAAGTATTGTTCTCTTCTTGCATACTCAGAAAGAGAATCTATTCCGTGACTCTCTCCTAGCTTCTGATGACCTTTGGCAATCTCTGGTGTTCTTTGGTTTGTGGCAACATAACTCTAATCTCTGCCTCCATGGTCACATGACCCTCTCTTATATGTCTGTTACTGTGCTTTTCTTTATATAAAGACACCAACCATACTGGACTGCAGTTTATCCTAAATTAGTATGATCCCATCTTAATTTGATTTTATGTACTAAGACTTTATGCTCTTTTTTTAAACAGATTTTATTTATTTATTTGACAGAGAGAGAGATCACAAGTAGGCAGAGAGGCAGGCAGAAGAGAGGGGAAACAGGCTCCCCGCCGAGCAGAGAGCCTGATGCAGGGCGACCCTGAGATCATGACCTGAGCAGAAGGCAGAGGCTTAACCCCCCCTGAGCCACCCAGGCGCCCCCTACTCTATTTTCAAATAAGGTCACAAATACGTGTGTGAGGGGCTGGGGGACATAATTCAACCCATAATACTGACTCTTATAAGAGACAATAGTGATTAAAATCTAATAATTAGAGCCTAATTAATAGAAACAGTTTAATTCCAGAACTAACACTTAGCAGACTACACACACACACGTACATGTGTACATATAAAATTATATATATAATTAATCTTTATTTTATTCCTAATGTTTTCCATTTAAAATGGGTAAGGAATAGAAATTTGTGTATAGGTACAGTACCTACCTCCATTTAATAAAAAATAGTGCTCAAAATTTACACAAAACTTATAGTATAGACTGTCAAAACTAAGTGGAAATCTTTATTTCCACTTTTTTGACAGGAATTCCTTTTTTTAATTCTAGTATAGTTAACTAAGTGTTATATTAGCTTAAATTGTATAATATAATTATTCAACAATTCTATACATTACTCAGGGCTCATCATGATAAATGTACTCTTAATCCCCTTCACCTATTTCACCCATCCCCCCACCAATATACCTTCCATCTGGTAACCATCTGTTTATCCTCTATAGTTAAGAGTCCGGTTTTTGGTTTGTCTCTTTTATGATAGAAATTCTTAACATTTTAAGATAAAAGCTTTTGTGCAAAGTTTAAGTATTCTTGAGAAAATATTTTTAAAATGCATGAAAAAATACATATGACAATGTTGTGTAAATAATCAAAATGCTTTTAGCCTAAATGATAGCCTATGAGTTGTCTTATATCCCCTCTTCCCCTGCCTCTTTATTAACTATCTCTTGAAAGCCCTCAGGGCTTCAGTTAATGTTAATCTGAAAATATTACCTTTGGCCTTGGGTTAATTAAATTTTCCAAGTTTGAAAGACTTATAAATAGTAGAGCCCAGACTCAAACCTAGTACTATCTGATTTCCAACCTCACACAATTTTCCTAAAACAATGCAACCTTTTGTCCTGCCTTAAAGTTTGGAATTTTAAACACACTGTTGCCCATCTTGCCCTAAAATTTATGTTAATTTTTAGATGTTCTGGTCTTAACTGGATATACAACCAACTTCACTGCAATACAGACATAATTAGCTTGTCTTCATGATGATAATTAAAGGTAGTAGGTAATAATTGTGGGGTCTATAGTATAGTGAGATGGTACAGAAGTAGGTGATAAACAACATAAAGTCTAGTTCTAGATATGCCACTTAATATAAGTATTTAGCATTATAGTTCTTTAATGTAACTTTGGGCAAGTCCATTAACTGATTGAGCAACTGTAAATTTAGCAATAGCAAGCCCCATTTTTCCAATCTTTTTTTTTTTAAAGATTTTATTTATTTATTTGACAGAGAGAGAGAGAGATCACAAGTAGGCAGAGAAGCAGGCAGAGAGATAAGGGGAAGCAGGCTCCCTGCTGAGCAGAGAGCCCGATGCGGAGCTCGATCCCAGGACCCTGAGATCATGACCTGAGCCGAAGGCAGAGGCTTTAACCCACTGAGCCACCCAGGCGCCCCAATTTTTCCAATCTTTTGAAAGTGAATCATATGAAACATATAAGAACATTGTAAAATATTATAGACCTAAAACATACTGATAATTGGCCAGCTACATGTATGATGATAAAGTATTTTAAAATAAAGTTGATAAATTAAGTTGCTAACAAATTTTTCTCCAAATATTATTTTAAAATGTAACTTCCGCAAAGTTCCCTTGAAAATTAAATCCATCCTTCTAATGACAAACAACTATTCTTTTTAAAATAATATGAATAAAAATATTGACAGAATTAAGTGTTACAACATGTCAACATTTATATTCAAAGATTTAGTCATTAGCATGTCATTCACAGGGCTTACAGAACACTAGAAAAATAAAACTTAGGGGATAAAAGGAAGCTTAGCAATCATTCTCTGCAGTCTTCACATTTTAAAGATCAGAAATTAGAAGCCAAATGTTTTTTAATTACATTTTATGCAGTTACAGTAAGTGAAAAGAATTCCATCCTTTCTCTAGAAGAAACAGCAACTTCCTTAAGAAATCTAACTTGAAGTTATAATGAATGATCATGGAAATAACTCTGTCCCAGCATTAATGCTGACCCAGGTCATGATCTGGAGAAGCCTCAGAATTTGGAATCAAATGAGATAGACATGAATTCTGGTAATTATTCCAAATAGCTACATGATCATAGGCAAATTATATGCATTCATTGAGCATCAATTTTCCTTCTCATTGTAATGGGAGCAATAAAAGGAATAAAAATGGGAGCAAAATGAAAGTTAGTATTGAGAATTGAGAGAGATAAAAGCTAATGCTTATGGTATGTAGTAAGTATTAAACAAATCACAGCTTTCTTTTGGACTCTTAAAAATGATGCTTTAACAAAATGAGCGAAATAAGTTGTTTCAGAATTAAACCATTAATAAAGTAACAGAAACTCCGTGATATCCTGAAAAACAACAAGATTAGTATCTAGGAGATCTGAATATTAATTTCAATTGCATTTATCAGTATTTGTGGAAACTGAGCAAATCAAAACCCAAATTATTCCCAGTTTCTTCATGTTGCATTTAGCAACAATCTTACTCCCCTTACAAACTTCAACAGATTTTGTACATATGAAGGTCGAAGAAACAATGTATGTGAAAATGCTAGGTAAATGTTCCTCCATAAAGAAGTCAAATTACTGTCAATAAATAAGAGTAAATGTAAATTATAACTTAAATACAATAAAGCATAGCTTCCTCAAAAATAAGCACTATATCAAATAAATCTGTCTGCTTGTATTTGAATGAAACAAAAATCATACTCAAAATTCTATTCTTCCACTCTAAACTTTTATTCAGTCCTTTAATCAAATGTAGTAATAAATATATAAAAATAACAGATATATTTGCTGCTTGTTGAACATTGAGTTAAAAGAACAAAAACAATAGAATAAGGAGTTATGTAACTTTTTTAAGATTTTATTTATTTATTTATTTGATAGAGAGATCACAAGTAGGCAGAAAGGCAGGCAGAGAGAGAGGGGAGAAGCAGGCTCCCTGCTGAGCAGAGAGCCCCATGTGGGGCTGGATCCCAGGACCCTGAGATCATGACCTGAGCCGAAGGCAGAGGCTTTATCCCACTGAGCCACCCAGGTGCCCCGATTTTTTTTTTTTTAACCTGAGGCTTGAAATGGTCTAGGACAGATGCATTCGTTGGTGAGTTTGTGCAGAGTAGAAAATACAGGGATCCATGCCCTGAGCTAACGATGCTGTGGGTAGGGTCTGGGGCTAGCTATACAAAATACTCCCCACCTGATTTTGATGAGTGGCTTGATTGTACTATCCCTAATCTACCAAATCTTCCAATTACCATACTGGAAATCAATATGTAGGAAGAAAAATTATCCATATTTCAGAGCTTTTCAGACTTAAAACCCTTTCCAAAAAATACAATAATAAATTCCTAAGATTAAAAAGACTTAGGCTATCCTATAATCAAAAATAATCAACTGGTTCTGAACATGTACACAGATTTTCTAGATAAAATAGAAAAATAACTGATCATTTATTTCCAGATGCTTTGAAAGGGTTACGGACTGAAATACCTAAGGGGCAAATAAATTATGCACATAAATGGTATGAGGATGTGGAGCAACAGGAATTCTCATTTACTGCCAGAGGGAATGCAAAATGGTACAGCCACTTTGGAAGACACTTTGGAGGTTTCTTACATAAATAAACATACTCTTACCATATGTTTCAGCAATCACACTTCTTGGTATTTATCCAATTGAGTTGAAAACTAATGTACACACACACACACACACACACACACATACACACAAATCCTGCACACAGTTGTTTATAGCAGCTTTATTCATAATTGCCAAAAACTAAGAAAAACCAAGAAGTCTTTCAGTAGGTGCATGAATAAATAAACTGTGGTGGTACATCCAGATAATGGAATATTATTCAATGCTAAAATGAAATGAGTTATTGATCCATGGAAATACATGGAGGAAATTTAAATGCATACTGGAAGTGAATGAAGCCAGTCTGAAAAGGCTACACATTGCATGATTCCAACTATATAACATCCTGGATCAGGCAAAGCTATAGGGACAGTAAAAATATCCGTGATTACCAGGGGTTCAGGGAAGGGAGGGATGAATAGAAAAGGCAGTAAATGTACTCTGTATGATCTCATAATGATAGACTCATGTTTTTATACATTTGCCCAAACCTATAGACTGTATAATAACATCAAGATGGGCACCTGGGTGGCTCAGTGGCTTAAAGCCTCTGCCTTCACCTCAGGTCGTGATCTCAGGGTCCTGGGATCGAGCCCCATATCATGCTCTCAGCTCAGCAGGGCAGAGAGCCTACTTTCCCCTCTCTCTCTGGCTGCCTCTCTGCCAACTTGTAATCTCTCTCTCTCTCTCTGTGTCAAATAAATCTTTAAAATCTTTTAGATTTCAAAATAAAATCTTAAAAAAAAATAACATCAAGAGTGAACTACGATGTAAACGAGGGACACTGGGTGATAAAGATGTGTCTGTGTAGGCTCATCATTATGGTGGGAGATGTTGATAATGAGGGAGGTCGTGCAAGTGTGTGGGGATCTCTGTACCTTCTGCTCAATTTTTCTATCAATTTAGAATGGCTCTGAAAAAGAAAGTCTATTTAAAAAAAAGCCTTAGTAATATCCTTATTATTGGGTGTGGTGCATGAAAAATGAATCTTGGAACACTGAAAAAATAAAATTTTTAAAAATAATAAATAATAAGTAAATAGATATACTTTAAAAAAGAAAAGTAATAAATCAGGGGAGAATTTCTGATAATTCTCTTTTCAAAAGTCTATTTTTTAAATTGTATAAAATTGAATTTTATGTCAACAACTGGAAAAGCTGGAAAAATAAAACCTGACTTATTCATTCCAACACTGGTATACTTTTTCACCATAACATATGTGTTACTTTAAAACCTAAGACATTTCATTGTATTAATTACAAAATTGTAATGTATGTAATTTAATATAATAAAGTAACAATTTGTTTAACACAAAGTCTTAAAAATTAAAAATTACTTCAAATGTGTCAAGGAAGATAATTTCATTAAAACTCTCAAAGTAACTATTGTTTAAGAGCATTAAGTCCAATAATTTACACGGCCACTCTGATATTAAAATATTGTATAGAAAGAACAATTTGTTATGGCAGGACAAAAACATTGGTTTAAAATGCATAAAAGTAGTGAAAGTTTACTAATTGTCTTCAGCAGAATAGGAGAGAGAAGGAAAAATACTTACTGAATATTTCAAATAATATTGTATGCATATTTACATTTTTATTCAGTTTCACAACTTTGTAAATTAGGAATCAACTCATTTTGTTGAAGAGAAAACAACTCTAGAATGATTAAATGACTTGCATAAGATAATATAGCCTTTATTGTCATAACTGTGACTTAAAGTCATGTCTAGATGATCCAATCAAATGCCCACTCAACTATCCTGCCTATAAAGCATTTATTTTAGCTATCTCAATGCAACATTAGAATACAGAAGAGGAGAACCCAGTAGAATTATCACGAAATATGTTAAGAGGAGAGAAAAAAAATATCTAGAACTAAGCAGCAAAATTACTAATCTATTTCAAAGTTCTAATCAAAATCAGGGGCACCTGGGTGGCTCAGTGGGTTAAAGCCTCTGCCTTCTGCTCAGGTCATGATCTCAGGGTCCTGGGATCAAGCCCTGCATCAGGATCTCTGCTCAGCAGGGAGCCTGCTTCCCCCTCTCTCTCTGCCTGCCTTTCTGCCTACTTGTGATCTCTCTCTCTGTGTCAAATAAATAAATAAATAAATCTTTTTAAAAAATTCTAATCAAAATCCTTCATTACTTTTAAAATTAATTAATTAAAAATCATCTAGAAAGAGTACCATACTAGCTACTTTTAAATATTCACATAATTTTCATGTAGAAGGATGAATTTACTCACTCTTGATCAAGGATATAGGAGCAAGAACTGGAAACAAGAACACAGATTTTACTTTAATTTAAGAAGCAGTTTTCAAGTAATAAGCACTATGTAAAGATGGAATAGCGTATCCAAGTAGAAAGTCAAACCCGGACATCGGAGACAGTTAAGAGGCGAAAGTTCCTTAATTGTATAAGTGAAGCAAATATTGCCTCTAACTTTCAATATCAATACTTTAATATACTAAAAACACGTATATTTCTTTTCCACATTCTCATATAAAGGAGTGTGGTGAGAATTGTGGCCAGGATACTTCAGTGAAAAGTAACTTCCAAGAAGGTACCCCTCAGATGCTTTTGTACATCCTTGAAATACATTCCTTTCTCACGAATATGCTTAAGTTATTCCCAAGTGATGGAAATACATCCCAAAGCAACCACCCTTGTACTTATTGGATAACAATTATATAACTGAGTTTAAAAATCTATATTCCTCCACTCTGAAAATTCGGATACAAGTTAAAAATACCTCCTTTCCTCGGTAGTGGAGCAATTCTAAATGTGATCCAATGTGTACCTGATGGTTGACTTTTTACCTACCCATGTTCCCCTGTGTCATTCCTACCATGTCTTTTCATGAGAAAGATGTACCTCTGAGTGGAGACACAGACCAAAAATGTGCGTACAGATGAGCAAAATCTAAAGTGATATTGCGTAATGAAAGAGCAAATGGACTTCTACTCCACACATAACAAGATTTCAAACCCAACTATAACACTTACTAGCTTTGTCACCTTTATTAACATTTCTCAATTTCAGTTTCCTCTGAAAGTTAAGAAACATATTTACCTTTTAAGATTAGTACAGTGATTTTCTTATTTATAATACCTGGCACATAGGAAGTACTTATTCAATGGAAATGATTTTATTTTGGGGAATTTCCTTGATACCCACAATCCACTCTCAAATCTTTTTAGCACTTGCTTCCGGCATCAGATCTGAAAAGGTGACTAGGTTATTTAAAGTTCCCTGACATTTGTGGTTGCCTTCAAAAAAAACAGCTGTCTTGACAAAAAAAATTTATTTGTACTACACAACAGAATCACTGAGGAGAAATATTTTGGTAAGTCATTGCTTATACTCTGTGATTTTCAACTGAATCTGCATAAAATAATAAACTTTAGAGTTGAAAAGACAAGCACATTCACATCCATTAGGATGAACATTATTAAAACACACACACACAAACAAAGAAACCATACACACACACACACACACACACCCCAAAATGACAAGAGTTGTGAGGATGTGGAGAAATTGGAACTCTTCTATATTGCTGGTGGCAATGTAAAATGGTACAGCCACTATGGAGAATGATATGGTGGTTCCTCAAATAATTAAACATAGAATTACTATATGATCCAACAATTTCACTTGAGTATATATTTAAAAGAATTGAAAGCAGAGATTCAAGTAGATATCTGTATGCCAATATTCATAGTTAAATTTTTACAATAACCAAAATGTGGAAGCAACCCAAATAACCATTAATATATAAATGGAAAAAAATGTAGTTTATACCTACAATAGAATATCACTTTGCTTTCAAAAAGAAGAAAATTCTGACATTCTATAGCTAGGATGAGCCCTGTGGTCATAATGCTAACTGAAATAAGTCAGTCATAAAAGGACACATTCTCTATAATTCCTACATATTTAGAACAGTCAAATTCATAGAGATGGGAGGTAGAATGCTATGTGCCAAGAACTGGGAAGAGGGGAAGCTGGGTTTAGTGTTTTAGTTTGGTTATAATCTTTTAGTTTGGGAAGATAAAAAGGGCTCCGGAGAGAAATAGTGGTGGTAATTTCACAAAAATGTGAATTAATACCACTGACCTGTACACATAAAAATAGTCAAAATAGTAAATTTTATGCTATATATATATCCTTTTTTCCCCAAAATATTTTTATTTTCTTTTTTCAGTGTTACAAGATTGTTTAGGCACCACACCCAGTGCTCCATGCAATACATGCCCTTCTCAATACCCACCACCAGGCTCGCCCAACCCCCCACCTCCTCCCCTCCAAACCCCTCAGTTTGTTGCTCAGAGCCCACAGTCTCTCATGGTTCATCTCCCCCTCCGAATTCCCCACCCCGTTCACCCTTCTTAACTCTTAAAAATTAAAACATACATACACACACATACACACACACACACACACACACACAAACACATACAAAGTGCCCAGAATCTACCCCAGATTAGCAACTGTGCTTTTTACATGAATGCTTAGTAAATTTCATGTGAAGGCAGGAATGAATATCACCTTTTTAACCAGCGGAGGTTTCCTATTAAAAATGTGACTTCCTATAGGGGGTGCCTCAGTGGCACAGTCAGTTAAAACATCTGCCTTCAGCTCAGGTCATGATATTAGGGTCCCAGGATCAAGCCCCACATCAGGCTCCCTGATCAGCAGAGAGTCTGCTTCTCCCTCTCCCCATCTCTCTCCCACCACAGCCCACTTGTGCTCTTGCTCTCTCATATAATGTGCATGCTATCGCTCAAATGAATAAATAAAATCTTTTTAAAAATAAATAAAAACATGACTTCCTATGTATCAACTGTTTTTTTCAATCTTCACAATACTTAATACTCTGTTAACAAACTTTGAGATAAGAATGTCATTTCTTAAAATCTGAACACGTTTGAGGTATATGTAATCAATCTCTTGCTCTCTAAATTTGATTCACAATTTAGTAACATAAGGTCATTGAAAAGAAATAAATATAACTTTCCTTCTTACACATGTATGTAAGCTACTGTGATATGAACCAAATGAAGCATTATTAATCTTGATTTTATCTTGTAAATTAAAAATGCAAACCTTTATGCAATATTTCTTTTTCAGTGGAGAAAATAGCACTGACAGAATAGAGCGATGTAAGATTCCTGATTCCTACATTTTATGGAATATGCCTATATTTATTTTCCTAGGTTGTGGGGGTAAAACAAGTTAAATACCATTCTTGTATTAAAAAATCACAATTGAGTAAGAGAAAATACATTTCTCACTTATAAGCCCTATGTAGTTCTTACATCCTAAACCTAACAGAATAAATCAACATGCACTGTTCATTTCTAGGTTGAATATTAATTTTTTGTGGGTCTTTTAGAGGGTTTCTATGAGGCAAGGTTGTCACCATGGATGATATAATTAATATAGTATGCAAATCAATACGGCTATTAGCACTTGAATATCTAACAAGTAATACATCCAAAACTATAGAAAAATACTAAATCAATTCTTGTGAGTAGATCAAATAATGATTCAGATCAAATCATGGTTCAGAATTTACATTTTAAATGATTGAAAGCATTTTTAGAAAATATCGTGATCATATAATTATCTTTGCGTATTGTCCCCACCGAATTTCAATTCTGAGAATAACAATTTTTCCACTAGAAAAATGCCAAAAGGCCCCAAGTACTTACACAAAGCAGCATTATGGTACTACCATGCCCCCTTTGTGAACCATGGATCAGATCTATCTATTGTTTCAGACTACTATCAATAAATACCATCCAAGAACATGGAAAAAAAATCCTCATGTAGACAAGTGAAAATTAAAGTCACTGGGAGAGAGGCCCTACCTCCATTTTGCAATACGCATGTATTATACCTTAAAAAGTATGGTAATATAGCTTATGAAGGGAAAGATAAGTTGGAGGTGTGTTTTCTCAAACACTAGTCTTTTTCAGTTTCAAAAATAATTATAGCCACAATACAATGAACAGCTCTGTTCATTATGGGAATAAAAGCTCCAGAGGATATCTCAACAGCTTTTCCTTTGTAGCCAGAGACTGATTGCAAAGGGACACGTCAGAATCTGACTGTTGGTATATGTGAGATGTTTTGCAAAGGATGAAAAAATTTATGGGAATCAAATGAAGCTCTACAAACTGATCCTGAAAAGAGAGGAAACAATGTATAAGTATAGGACTTAGCATCCCACTGTCCTTTCAAAGAGCTCAGTCTTTGTTCTCACCCCCCACCAATCCTTGCAAAAATGGAGAGAGATAGCGGTGGTAATATAATAAATTACCTATGTATCAATATTATCAATAAAATGTGCCCATGTGCACGTGTCTATCTCTCCTGCCTAGACCCAGCACTTCGAGTTTAGCAATGATCTCCTAGCACACGACTTCTTGAGGAACTTTTGTTGAATTACATGCCACCAATGAGCCAGAAAAATTCAGACTGCCCTTTGCATGGATGTCCAGATTTAAGAAGAGAGCCCCTGTCTGGTTTGCTGTGAAACGGCTGAAGGATCCTGATCTAAGCCACAGGCACAATCCTCTCCCTTCTTTCTGTACCTCAGAAATCCACCTCAGCAGAAGAAACACATCAATAAGGTGAAATTGATTTGTCCTGAAATCTCTGCATCTATTTAAATTTAGCTTCTTTACTATTAGTCTACTGATTGCAATTCATTGCCATGGTGGATACCAAGTGGAACAACTCCAAGCTGGATTGGATAATAAAATTAGGAAAATATATACAAAACATATTTTGCTTCCAACTATATCATCTCACGGGACCTGAATATCATATCACGGAGAAAAAGAATTTTTTTTTTTAGAATTTTTGAATAAAAGCTATTCCTTGTACAGATAGCACGTTAGTATCTGTAGATTCTCTAAACAACTGGACAGGAACTGTCAGGAACTGACAGGAACTCCTGCTAAAAATTTCAGTAACGTATCTATTATAAACCCAAATTAATCCATAACCAAAAACAAGGCAGAGTCAATGACATGAAAAGAAAAATAAAAGCGTTTTTTTTTCTTAAAGCTACAGCCTATCTATTTAAAGTCTTTATTAAATTGTTTAAAATATTTATCATGCTACCACTCTAGGTTTATCCATGTATTTCCCCTTTAACTTTGTCATAGTAAACATTAAATTTTCATGTCATATTCAAGAAGATGCATGTCCTCCTTAAAACTCTTTCTCAGTCAATTTTGTGTGTCAACTCATGATTAGCCACACTAATGAACAGAAGTAATGACATAGAAAATTCTATGTGGAGAAATAAAAAGAAATATTTTTGGCGTCACTATGCTTTCCTTTATTATAAAGCAGATTTTACCATCACCAACTTGGTACTATTGGTACAACTTGAAACTATTATATTGTACCAAACTCCTACTATTTTACTGGTAAGACAAAAAACAAAAACAATGTAGAAACATTCTGATTTATGAAAAGAAACTCACAAGATGAAAAATTTGTCACAGTTAAATCACAAGGTAGATAAACTATATCTGAACAATCAGTTGAGTTTTACCTAGAAGAATGCTTGTACATTGCAAATTTGTGTGTCTATGCATGTGCAAATTATGTATATGCTTATGTATGTATGCATGTGCACATTTATGCATACATGTAGAAAGGGTTTGGTGATGAGAAACTGCATTTCTGTCATGAAATATTAATATTTTCATTGTAGTATTTTAATTTCTGCATATTTTGTGGACCATTGTGTAGAAAAGAAAGATATAATTTAAAATGTATATGGTAAAAATGGTATATTAGCGTAAAAAATAAAATGCTGAAAAAATGTAAAACTAAGGTAACTTTTTCTTCATTCTTTTCAAGAAATATGTAAACATATGCCAAAAAGAAACTGCAGAAAATCAATGTATACTGATATGTGATATGGATGTCCATATAGCATGAAAATATATTAAAAATTATAAATATTTCTAAGAAGTCATAAAGTATTTTATATTCAAAAGTTTAATCAGATTTTGAAAATGGTACTTAACAGAAGATTCTTTCATTATAAAAAAACAAGAAGCATTAGAAATCAGTTTATATCAAGTTTCTTCTATTCAAGAGATACACACTGTCTATCTTTTTCAAAGCTAGATGAGAACAGGATAATTTTTCTCACTCGTCAGTATGCTCTACCGATGGGTTAAATAATAGGACTCAAAGCCAAAACAAACACATGCATCTCAATCTATTTTTTTTTCCATTTTCCTTTTTTTTTTTCTTTTGATACTAAACTTTCCCATATATGTTTATCAACTACATATGTTCGAGCAACTAAAACCCTGGGTCTGATAATCTACAAAATATCATTTAAAATATAGAAACACAGCTACTAGTACTATTTCTAATGTTCACTCAAACAAACATTTATTTTTAAAACATAAACATCAAAATATCACTAATACATCATTTCATTTTAATGCTATCATATGAGTGACAGTGTTACATAGTAGTTAGGAAATGGGACTCAGGGGGTCAGATTTTCTGGATCCAAATCCTGACTCTGCCACTTTACGGGAACATGACCTTGAGTAGGAGCTTAAGCTTCTTAAGTGCTTCACCTTCCTCATCGACTTGACAGGGTTATTACAAAGATTAAATGAACTCATATATTGAATACTTAGTGACTGGATATGGAGCACTCTAACTATTAGCTATTATTATGTCATGAGCTTTTCTTTGTCTGATAAATATGATATTTTTTGACAAACTAGTAGGTTAAAAACCTCTTTGAAAATTAAACTAAGTTAATCTTACCAGGGTTTAGAAGCCTCCTTATAGCAATCTTTTTGACCTTCATTCTTCTAATGGGAGATAAATTGTAGTTCAACAAATTCTCTCTCTCTCTCTCTCTCTCTCTTTCTCACACACACACACATACACACACACACACAAAACCCAAATCATCTTCATGGTAATTGGATGCACCAAGTATGGCAAATTTAAGTGTTAACATCCATTTCACAGATAATTCTGATTTTTTCAAGGTTTATGATTTCATCATAAAAATTCATTTCCCAAGGAAGTTTGCAAATATATCTCAGTCTGTGTGTCATTGTTTTTTTTATTGCCTGTCTTTTAGTACATTTGATTTATATTACTAGTGAAATAAAAAATATTTTTTTTTAGAATTATAAAATGCATATTCCACAAATAAACACTCTGGATAATCACAGTGAAATCACATGAAGTACAGCAGAAAGAATATTAAAGGGGGTTTTGGATGTGAATGACTGTTTCAGAGTGAAGGCTAATATCAACGTTGATAACAGTCCCCAAGTAGGTCCAGCCAAGTTGGTTCTCAGAGAGATTGGCTGCTGTAGCAGTCATTGCACATATTAAGTCAAAAATTAGGAGAAATAGCAAAATTCCCGAAAAAGATTCCCTTAATAATACTTTACAACTCATTCTTAAAAATGATCTCTGTTTTTAAATGGTCCTACTTCAGGAAGTAGTATCTTTTGTAAGGTTATTATAGTTAATGTAAAGTAGAAATTTCTTTTGTATCAGACTTAAAAAGGAAGGGCCTCTGGTTCTAGTATTATAGAATTTAGCAACTAAATCTGTTTAATTACTTATATCATTATGATTGCATTGCACCTGATGTTTCCATTCCACATCTTCCTTTTCCATGCATCTTTCCTGCTTCTCCTTCTTGAGTACAGAATCAGAAGTAGAAACTGTGTTTGGAGGAGGTGGGAGAATCTTCAAGTTATATAGGACTTTCCCTTTTGGGTCCTACTAAGACCCAAGCTGAGTCGAATTATCAGGCTGTGCTATTTTAAATGAAAGACTGTGAAGTCATTTGTTTTGAAATTTTGCACAAATAAATCTCTGTTCCACTGAATGCACTTGAGTGTATTTGAAAACTTGACGAAATGATTTGGATCAGCTAAGAAAAATGGGCATGATAAATGTCAGAAGGCCAAATCAGTAATCTAAGCTACATATCTAAAAATAAAGGACGTTCTGAAATAATCATGATATCTAATTCACTTATTATTGACTACACTATTCTGTAATGAAATTAATTATTGTATGAATTTTTCCATTACCTAAAGATGCTCTCCTACTTAGTATTTTAAGAATCTAACCAACAATAAATATCATGTTGAACATATAATGATTATAAACATGTAAAGATTTTTATTTTAAAAGAATTAGATTCTTACCCTGATCGAAGGCCTTTCCTGGACTCCAAGTGTGGAAATAATCATCCTGAGGAGGAAAAGAATGTGAATTGAGTGTATATGAGCAATTAAATTGTAAAGACTTATATAAAATCTAGAATAAAATGTGAAATACAGAAGCTGAATACAAACCTCTACTTCCTGTAATGGCAAGCAGCAAATTATAAAATAAATAAATAAAAAATAAAAAAAGGAACAAGAGAAAAACAATAGTTATCAAAAGGGAACACATTGTTTACACGTTATAGAAATGTTTTTCAATAAGTGTGTTCATTTTCATTGCAAGTCAATGTTTACTATAATAATTTAATTATATTTGGTTGCCACTTCACCTAAATAGTATAATGCAATACTTTCAGTTGCAATTCAATGTGTAATAGAATATGCATATATAATTACCCTAAACTAATAAGCTACAAAAGTATCTTACCATTCTCTAGTTACACAATTTCATTTTCCACTAGTACAATAGTAAATGGAACCATCAATACAGCCCCAAAAATACCAAGTGAGTCTGCTCTAGTCCATATAGTATAAATAGACTTTGTGCAAATCTGTCACATGATAATTGAATATCTAAGGTGTTCATCAAAATGCAATTAGAAGCTTGAAAAAAAATGCACACCTAATTAAATCTTGCCTAAAATTTAAATCTTTAATATGGAAAAGAATAATTACAATATACTTACTATACATATATTTAATAAACATGACTATACAACACTAAGTGAGGCAATGCGTACTGAAAAAGATTTTTTAAAAACCCAAACACATTGACCAACTCGATTGTAGTTACTGTTTTACCACCCTAAAAGCCTCATAGATGAACCACATACATATCATATTTTATGCTAGCTAAAACAGATTTAACTGTTCAAATTAATAAGCTTTATCATATTTTATGGTCAATAAAACACATTTAACTGTTGAAATTAATAAGCTATTTTCACTATAGTAAGAAAGAGTGGTACATCATGGTGAGGTTCCTTGACTAAACATTTCTTATCTCCAAACTCTTAAATCTACTAAAGTCAATGCATTGGAAATCTATAGAACTCAGGAATCTATAAAAGTCAAACGGAGATTCTTTGAATCTTCTTTCTAACCTCTTTTGCTAAAACCTCCTCTTGTACAAAGAGGAAAATGTAGCACTTTTTAATTATGGAAAGAAATACACTTCCTAACTTACTCAAAAGTTTCAAGTTGTGACAAAAGCTCTTCCTTATTGTGACTAATCTCTCTCTCTCTCTCTGTGAAATAAATAAATAGAATCTTTAAAAAAAGAAATCATCTCTGTCAATCTTATATTCAGGTTGAGATAGGGTTATGTTAAGACAATGACATTTATGGCAGTCTACATTGATAGGTTATGCAATAAATTATCGAAGATCAGATAAAGGGAAGATAACACCACTGGATAATTAAAAAAATACTGATTGCTTAGGCTCTTTTTAAAATATCTTTGTAAAAAAATTGTAGAATGATAGAATTCTTGGGAAATTAAGCTTTCAAATTAGATTCCTCCACTCAAGTCTCAAATCTTTGGCTGAAGGTCATAACACACCCATTTATAACTTTTGGTTTTTTATTTTTATTTTTTAAAAGATTTTATTTATTTATTTATTTGATAGAGAGATCACAAGTAGGCAGAGAGGCAGGCAGAGGCAGGGAGAAGCAGGCTCCCCACTGAGCAGAGAGCCCAATGTGGGGCTCCATTCCAGGACCCCGAGATCATGACCTGAGCTGAAGGCAGAGGCTTTAACCCACCGAGCCATCCAGGCATCCCGACTTTTATTTTTCTAAATTGCATCTCAACTGTGTAGGGATGACTACTATTCGGTCAAAGCATGGAGAGGAGTTGGAATTTCTCTTTGAAGCATAACAAAACCAGACAAAACAGAAAACAAACCTTAACCAAACCAAACTAGACAATAAGAATGAGTGGTGGATTTAGAGGCAGGAAAACTTAAATTTAAGTCTTTTTTTTTAAAGATTTTATTTATTTATTTGACACAGAGGGAGAGATCACAAGCAGGCAGAGAGGCAGGCAGAGAGAGAGGGAGAAGCAGGCTCCCTGCTGAGCAGAGAGCCTGATGTGGGGCTGGATCCCAGGACCCCGAGATCATGACCGAAGTCCAAGGCAGAGGCTTTAACCCACTGAGCCACCCAGGTGCCCCTTAAATTTAAGTCTTAAATTTACCACTTACTAGCTGTATTACTTTAGAAAATGATGTAAATAGGGTTCCTGAGTGCTCAGTGAGTTAACTGTCTACCTTCTACTCAGATCATGATCTCAGGGTTGTGAGATGAGTCCCACATCAGGCTTCCTGCTCTGTGGGGAGTCTGCTTCCCCCTCTGTCTCTGTCCCTCCCCGCTGCTCATTTTCGCTTTCTCTGTCTTTCTCTCTCTCTCTCTCTCAAATAAATAAAATTTTAAAAAAAGAAAGAAAGAAGGAAGGAAGGAAGGAGGGAGGGAGGGAGGGAGGGAAGGAAGGAAGGAAGGAAGGAAGGAAGGAAGGAAGGAAGGAAGGAAGGAAGGAAGGAAGGAAGAGAAAGAAACAAGATGATGTAAACCTCAAATCCTGTGACTAAATTTGGGGGGAAAAGATTCCTGCCTCTCTGACAAAGGTGCTGTGGGGATTAGTTATAAAAAATGTAAATAACTGCACAGTATCTGACATAAAGGAGCTGCTAAAACATACTTGCTAATTGGAAGCACCATGTTTATCTCTGTTAGTATCTTTGAGCAACATCACCACTGGACAACCTTTCATTACTGATAACAAAGTCCTTTAGTTTTTCTGGTTGCCTAAAAAGAGCTATGAACTCCTCATAGCGTTTTTGAAAGTGAATGCCCTCCAAAATATCAAACATTAGCTGCAGTGAACTGTTTTTAAAACCTACCATTTATGACTGCGTTAATGCAAAAAAGCAAGTTTTCTGCTACCACCTCAGACCCTTCTGAAGTAGTACAGCTATTAGTGACATCCCCCAAGAAGATGTGGGTAAGATTTCACTGCTGTAGTGACTACATCCATATAAATATCAGTTGAAGTAGAAGAAAGAATAGATGTGAGACTCACATCATTAGCACTGAAGCTCAACAATGTGAAAGCAACATGTGTGATGCAACACACAGTGTTTAAAATACCCAACATCTGTACAGATGAGCAGGAATTAAATGGAGATAGATGATAGATAGATAGATGATAGATTGACAGATATATGTAAAACATAGCCTCAACTATATTTAAATAACTTCCTTCAGAATAACACAATCATCACACCTGTCCGAATGGCTAAAATCAAAAACACAAAAAACAGCAAGTGTTGGCGAAGATGCGTAGAAAAGGGCACCCTCATACACTGTTGGTGGGAATGTAAGTTGGTGGAGTCACTGTGGAAAGATTTAAAAATAGAACTACCCTACAATCCAGTAATTTCCCTACTGTGTATTTACCTAAATAATATAAAACCACAAATATGAAAAGATATATGTACCCCTATTTTATTGCAGTATTATCTACAATAGCCAAATTATGGAAGCAAAAACCAAGTGTCCATTGATAGATGAATGGATAAAGAAGATGTGGTATATATACACAATGGAATACTAGTCAGTTATAAAAAAAATGAAATCTTGCCATTTGCAATAACACGGATGGAGCTAAAGATATAATGTGAATCAAAATAAGTCAATAAGAGAAAGACAAATATCATACAATTTCACTTGTACATACAAATTTTGTATTTTGTACATATAAAATTTGTAGAATACAAAATTTATACACACAAAATATGTAGAATTTAAGGTTCAAAACAAATGAACAAAGAAAAAAAAGAGAAAGACAAACCAAGAAACAGATGCTTAACTACAGAGAACAAACTGATGGGGGCAGGGGAGGTGGATGGGGGCAGGGGCGGTGGTGGGGGCAGGGAAACAGGTGAAGGGGATTTAGAGTGCATAACATGATGAGCACTGAGTAATGTATAGAATTGAATCATTATATTGTACACCTGACACTAATATAGCATTGTATGTTAAGCATACTGGGATTAAAATTGAAAACTTAATTTAAAAAGTAACCAGTTTCATCTTATTTGAAGCACATCATTTTCTAAGATTGCTTTACAAAAAAGAAATATAAATCTTGGGGGAAAAAAGAACAATACACTCATGTTGGGTTAGTTTGGGGCCATAGCTATCTAAAAAAATATAATTATAATGTAAACCATGAACCTAATTCTTTTGGATAAAAGCAATGTCAATGTCTGGCCATTGTGGGGATCTGACATAGTTTAGAAAAGCAAAGTAGCTAGCCTATTAACTATTTTTAGATATTTTTCTTTGTGTTCTCACATCACTAGATTTTTTTTTTCCTGAACATGGTTTCACTTCATTAAATCTTGGGAATTTTGCCAGAATAAAAGATAAAAAGTATTTTCACATAAATGTTCATTCAGGCACAATTTTTTTTTTTTTTTGTCTCAGAAAGCTTTGTGTGAATATTGGTTGTTCTCAAGCTTCAATTTAGATAAAAATAAGCCAACACGGGATTTAGAAAACATCTACAAGAAATGCCCGCAGTTGGGAGAAATTCAGGCTCAGAGGACACAAACACATCAGGATTTAGGGAGAGTGTTTCTGGCCCCTAGTCCTCTTCATGTGAGGAGAGCCTGGGCCAAAAGTCCCACACTGAAGGATTCCATTTATTCCCAAGGAGCACATAGATCAGCAAAAAGTTTATATTTAGGGGAAATACAAAAGACAGGAAGATCCCTAACTTTTAACTTTTCGACAATTTTGTTTTTTGATTCAAATCTCTAGAATCAAAGCAAAGTATAATAAACTATCACTCCACTTATTGACAGAAACCTTTTAAATGTCCTTTTTTATGTCCACAAAAGAAAAGACACTATGATGACGATCATATGAATCTGTCCTGAGTAGAAAGATAAATTTCCTAAGATTTCTGTATTTTGTGATTATGTTCCGCAAATCCTCTTGTACAAAACTTCAGAATTCCCCTACTAACATGAACTCTTATTGCTCACTGTGTTCTGTTTTTTTTTTTAAGATTTTATTTATTTATTTGACAGAGAGAGAGAGATCACAAGTAAGCAGAGAGGCAGGCAGAGAGAGAGGAGGAAGCAGGCTCCCTGCTGAGCAGAGAGTCTGACTTAGGGCTCCATCCCAGGACCCTGACATCATGACCTGAGCCCAAGGCAGAGGTTTTAACCCACTGAGCTATCCAAGTGCCCAACTCACTGTTTTTCAATAGCTAAGCCAAATCATGACACATTGCTAGTTCTATAAGCTAAAAAATAGCAACGGAAGTCTGCCTTTTTTTGAAATATATTATATATTATGACAAACTCATTTACACTTTTCACCACATGATAGGAAGAATGCCTTGTCTAATAGTTAAGCCAGTATATTTCACAAAAGGGGAAGCCTCCCTATACAGAAGCACGTAACACATGATTAGATCACAAGATAGAGTAAATAAGCTTTGTCTAGATATAAAGGAAATTATCTATTTGAGACAAACTATCTGCTTCAGGCCCCCAGACATCACATTTTTTACCCAAGTACCACTCATTTTTCCAAGTGATGTCGTAGGACTCTGAAAGAATTCATTTATAACACTTTGGTGAGCCCTTTATTTTTTAGAAAACACTTTATGCTCCCTGACTCACCACAGATTAAACACATAAATAAAATGAATTGCGCGAAAGGGCAGTGCCATTGAGCAAATTCCTCAATTGTCTCTGAAAATCTCGGCAAATTGAAGTTAAACTCCCTCAGAGTATATATGGTCACTTTTACATTGATACATAAAACTTGTAATTCATTAATATCAGGGAAAGACGCAAAAAAAATACTTTGTCTTAATAAATAAAATAAGGACTTTTAAATATCGGGAATCTTCATTATAACTATAAGGACACTAACCCACGTAAAGAAATTGAGTAAAACAGTGGCTTCAAGTCACTGCTCTCTTACCCCGTACCAGGAGCTGTTCTAAGCACTGTACTCTCAGCAGCTGTAAGAAGTAAGTGTTTCTAATACCACTCCTGTTTGATAGATGAGGAAAACGAAGCGGAGAAAGACTAAGTAATCTACTCAAGCTTACACAGCAGGTTAGAATTAGAGGTGGGATTTGAACCCCAGAAGGAGGACCCAGAGCCTGTATGCTTAAACATTTCCCCATACCACAAATAAGCAACTAGGGCCCAGGGCCCAGTCCCCACCTATTTATAACTAAAGTGCTAGAGGAGCACAGCCACAAATGCCTTTTGACACAATTGTCTACACCTGCTCAGGTGTTTCCCACAGCAGAGTGGAGTAGTTACAACTGAGACCAGAGGCCAAAAGTGGGAAGTCCTGCCAAGCTGGTCTTACATTGACAAAGACCCCAGTAGCATACTGTGATCCTATACTGTGCTGCCCCCCCCATAAAAGAACATTTATTTAAAGATGAGAAAACAGGGGCGCATGGGTGGCTCAGTGGGTTAAAGCCTCTGCCTTCCGCTCAGGTCATGATCCTGGGGTCCAGGTCCTGGAATCGAGCCCCACATGGGGCTCTCTGCTAAGCAGGGACCCTCTTCCCCCTCTCTCTCTGCCTGCCTCTCTGCCTGCTTGTGATCTCTCTCTCTGTCAAATAAATAAAAATTAAAAAAAAATCTTTAAAAAAATTTAAAAAAATAAATAAATAAAGATGAGAAAACAATATTCAACAGAATACCTATTTCCGCAGAGGGAAACATTTTTTGAAGAAAGAAAAAGTGTTTACGGTGCTTAATGTTCTGGATCTGTGTGATTCATTCCTCAAATCTTAAAGCTTATAAATTTTCCAAGTCTTTCATTTCCTCCTTCTGACCATAAATATATCATCTAGCTTGGGATAGAATCTAAAAGTGAGTGGTCCATATTTTCAGCACAAGGAATCAAGATATATAATTTGGAACCAAGTAAGACCATGATTCTCAAAATCTTTATGATACGTTATATTAAAAAAGTGTTTTAGGAGCAGGTTGCAAATGTGTATTCTATATGACATCATGATCCTCAATGAAAGTGGAAACCAAGCAATAAATTAAGGTAAAATGCCTGTAGGTATTATAAAAGTGCTTCTAATTCTAGAACACTTCTCATATTAGTAAATTGAGACTATAGTTTTTGTACTTATCAGAGCAAAAGAGTAAAATATTAATAGTAAAATAGTAGCCAATAATATAAATACTAAAATATTAATATTTCCCTATTTACTTCATATCCTTTTGGTATTTATAATAGCACTTTCTGAGTGTTCATAATTTATAATTAAAAAAACTAGTTACCTAAATATCGAATATAGTACAAATATGAGAATTGTTCATCATATCAAACGTAAATAAAAATAAAGTTATATAATAGGAAAATGTCAAACACATATCATCAGTCTGATATAAATCCTTAGCATTTATAGTCAATGAAAATGTAGTTACTATTCAGATTATAAGCTAAATATTGTGTAAAATAAAGAAAAGTTAACCATAAAGGAAAGAAAACCATTTATTATTTTTAAGAATGTGCTATCTTAAGAAACAAAATGTGTTAGTTATTTCATTATTGAGTCAAGAATCTATTTCTGTGCTTTTTTTCCTCTCTCACGGCAAAAACAAGCTCTTCAGACTAAGTAGTAGGGAAAATATATTTATAAGTTAACTCCAGTTACCTCATCTGTGTCCTTTAACATGGTTAACACCTGTGAATACCTTTCTGAAAATATCTATTTTTAAACACAAACTGGAACCTGTTTTGCTCACTTTGAATTTTCATTTTTGTTTTGAAGGCAATTTTTAATTTGTTTTTAACTATTATTATCATTTTATATCATCATATATACATGGAGATTCTAATGCAGAGTTGCTATTATTTATAGTAAGTGTTTACATTCATAGCTCACTGGTTTGCAAAATCTTGGACCTAAAGTATGATTTATTCTGACCCTACCAGCTTTGCTTTGTACGTATTATCCTCTCTTTCCTTTTCAGCATTACAGAGAAAGAAAACTTTCTAAAAATATGAACCTTTGTTCGATTTAAAAATTTAGTGTAACATGTATGTCTTGGGGTTTGTCCCAATATTTAAGTTTTATATTTCAGATGTCTTAAAACACTGATGTAACAATATCACCAAAAAGTCAACACAATAGTTTAAAAAAAAAAAATAGCCCAATATACCAGAGTTACAGTCAGTAGTAAAAGATTATGTGGGAATGGTGGCTAAAAAACAGTTCTCAGGAATCCACTTGATTTCCTCCCTTCTATTCAAAGAGAAGAGTATTAGTTAGCTATGGGTACTAAATTATGCCACAATTTAGTGGCTGTTTATTGCAACAGTTTCCAAAGCTCAGGAATCTCTCGTAAGACTGCTGCCAGGGTGCCAGCCAGGGCTGTATTCTCTTCTGAAGGTCTGACCAAGGGAGGCTCATCTGATCTTTCGCATAGGTTTTGCCAAGTTTTCTTTCTTTCCTAACGTTTGGACTAAGAGCTTCAGCGAGAGAAGATGTCTAATAGAGAAAGTGGCTTTTTTAAAGCCAACTTCGGGGGGCGCCTGGGTGGCTCAGTTGGTTGAGCAACTGCCTTCGGCTCAGGTCATGATCCTTGAGTTCCAGGATCGAGTTCCAGGATCGAGTCCCACATCGGGCTCCCAGCTCCACGGGGAGTCTGCTTCTTCCTCTGACCTTCTCTCTGCTCATGCTCTCTCTCACTTTCTCTCTCAAATAAATAAATAAAATCTTTAAAA
>CM052800.1:138309866-138342934 GCA_028533885.1 Nasua narica | reverse complement strand
AAAAAAAAAAAAAAAAGCTAACTTCGGAATGGTGTCCCATCGCTGTTGTACTATTTTATTTCTTGGAAGTGAGTCCCTAAGTCCAGCCCAAATACCAGGTATAGGGATCATTGGGGGTCCTCTTTGAGGTGTTAAACCACAGTGGGGTCTGGAAACTCTTTTCCTCATTTGACATTTCCTTATTCTAGTGTCAACATTTTCAAGAAAAGGAATTTCAAACCTCATTTGTTCTTTAATTTCAGAATTCAGGAAACCTCACCCTGTATGCCTGTACTATACAGCAGTGCTTCAAAAACTACCCATGGTAAAGAATCAGTTTTATTTTTCCAAATCTGCTATAAAACAAATCTTTTGTAAAAGACAGTAAGATGAATAACATGAAAAATGAAATAAAAACAGACATATAAAATATGAACCCAAATTCATTACTATTATAGTATAATTTTTTTCTCTCAAATTGCTAGGGCATTTGTCAATCCTTACTCCCAATCTCTGTACCTCTTCCACACAGTTTGGGGACCAGCATCTATCTGTGGACCATACCTTGCACAGCATTGATTGTTATATGGGGGATGCAGTTAGACACATGTTTCCTAAACTTCATGCATCTATGTTTGCAGTTTTTTTTTCTGATAAAATGGTGTGAATCCATTGAATAATAAAATGCCACAATACTATTTTTCCTTATGACAAGAGAGAGAAAACCAGTAACAGTATTTTGCTTCTAATGTGCCTGTGACTTAGGAGACACATCAGTTCATTCACTCTTCTCTTAGAATATAGTTGTCAAAAAGCAAGAACTATCAACAAATGTAACCATGGGAAAATGGGTTTGTGCATTAAAACTTACATTAAAAAAAATCACAGTATAATTTTATGACACAGGTAATCTTATAAAGACTCGTACATTTTATAGCTTTAATTATAATAAACTACACACAACAGAAAACTTTAAATCATCCTTAAACTGCACATGATAGAAACCAATACAAAAATCATAATCTGCATGACTGCTAATAGACTCTTCTACAATAAGCAATCTACAGAATAAATAATTTTTTAAAACTGCTTAAGCTGCTTTTATGAGGTGCCCGCTAATTAATTAAGCTCTTGTCTCACTGTGAGACTTTTTTTCCATTAGGCAATCTAATAGATAAAATATATATAATTAAGAAGTCAGAAAAGGGTAACTTCAGATACCAGGACCTAAAATTAAAAACTTTAAGTTTATGATTTTTTAATAATTTAGATTGCTGTTTTATACCTTTTTAGCATCCTACCAGCAAAGATCAAATTACCATAGTTATATCAAGGCCACACAAAAGAGACTGAAGTAAAATCTGACACTTACATGTAAGAGTATGCATGGAACTGAGTTGATATTCAGGAAATTGCATTAAAATTTATCCATTGAAATCAAAAGAAAAAACAAAAAGTTGCATGGTTGAAATTCACCTCCTTCATTATATATTAAGCAAGCCACTAAATAATATATGCACCTTAAATAAGAAAATATGATAATCCTCTGTATTTAATTTATTTTATGATTTGATAAAAATCAACTTGAAAGGAGAATAATTCTCAAGAAGTATGCATGCATGTATGTATGAACACATACACTTTTCACAATTCTTCAGATTTGCAAATAATCCTACATTGCCTATTATTTTGCACTACAGCTATCTCATCCTTAAAAAAACACAAAAAGTTATCACTCCAATAAGGAATACAGAAATGAAACCCATATGGCAATGCACAAAATATTCTCACCTAATTGCACTTTGTAGCTCAAATCACCAGAATATTTTAAGAGAACAAGATTCCACTTAGAATAACCTGATGTAAAGCAAGAAATACTATATTACAGGTGTTTTAAGTTGGAAAAAAAGACAAAGTTTCACACATCTAAGATACAGAACATACAATTCTGCTTCCTCTTTCCTTCTGAATATACACAAAAACAAACAAATTTTTAATGCGGCTCAATGGTAATGCTTAACATATAATATCTAGTTTTATTGGTGCTCTGGACTCTTCATTTGTCCTTTAATATGGCCCAAATTTAAGTAGGTTTTAAAAATCATGGAATAAATGATTAATACTAGTAATCACCATAATACATTTCATATATTTGGTTTCATTTTTTATTGCACTTAATTATTGTATTGAGTCCATTTATAAAAGGAGAGGAAAAAATGTAAGGAAATAAGGAAGCAAGGAGATGAGGGGGAGAGAGAGAGGGAAGAAAGGGTGTTTTTAGGCAGATGTTCATGTAACACTTCTTATGTGCCAGGTACCATTGGCCTCTAGAAGTTGAAAATACATAGATATAATCCTTCCTCTCATGCAATGTATAGTCTATAAAGACACAGTCATGGTAGGAACATAATGTAGTTACATACAAAGTGTTAAAACTGTGTCATCCTGATATAATTAGGGTCAGAGTACATAGCCTGAGATCTGCAACTTGAAAACTGATAAATGGAGATGTGTCATGAAGAAGGCCCAGCAAATTGAAAGAAATCATGTAGGTAGACGCAAGAAAGCACAGAGAAGTCTGAAAACCGCAAGTAGTTCAGGATATGGGATCATAATGTAAGTGCGTGTGTATCTGTGTGTGCCAGAACCACTTAGTCATAACTGTGTGTGTGTGTGTGTGTTTGTGTGTGTTTAGGAGGATCAGGTATGTAAGAAAGGAAGGGTAATGGGGTGGGTGGTATAGTGATAGATAAGGTGGCTAGACAGATAAGCAAGCTCATAACTAGATTTTCTATTGCAAGATATATATGTATATATATATTTTTTTCTTTACTTGCAGATTCAAAGCCAGCCTAAATGTGTTAAGGTTGTCACATGACTTCTAGAAATATTATGACATCAGTATATCCGCATGAGTCATCAATACCTACACAGAGTCCAGAATCATAGACTAATGACAATAACATTCACCACAATCTCTAACAAAGTAATTACTCTACATAGGTCACTCTTCAAACATTGTAATTACTCCGTAATTATACAATTACAAAGATATAATTTTTTATACCTTTGTAAAGGTATAAAAAAGTATACAAATTCTTTACCTCAATTTTCAGATGAAGAAAGGCTATGAGACTAGTCTCTTAATCATTTTTAGTAGGCTTCCATTTCCTAAGTTTTAATTTTGTTAGTCAATTTCCAAATGCAAGTAGAAATCTGCTATGCAAAATAATTTGGGAATTTCAACCTAATAATAAATAAATCAGGGAGCAAATTAATTCAGGTTGGAATTCCTAAATTTCCCTGATTTATTTGTTATTCTCCAGTTCTAAGGAAGAAGGTAAAATCAGTGAATAAAATAAAGTATCATTGTCTTGCTGGAGTTTAGAGTCTGACTCTTGTGCTATTATACAGTACAGTTCTAAATAATATTTATGAGTAACAGAGAATTTCTATAATCATTGGAAAGATACCTTTTGTTTTTCTAAATTCATTTTGATATTGACACTGCATCCTTTGTTTCTCCAAATGGCACTTGGGCAAATGTGAAGGAAAAAAAAGAAAAATCTACCCTAGCTTTCATAAGAGTATATGTGCAGAAATCTTAGATGCAATCTCAAAAATACAGTCAAATGTAAAGATGAAACATTTGTGAATGTCTGAAGTACATTTTAAAAACACAAAACTAAACCTTGTTGCTTTCTTCTACAAAATGTGCTAGTTTCCAGAAGTTTCAAAACTATTAATGACTTTTCAAAGCTTCCTACAAAATTGTTTTGTCAGTATCCATTCATGAGGAACGACCTATATCCCTTGATGGAACCTAATTTATGCTCCTTGCTGTGTTTTCTTTGAACATTCTTGGATTTAATTATCTGGAATAAACTGTTCCTCTTGACAAGAAATATTGTTTCTTGGTTTTATTCCATGTCTATAGAAATTTAGGAACAAGATCCAACATGGACGGAAGGGGGGATCTTTATAAACTAAACAAACCAAGAAAATAAATGTCATGGGTCATGGTGAAAAGAGCCATTTCCTTAGTTTTAATCAGTGATTAGATGCCAAGAACACGCAGGAAAAAAAAAATCAAATGCAATAGCCAGTTCCTCTGTGTTGTGTGATTAATATTGCCAGTCAATTGAATCTTGTAAGCAGTTGAGAATGTTGTTAATTACAGTCCAGGGGAAAGCAAATTCAATATCAAACACTTTTAAGCAAAAGTAAATAGGATTTTATGGTGTTGGTAACAGCAATGTGTTTCGAGCAGCGCTGAGTTACTTCATACATTAGCATAACTGTTCATGGACTTGGTGATAGGATATCTAAAGCGTACTCTAATGCAGGCTTTAAATTAGATCAGAACTGTGTTTGTCAGCTTCAGGGTGGGAGGACATATATGCTATAAAGATAAAAGGATTCAGACAGTTTAACAGCGAATAGTTAAAAATCCCTGTAATGAAGAAGGCCAGAAAGTCTATCCAGGGGAGCAGGTAATCCCTCACTCAGAAGGGCTCTTGCAAATGCATCAATGGCAAACTCTCCTTTTAGAAATGTTCTCCACTCCTACAGTTCCTCAGCCTGACTATTATCCGTGTTTTGACCCTCAGATATAACTGTATTTATCCCTAATAGTCAATATCTTATAGTAAGATATTCCACATTCTTAGGTGGGAAAGGGCGGTTCCCCACAAGTATAGCGACCTATGTTTTGTTGTACTAGGAGCTATGGGAGTGAGATGGTTTAAGGAGGTCAAGTGACCCTGGGAATGCCACTTGCAAACAAGTTTCTAACACTCCCAGTAATTTATTTGGATTGATAAACTCTCCTTTTATATTGCAAATGTCCCCTGAGTGTATGCAATCAGTCATTCCTAAAAAGCAATTACAGTAATGTTAGTAGTACTAGATTCTCCATAATGGGAATGACCTTTCCAAAGGGAAATATAAAGGGCAAGGGAATTTCATATGTCATTTTAGAAGAGCAGAGCCCTGAAAAGAAGTCTAAGCAGAGTGTTTGGAAATCCATAGGGCAGCTTGAAGGGATTGGGTTAAGTGTGAGATATAGAAGCGTAAGTGAAATGGCAAAAATCTATCATCTGCCATGCAATTTTGTCTCCGGTTTTGGGAATAAAACCATACGATTTACCTCTACCTACCTGACACTGAAAAACGAGCTGTGATTATTTCCTGTCAGTAAGGATAGGCGGAGGCATCAGCACGGAAAATCAAAAGGAGTCATTGTGATTGCTGGATTCTATGCCACTTCTTTACTTGTCTTTATGATGAGACCCAACACTCTAGGGCAATTCTTGGAAGCTCACACCATAAATCCCTCCTTCTGTCACTGTTCTGGCTTTTGGGGCAACTAATGGTACAGCAGAAAGTTTAGGAATTATATAACCATGGATAGAATGTCCAGTTCCACAATTAACTAGTGAAGTATACTAAAAAAAGCTGCACATTTATAGCTTCAATTTCCTCAAGTGAAAAACTCTGGATAATATCATCCTTACAGGGCTTTGTGGATATTCAATAAGGGGACATGAAAATATACTAAGCTCAGTTTCTGGCATTCAATGAGCTCTCAAATTAATAAAGCTTTGTGGTTTTTCTTTTGGACTCCCAAATAATTTTAAATTAAAAATTGTCAGCACTCCCCTGACAATGAAAGTTAATACTCTCATAACTTCAACTTATAGTTCATTCATTCACTCACTTGCTCACACTCTCACTCATCCATGGAATTGTAATTTGGTATATTAATATGTAAGATGTTAATGTCTAGTTAATATGGGGAAAAAAACAACATTATATCACATACAGAGCTCCCACTCCCCAAAAAACTTTTGTTTAAAAAAACAAACAAGAGCAGAAAAGTTCTTTGACCACAATTTCATGTTTTGTCAATTAACTCTCCCTCTGGAGAATCTGAATGGGAACTGTATGGAGAACTAAATATTTGGAAGCAGGAACACCCATGGGAATATCTGAAAGGGAGAGGCAATGACAGAGCCAAAGTTAGGAGAAAGTGAAAAGGATGCATAAGAAAAACCTATGACTAATATAAAGTTTTGAAGGCAAAAGGATATGTACTGAATAAATAAAGCAGTGGGATCAGAGGAAGAGCAGAATTGAGTCATATTAAAAGACAGGAAAAAACTGAAAAAACAAACCAGAAATTGAGCAGTGCCTATCTCATCCTGAATGACATTCCTTTCCAAACAACCTTCCTAAAGATGAAATGTAGTATGATTCTTGCTTCTCCCATGAACTCCTTGTGTGTCTTTCCTATCAATATATGTATCTCCGCATTCAATATCTAATACTTAAGGTACCAGAGGAAATTTCTATCCTAACAAACAAAAGTCTAATAGATAAATCATCTGAGTGTAATTTACTTTAAAGTGCTTCTCTCTCTTTTTTTTTAAGTCTTCTTTTTTACTTATAAAGATTATCTCTCTTATTTATATTTCTTCCCTCTCTGCGAATAAGCCCACTATTGGTACTCTGTGTCCCTATAGCCCTGAGGTTAGTACACTGATGTCAACTAAAATCTGCATAGAACTTGCGTAGTCCAGAGGATTATCTTGACAGCTGTTTTTACAATCATCCTTACCTATGTGACTGTGTGGCCAAAAATGTCATAATAATTACTAGTATGGCTTTTGGTCTTGAAGTTGTCCTAAATTCCCTTTCATAAGAAGCAGGAAGTCTTAGGTGACCCATATTAAAGGAATAAAGGAAGTGCCTTGAAGTGCCTACCCTCCTGATAATCCTCTCTACATCTTGTTATCTTTGGGGAAAGTTAGGATAAAAACAAATATAAATTGCATATTTATTAGTGGTAATCAGCAAAAAAAATATTTTTTAAAGTCTCATACTAAAATGTTAAAATGTAACTGACAATGGAGTTATAAATATATCAACAATGAGGATAATCATAAATAGGAGCCTATTACATGACAAATATCTTGTAGGTACAAACAGCCCTTGGGAGTTTGATTTGGCAGTGAGGGTCTTAAAAATTAAAGAATCTTTTATTTTACTCTTTTCCATTGCTTTTGTCCAGGGGGGTCCAGGGTGATTAGTTTACTTGACTGAAAGCTTATATAAGTCAACTATGTGACATGGTTAACAATGTCATCTAATGCAAGGAAGCAAAATGTCAGGATTAAAGGAAGTAATAACCACGGTTCCTTCTTCCTTGGTCTCATTATAGAATCCAGGAAACCTGTCCTATGATGAATAACGAATATAACAAATATAATGATGCTTATCTTGGAAAAAAAAAAAGAATTCAAAAGAGAAGGAGGCACACCTGGGTGGTACAGTCCATTGAAGTGACTGACTCTTGGTTTTGGCTCAGGTCTGATCTCAAGGTCCTGAGATCTTGCCCCATATTGGGCTCTGGGTTCAGCATGGAGTCTGTTTGAGTTTCTCTCTCCTTCTCCCTCTGCCCCTCGCCCTCTCTTACACTCTCTGTCTCTCAAATAAACATATCTTAGAGAGAGAGAGAAAGAGAGAAGGAAAAAAATAAGAGGAGAGAGAGAGAGAGAAAAAAAAAACCCAAAAGACAGTTTCATTCATTATTAAATTGCTTATCAAACAGAACAGAGCTGTGGCAAGTACCCAGAAAGGTTGTATCGGCTGTTAAAAGGCTAGAGTTAAATTTAGACCAGGACTTTTACATTCAGTTTCAATGTTCTTTCTACAGTCATTTCCAAGATGTATGATGGTTTTAAAATCAAGCAATCCTAAATTGAAATACGTACATCCTAACTTAATAGTGATTTGACTCAAGACAACTATGTAATCACTGTCTTTCAATTTCTTCATTTGCCAAAAGTGTGATAGCAAACCTGGAAGAGTGAGGTAAAGATTAAATGGGGTAATTTATGTAAAATTCCAATTACAATGCCTGGTAGAGAGCAGAATTCTTTAATTAGTAGTAGTTGTTGTAGATGATGATGATGATGGCAATGATGATGCCATAACTATCACCACATCAATATATGGACCAGAATAGGACATCTCAGAAGTTACAGCAAGCCAGGTCTTTAATACAAGGAAGAATTTTCTAAACTTTCAGAGCTAATATTATCTTGGTTGCAATTCTAAAACTGTGGATTTTATTATGTATTTAATTGAAGGTTATTTTTCTCTTAATAGAAAAAAAGAAATATGGTGAAATTAATGCTTTATAAAGATAAATCAGTTGACATGGTTGAAGACGTGTCACAGTCAAAAAAGAAGGAATCCATTGTATATACACTTGAGAATGGAATTCCAGAGCACAGCATGGACTTTCATTTTGTGTCATATTGGGTCCCAAAAATGCCTTCTCGTACCATCTCTACTTGGGGACACATTCCATTTTTTAAAGACCCCATATGAATGTCAACTTTTTTGGCATTATGCTAAGTCCTTACTACCTCAAAGTAGAACTGATATATTTTTCCACTACATTCCCAGAACACAAACTACATCTCATTATGATGTAGATATTTATGTCAAACATATCATAACATGCAGTGGATTGTAGATGCTTCAAAAAAAAATCCATTGTTGGGATAAATAAACTGTTCAGATTACAGTGCTAATGCAGAAAGGAAGGACAGAGTAAGATATTTGGCATATCTGGATATTAGAAAGTATTTAAATTCTCTTTGGAAACTTTATTTTTACATTTCTTCACCAACATATTTAAGTGATTCTTTTATTTTACCTATTCTTTGACAAATATAATAAAATGGTAAAGTTAATATTGAGCTCATTGGTTTTAATATTTTCTCAAGGACTCTAAGAAATAAGATACTCTACCATACTAGTACATCAGAAGAATTTAACTTCAGTTCTTCTTTTGTTATGCCAAAATGAGCAACATTAATTACATCATGGTTTCATATAACACATTCACTTACTGAAGTGAGGCCTAAGTACCCAAGACTCTCTAATCACTAAATATCAACCAATAAGACATAACAGAGGTTAAGACAAAAGGATGCTGTAGTGGAAGTTGAAATTGATCTTATTTCTGTCATCCTTTTACATATGAAGTAGACAAAAAAAGATCTGCTTTGGCACCAAATCAGTCTGAATACAACTCTGAGTTTTGTCAACTGTGACAGGCTCTGTAACTGGGAAAGTTACCTTACAATTTCTGATTTGTCATTCTCACAACTATTAAATGGGAATAACAGTCATCTTTTTATTTCACAGGATTTTTGTAAGAGTCAATTGTCCTTTATCCTCCCAAGCACTGAGGAAATGTCATTAAAATTTTCACTATTTTTCCTGGTTAAGCTGGAAGGATTCACCTTCCACATGCGTTAGTCATCCACTGTATTGCATCTATATCTAATTCACTGAATTGAAAAGCTCTTCAAGACTAACAAGTTAAAAAAAAAAAAACTAACAAGTTTTCATTCTTTTCATATCGTCTATATTCCTTAGCACAATGTCATATACAAATAGTTGATTAAGAAATATTTGATCAGGGACGCCTGGGTGGCGCAATTGGTTGGGCAACTGCCTTTGGCTAAGGTCATGATCCCAGAACCTTGGGATCGAGTCCCACATCGGGCTCCTTGCTCTGCGGGGAGCCTGCTCCTCTCTCTGCCTCTGCCTGCCTCTCTGCCTGCTTGTGTTCTCTCTCTGTTAAATGAATAAATAAAATCTTTAAAAAAAAAAAAAAAGAAATATTTGATCACTGGATTGGGGAATGATACAACAAATAGAAACTATTTCAGATATGACTTTAACAACTTCAGAAATTGATACATACTGTGGGTACTTACTAATAAACATTCATTGTTGAAATTAGCCATCCAGATTATAATAATGCTGCAAAAAGAATATTTTTGACCTACTTACATATGTAGGTATACAGTTGTACATCATTTTGTTTATTGCTTACATAATGCATACTCTGATCCAAGGGCATTTGAAGTAACTTAATATTTTAACTCATTTAATAATCACAACAAACCTAGAAGGTATGGTGTTACTATTCTTTCCGTTCTACAGATGAGAAAATTGCAACACCGGAATCTGAATTTAGGCAGAGGCTCTTCAGTTTCTGCTTTATGTTATGACGTAATATTTAAAAAAAAATGTAGCATCTCTACCCTCTCAAATACAGAGTACAATTCTTCTGATTTTTGCAATAAATATATTAAGGTTACTACAAGAATCACTAATAGGAAATTTACTTTTTCTACTGTTAGTGGCAACAGAACATACTTCATCCACAAATCTTATGCCAAGAACAGCTCCGTACCTTTTCCCTTAGGTGCTTAACAAATCTTACAACATTGCTCACAAAATAAATGTTGGGAACCACTCAGTCTCATTTAGAACTGCTCAATGGTGAGTACAAGCCATCTGAGACTGCTCCTCCCGTAGACTGCCCCAAATTATTGACTTTATTTCAAGTTATCATATATAAAGTAAACACCATTATTGACATGGAAGATACTTCATTTTCTCATGTTTCATTTACTTTCCACATACTAGGGAGCTAAAATGGTGTTTCATGATAAAATCCTGAACACCCTGCTTCAGAACATTGTTTATTTATAACCCAAATAAAAGCTTTACGTTTTTAGCTATCACAACTGCACCTAATAAAATTGGTTGTGTAAATTTAGATTGTTTGTTTTTCTTTTCTTTCTTTCTTTTTTTTTTATTTTTTTCTGTTGGATTTTTATGGAATCAAAAGCTAATAGTATATACTACTAACACAGGGACTAAGGGAAATTTTGAATGATGTCGTTCAAGAGGAAGGCAAATTATTCCAGAAAAAAAATATTTCAGAAGCAAAAAGAAAAAGGACTATTTTCTTAATTTCCCCTAAGGATGACATATAACTAGTACCATTCAAAATGTGTTGCAGAAAAATTAGCACATAATATATTCTTTAAGGCATTCATAAACTTTAGTTCAAATGAAATCACCTGGAGGACTTTTATAACAAATTTCTAGAACCAGTCCTCAATGGTTCAGATTAAACTGATCTTGGGGGGTTTCTGGGGGGCTCAGTTGGTTAAGTGTCTTCCTTTGGCTCAGATCATGATCCCAGGGTCCCAGGTTTGAGCCCCACATCAGGCTCCCTCTTCAAGTCTGCCTCTCCCTCTCCTTCTGCCGCTTCCCCTGCTTGTGCTCTCTCTCTCTCTCTCACTCACTGTCTCTCTCTCTTTCAAATAAAAAAAATTATTTTTAAGTAAAGTAAAATAACATAAATAAAATAACAAAAGAAAATAAAATAAAATAATAAAATAAAAAACTGGTCTTGGGTAGGGCTTGAGAATTTACACTTCTCCTAAGTTTCTAGGTGATCTTGATTCTCCTGTCTGTGACCTCACGTTGAGATTGCTTTTAGATTTCAGAGCTTCATTTTATCTTGGAATTCTGCTGAAGAAAGGCCAGAAAACTTTAAAAAATTTTTCTAACCATGAAAGAAACCATGTTTCTATCTTGCAAATAAGACCTTTGAAATACTTCTATCATCCAAATGAATCATTTACATTTCTAAGGTCAATTTGGGCATTATAACTCTTCATTTTTTAAAAATTTCATTTTATAGTAGCTGTTAACCACATTTGATAATGATTTATACCTTCACAGCTCTTGCAGTTGTATTAATCAGGTTGTAAATATGTGGTTTAGTTTTGGTCATTTAAATATGTGGCTATGTACTAAAGGATGAATTGTTTGTTTTTGTAGTTATTGTTTGTATTTCAAAAACCAAGCTTATTGTGTTCAATAATTTGTTAATTCATTCAAAATACATATTAAACTTGCACTTAGTTATTAGGTGCTGGTGTTATATAAATAAAAGAATAATAAATAAAACCTTCTCATATGTAACTTACAATTAAGGTTGAAAATAACTTTAAAATATAATGTTTGAAGGGCACCTGGATGCCTCAGTTAAGCATCTGCCTTCAGCTCAGGTCATGATCTTGGAGTCCTGGGATAGAGTTCAGAGTTGGGCTCCCTGCTCAGCAGGGAGCCTCCTTCTCCCTCTGCCCTACCACACTGCCCCTGCTCATGCGTGTGGAGCTCTCTCTCTCTTTCATAAATAAAATCTTAAAAATTAAAATAAAAGATAATAAAATATTTGAGGTAGAATATTTGATAAAGCAGACAAGAAAGCCAGAAAGGAAATAAGAACTGTCTGGGCTGTTGCAATTTCAGATAGGATGTCCAGGGAAGGCTTTCCACAGAAAGTGACAAGGAAAGGCCTCAAGAGTTTCATCTCAGTTTTTGAATTTTAGTTTGCCAATGTTTATTTTTTTCTGATCTTTAAAAACATCAGTTTAGAACTACTATATGATGCAGCAATTACACTTCTATATATCTATCCAAAGAAAACAGGCATTAATTCAAAAAGATATAAGAATTCTTATGTTCATCGCAGCATTATTTACAATAGCCAAGATACAGAATCAACCTAAGTGTCCACTGATAGATGAATGGACACACACACACTACTCAGGCATAAAAAATTAAAATCTTGCCACTTGTAACAACATAGGTGGACCTTTGGAAATATGTCAGGGGCAAATATCATGTGATTTCACTTATATGTGGAATATATACACATATCAGCAAACAGAAGAAAAAAATCCAGACATTGACACAGGAGCAGAGTGGTGATTGTTAGAGGGGAAGGGAGTTGGGATGGGTGAAGGAGATCGAGAGGTATGAACTTCCAGTTATAAAATAAATAAGTCATGGGAATATAAAGCACAGCATGGAACACAGTTGTTATTGCTGTATTAATTTCATATGGTGACAGATGGTAACTAAACTTGTGGTAACTATCTTGCAATGCATGCAAATGTCTAGTCAGTGTGCTGTACACATGAAACTAATATACTATTGTATGTCAATTATGCTTCAGTAAAAGTAAAACAGAGTATGCATCATTGAACTGGTAATTGTTATTCTCCCCATTTTATAGACAAAGGAACTGAGGTTTAGAGTGATGAGTAATTTGCCTAAAGATATAATATTAAACAAGTGATAGAGCTGAGATTTGAACTCAGATGTATTTGACTAAAGAGTTCTTCAAAATCATACAGTAACCTCTTGCATTTCCAAGACTGAAGGGACTCCTCTATAATGAATGGTTTTAAACACATTGTTTTTTAACTTTTTATTTAGTCGTGCCCCCAACTAAATAATGAATTCCCTGAGGGCAGTTATGTGCCTTTTGTCTGTATCCACAGTGCCTAGAGCAGTATCTGGTACATTGTAAATCTTCAATAAATGTTTACTGAATGAAAAAAAAAATCAAATTTGTTTTATTTTGTGTGTTTGTCTTCTAATTCTTTTAACCCTTACAGGAAACAGAAGTTATTTTTTGAGTGGTTACTTTTGAAAATTCACTTGCCTTTTTTTTTTTAAAGGATTTATTTATTTATTTGAGAGAGAGAAGAGAGTATGAGCAGGTGCAGGCACACACGTGGGGGAGGGGCAAGATGAAGAGAATCTTCAAGCAGACTCCCCACCCCAACAGGCCTACTCAGGGCTGAGGCTGGGTCTCAGGATCCTGAGATTATGATCTGACATGAAACAAAGAGTCTGATGTTTAACCAACTGAGCCATCCAGGCACCTTTTTTTTTTCCTCTTGGAAAATTTGCATGGCTTTTATTTTATTTTATTTTATTTTTACATGCCTTTTACCCAAAGTCTAAAATCAAGGTCTTGGCAGCTTTAGCCCATAATACTTAATTCCACTCGTTCAGTATATTTGGGAATTTTTAAATCCACAAATAAGATTTTTGAAAAAAATAAAATCATGAATGTTTTATTCTGTCAGGTTTATCAAAGCACAATTTACATGCATAATGTTCACTCTTTTAAGTTTCTAGATCAATGAGTTTTATAAAGTATATACATATATTTAACTACTACCACAATCAAGATACAAAGCAGTCTGTCAACTGAAAATGTTCTCTCATAGATCTTTGTAATCAATCTACTTTCCCCAGGTCTTGTTGTCCCTTGACCTGTCTTCTGCCCCAATAGTTTTGTTTTTTCCAAAGTGTTATTTAAATGGAATCATAGAGTATGTAAACTTTCAATTCTGGCATCTTTCTCTTAGCATACTTTTAAGGTTTTTCCATATTGTTGTATGTGTCACTAGTCATTCTTTTATTTTCTTTTTATTGATATGACTAATATTCAATTGTATGTGTGTACCACAACTTACATATCCATTCATCAGCTGAGGGACATTTGGGTAGTTTTCAATTTGTGATAATTATGAATAAAACTCTATGCATATTTTTACAGTTTTTTGTGTAGACAATTGTCTTCATTTCTGTAAGATAAAGACTTAAGAGTAGGATTGCTAAGTCATATAAGTGTAGGTTTAACTTCATTAGAAACTGACAAATTGTGTTCCACATTGGTTGAACTATTTTATATGCCCACTACAAATGTATAAGAATTACAATTGTTCTGCATCTTCATCAGCACTTGGGATTATTTTTTTTCCTAGCTACTCTAATAAAAATTATATTTAATGGTATTTAATGGTATTCAATGGTATATAATGATATTTCATTTTAGTTTTAATTTGCATTTCCATTATGACTAATAAACTCAATCAACTTTTCATGCCCTTATTTGCTACCTATATCTCCTCTTTGATGAAGTCTCTATAAATTGATTTTGTCACATAATATTTTTTAATTGCTGAGGAATTATAAGGAAATAATTTTACTAAAATTCTTTTAGTAAGAGAATTTTACTACCCAAGTGTAAGTAAACTCAAGTGTTTTAAAATCCAAAAATAATAACCTCATAATTAACATTACATTGTTACAATAAATAATTGATCTAAATAATAAAGGTTAAAGTAGAAATGATGGTATATCTCAGAGATCAAGAATCACTACCTTTAAAACTTCAACAACTAATAAAAATCAGCCAGTTTTCAACCACATAAAAATGCCTCTGATTCCTATTACTTCATACTTGGCCAAACAGTTACAAGAATTAAATATGACAGTTAAAACCATCATGCATTTCAAGCATTTCACACTAAACTGCTACAACTGTCCCCTAAGAGACTGACCTGGAAAGCTTCTCTCGCTTTCTTTTGCCTCAAACAACAAATAAAAAAAAATGTATTCCACTCATATTAAATTACTGAAATATTTAAATACCTTTGCAATATCACAAACAAATAGTGTATTATTGGCAATGAATTGTTTACAAGCAATAATCAAATACTAAGTTATTATTTGATAATCAAGTGTTAAATATCTGTGGGATCAGAGATATTGAAAGTTAGCATGAAATTATGCCCTTGTAAAATATTAATTATGTGATAAGCTTATACTGACTCTCAGGGCTTGATTTCTTCATTTTCCAAATATTGATAAAAATATCTACCTCACAGGGTTATTTAAAATGTAAAATCAGTCTCTATACTAAATACTGATACTTAAATATTAATATTATTTCTATCATGTATTATTAAAATTATGAAATTCACATCCTTCACTAAGATGTAGTTTTAATGGAATAGTGGACACAAAGTTTGGTGGGTTATACACAATGCTTTCATCAGAAACACATATGCAACAGTCTTCTGAAGCATGGAGAATAATGTAAAAGACATAAAATAACAAAATTTTTGTGATACTATGGACAAATAATAATGAAATTCTAAAGAATATAGATATAGTGAAAATCTTCCAACTATCCATTTCTCCCTGCCTATTTTCTAATTACTTATGTTCTAGGAGAAACAATTTTTAACCTCATGTTTTGCTAAATAATAACAAAATGAGATTATAGAAAATTTCCCCTTTAATGAAACAGCAAGAGGAAAGATGAATAAAAATAAAATAATAGAGCAAGAGAGAAAAGAAGGAATTAAATTTTTTTCTACAAAAAGTTAGTGAAAATGTTTAAAAATTTTAACTTAGCCCATCAAATACCAATTATGAGCCATCAGCTTTATAGGTAACTGGAATTAACATCATTAAACCTGCATATATCCATGAGAAGACTCGATGGTCTGAGAAACCTTGCTTCCATAAAAATATCTGATTGATGGATAAACTGTAAGAAACTTATTGTTCAATGTATTACTGAGCTTGCAAGAAATCTCCAAAGGCAAATACACATACACACGCACGATGTTAAATCAATACCCTGAAAGAAACACAAAGTTTATGCTACTTTGGAAGAACTGACAGTATTGGGAACTTAGAATCTCTATTTTTTTTCAGTCATGTAAAGAGTATAGTGGTCTAAACTCTGTTTGCATTATTGAGAGCATTTGAGTTAGAGGCTCTAAAAAAAGTCAAAATACTTAAAATGAGTAATTACATATTATAAAAGGTTGAGCTGTAAAAACCCCAGTTATAGGCAAGAAAGAACCAATAAGAAATTCACTTTATGAAAAAAAATTAAAAACAGCAATAATCATAACCATGGACTTTCTCTTACATGGGCCCTATGCACTCCATGCATTAATACACAGTACTAACACTTTCTAGGAGCATCTACACTGAGATAACCAATTAAAATAGACTCAGATAGTAAATCTGCAGCAAATCTTCTTTAAGATAAAAGCATGACCAAGGCAAATTCCTCAGTATTCCTGAGACTAAGTTTAACAAAATCATAATTATATAACCAAACATGAGGAAAGAAGTCAAAACAAACCAAACAAGCCTAAGACAAAGAAATCATAATTAATAACTAACAAAAGAGTTTTAAGTCTTCCTAACCCAAAGTTTCATTCATTAGGTTATGAAATTGACAATACAAAATGTTTACGTATTAAAGACATCAAGAAATATGAAAAAGGAAGCAACAAAGGACTATGTTACAAAGATTTGAAAAAGAGCCAATAGAATTTCTTGAAATAAGTTAAATAATTGTAAACATTAAAATCTAACAGAATATGTTATTTTTTAAAAAAGATTTTATTTATTGACAAACAGAAAGAAATAGAGAGCACACGCAGGGGAACAACAGGCAAAGGGAGAAGGGGAAGAAGGCTCCCTCCCCATTGAGCAGAGCTCCTGACCTGGGGCTCTGATCCCAGGACCCTCCCTGAGAGATCGAGACCTGAGCCTAAGGCAGAAACTTAATGGACTGAGCCACCCAGGCGCCCTAGAATATGTTAAATAACTGATTAGAGACACTTAAAGAGACAATTAGTAAACTAGAACCCATTCAGAAAACCTTGATAGATGGATAACCACATTATACTTATAGAAAAGATGAAATAAAAATTGAAGTAAAATATAATTTCTTTCTAAATTGATAAGTTCTAAAGCCCCAACATGATCTATTGATGAAATTTGACAGTTTGATACCAAAAATATTATGGAAGTAGAAAAATCAAGAATACCTAAGAACAAAGTGGGAATGATTTGTCTTGACAGATACCAAATTATGTTATAAAGACTTATAAACAAAACAAAAGAATTATAAACACACAGTAATTAAATAGTTTGATGTTAGTGTGAACAGATAATTCAAAGAGATTAGAGAGCCCAGAAGCAGATGTATGCATATGAGGAAACTATATAAGACAGGTTGTTCACTGAAGATTGCTTTTCAATGCATTATTATGAAAATGGTCTGACAGAGCAGGGTATCCATAAAGAAGTAAATCAAATTGGATCATGATCTCATACTTTACACACAAAAATACTTTCTAAACTTTAAAATTAAAAGCAGAATGTTGAAAATGTTTGTTCTGCATTTAGAAGACTATCACTGTGACCTCAAAATTAGCAAGATATCTTTCAATCAGAAAGAAAGAACAAAAAAAAGAAAAAAATAGAAAGAGGATATATTTACTAATTTAAACATATTAAAAATTCAAAGCTATGTCATCAAAGTTACCAATTAATAAAAGTGTAAAAAGCAGTCACCAAGCAAGAGAAATTACTTGCAACATATAAAATCAAGAGCAACAACAAAAATACGTAGAATTTTTTAAAAGTAGTAACTGAACAAAATCAGAAAATAAGTAAAAGTCATATAAATAACATTTCAGAGAACAGAAAGTACCAGTGGCCGAAAAACAATTTTTTAAAAATCTCAAAGTTATTAAGTCAGGAAAATATAAACCACGTGATATACCATTGGAAACCCAGTATACTGGCTTTTATTTATTTTTACATTGATAATGCCAAGTGTTGGTATAGATGTAGAATTCTCATTATTCAGGGCTATGTATGCTGTCACATTGCTAAATATGATGATATGCACATTTCATGATAGACAATTGTTTTTTCTTACTTATCATTGATGTATAGTGTTTTAGTGAATGAATACTTCACCATACTACAGAATATAAAATGTTACAGATTCTAATATATTTATTTACTGGAATTATATCTATAGAATATACAAAGGTCTTCTATTTTCACTGTTACTTGAAAACTCAACGAATAATTTCATGTATATGTTCACTTTTTTATTCACCAAAACGTCTATTAATTACTGAATGCCAAGACTTTTTATTTTGAAAGGGTGTACATCATGGAATGATACAGATAAAACTTCTTACCTTTGTGGAGCTGATATTATAATAGGAGTGAGACAGACGGATTTTTCTTTTTTTTTTTTTAAGATTTTATTGATTTTTTTGACAGAGAGAGAGAGAGATCACAAGTAGGCAGAGAGGCAGGCAGAAAGAGGGGGGGAAGCAGGCTCCCCACCAAGCAGAAAGCCCAACGCAGGGCTGGATCCCAGGACCCTGAGATCATAACCTGAGCCAAAGGCAAAGGCTTTAACCCACGGAGCCACCCAGGCACCCCTAAATTTTTTCCAATAGATTAATTACAGTATTATGCTAGGTATATGCTAGGATGTAATGAGAAGTATGAAAAATAAGAACAGGACAAGAGGATGGGAATGCTGGGCAGACTTCTGCTTGTGTAATGGCAATAATCTCCCATGGGCACTCATAACATATGGGATTGCTGACTTAGAATGTATCTTCAGTATTCAGTCAAATGCTTTATGTTCATGAACTGCATTGTCATAGATTAAGACAAAGTCCCCAGACATCAAAAATATAAAAAAGTGTGTTTCTAAGTGTCAAGCTTCTTATTCTATTCTAGCCATCTGAACCTCCACAAAAATATGTTTAAAATGAATAATTAATATTCAGTGATTCAAGTTCTCGATAGTAGAAAAACCTAAATATATGTATGCTATTACATTAGAAAAGCAATATACATGAAAATAAAAATTGTGCATTGGAAGACTTGATTATCTGAGGGGTTTTGAGGTATTGAGTAGAATCATATGAGGTTAAGGTCCTAAAAAGAATTTTCCAACTATAAATTTCCATTTGAGTTTGTAGTTGTAAATTGGAAAGTGCACTGAATTTAAGGACCTATGAGTAAGTGAAAATAACCTCAAGAACTTTCATCTCTTTAATTAGGAAGAAAAAGGAGGAGGAGGAGAAGGGGCGGCAACAGCAGCAGAAGCAGGAGGGGAAGAGGGTGGGCTTGAAATGATTCTCAAGGATTCTTCCCCATTTTATTTATTGTTACTAATTTATTTAAGTCCTAAACATTTCATTTATAAATTACCCTTATTCACTAGAAACTGTCCTTGATATTATTTGAGAACTGGGAGCTGGGCCCAAGGAGTTTTCATTTCCATTTTATTATTCAATGGTTTCTACGAATGGTCCACATCTGTTGTACAAGGTCCTAAATAGTCTGCCCCTTGCCTTCCTTTTGGAGTTTCTCTATTCATTCTCTTCATCCACACTAGCGCCACTCATGAACAAATCTTAATCGTTCCTATTCCAGAGCTTTACACTCATTTATTAGACCTCACTAAAATTCATCTCAGAACGTGCTTTCTCTCACCCTTACTGAAATTGTCCCATCACTCTCTATCCATTTAGATTGATTTTATTTTCCAGATAGTATTTATATCTGAAATTATATTACATATTTATATGGGCTTTAGGATGTAATAAAATAAAACAGACATAAAAATGAGGAATATGTTATTTTAATAGGTTATAATATTCAATGACTATTCACAATACAAATTGGTCTCAATCATCAAAACAAACAAAAAGTATCCCATCTAAGATTTTTAAAATGATTATGATACGCTATGGTAGGTACAATAAAACAAAGTAAATAATACATTTTTCCATTGAGATGGGCAACATCTTGAAGTTTTAGGATTTAATAACTTAAGATGGATGATGTTGATAGTAGGAAAATACTGAAATAATTGAGCAGAATCATAATCATCTAATTAATTTTTTTGGAATATTTCTAACATTTATATGTAAGATTTTATAAAATTTACAAGTGATTTGGCAAGGTAAAAAATGGAATGCACAGACAACAAGAAAAACTCCTATTGTTTACTTGACACTATGAAGACTATGAAAATTGAAAAAGAGATCACATTGTGGTTTGAAGAAATCTTCAGGGTTGGTAAAGGTAATAATTTTAGGAGTTGGCTATTAAATTTATGGATCACTCAAGTTTTGAATGAAAGTCTCTCCATTATTCTTCACTGTTGGACGTTTTACTGCTTATCAGTATCTCCCTCAGTGTATAGAGAAATGAAGTAAAAAAGATGCAGAACTTTACCAACTGCACAGACAGAACAGGAAGTTTACAAAAATAGTGACAAAGACATTGAAAGATGTGGCTAAAGTTAGTCTTCAGAATATTCTGGTAATTTATTCTCCAAGCTATCACTGTTCCCAATTTCCATAAAGAATTAAGAGCTACATAAACTAAAAAGAAGATCAAAAGCAAATCACCACAAGTTTCAAATGCATTTTATCAAGTCAGATCAGTGCAGTAATTGTAAGGAGAGATAATTTATTGAAAGCCATTAAAATAAAAAGAGAATGCTTACCAGGAGTGAGGATCAGGGAGGAGGCTGAGATTAGGGAACATAGGGAAATTAGAAGGAGATGATCCAGAAGGCACATCAAAAAGGATCTGCTTATGATACTAAGGGGTAAACCTCCTTAAGATTAAAGATTACAGTTTCCATAAAAGGGAAACTCTTTACTTCTACTTTTCTCATAGTAAATTATAATTAAAAGTGATTATTCACACAAGCAAAATGATGTACATTTATCTTTATTTTTTTTTAAAGATTTTATTTATTTGACACAGAGAGAGAGATCACAAGTAGGCAGAGAGGCTGGCAGAGAGAGGGGGGAAGCAGGCTCCCAGCTGAGCAGAGAGCCCAATGCAGGGCTCGATCCCAGGACCCTGAGATCATGACGTGAGCCGAAGGCAGACGCTTAACCCACTGAGCCACCCAGGCACCCCATGATGCACATTTATTTACCATAGTCTTAAAATAAATAAGAGTTTGATCTACGGTTTCTGTGAAAAAGAACAATTGCGATAAATTTCTTAAGCTATAAAGTATATGTAAATGTAATTATAAACAGATTAACAAAGATGTTATCACTTTTTCAATATCTCCTCAACTCTTTTCCACAAAAATCTGTTTGGAAAATTAGGAAAGAACATAACACTCCATGTTGAAGAAGAAGTTTAACCCCGAGGCTTCTAGTAACAAAATGGTCTGTAAATATGTATTTCCTTCAAATGTTGTTAATTTAAATGCAAAATCTGGGTTTGGAATATAATGTTCATAGAATAAATTTTAAAAATCAGAAAAAATATATGTAATCAATAGTCACAATAAAACTGTCAGCTCCTGGATTTTGCTTAATGACAGCTATAAGATTAGAGAAATAAATAAAAAGAAAAAAGCTAACAAAATTACTTAAAATTCCATAGAAATTAAAGTACTTCTTTTTAAGAATCCATAAAAAATTGGGGGGCCTGGGTGGCTCAATGGGTTAAAGCCTCTGCCTTTGGCTCAGGTCATGATCTCAGGTTTCTGGGATCCAGCCCCACATTGGGCTCTCTGCTCAGCAGGGAGCCTGCTTCCCCCTCTCCCTCTGCCTGCCTCTCTGCCTACTTGTGATCTCTCTCTGTCAAATAAATAAATAAAATCTTTTAAAGAATCCATAAAAAATTCAAACACTGATGTCATAATCAGTTTAAATGATTGACTCACAAGATATCATGTCATCATTCATTTCAAATCTCAAATGTAAACTGGATCAAGTAAACTATTGTGTTTGACAGAACACAGACAATGCAGAGTAAAAGACACAATCAGCAATTTTTATTGCCCTGAAATATGAATCTGGACTATTGTCATTTTAAATCATTGTAGCATATGATTATAGGAATTCAAAGAATAAACTCTACCAATCCATTCAACTACTAGATTACTATATTGTACATAACGAAAATATAAGAGATACTTATTTAAATTGTTTATGTGTAATATTAATATATGTATAATTATCAGGTAATTCGATTTACCATATTTGAAACCAGAGAATTTTTAATGATCCTACCAAATAAAAAAATAAAAACCTCTCAATAATTAAGATAGTTCTCCTTCTAAGAATTCTGCTTAGAAGGATAAGCTATCATGACACCATGAAAAGTTGACAATTTTGAAAAAGTTAGATTTTAATAACTACATGAGTTTTCTCTACTTAACTCACCACATGAGCCTGGGCAGCATGGGGACTTCAATAAGATGATGATTCTAAGAATCTGGATATGACTTGAATTTCTGTTTTTGCTTTCTTCTTTTAATTTTGAAAGAAACAGAGGACAATACACCATGAAATTTCTACTGTTAGCCCTAACTCATGACTCTAAAATATACTGAGATAGCCTCTAATATGTTTGAATTTTAAAATGAAATTTCTATTATAGAACAGTATTAGATTTATAGAAAATTGAAAATATAGTAGAGATTGTTCCTGTATACCCCATATCCTGTTTTCCCTATTAATAATAGGGATTAATAATCTTACAGAGCTTTAGGACTATGCATTTCAAATCACCTGTCTTTTCTTGGTTTAATCGTACATTTCCTTTTATTGCTGAATAATATTCCACTATATATGTGTACACTATTTACATATTCATTTATTGAAGGGCATCTTGGTTACTTCTGACTTTTGATAATTATGAATGAAGCTGCCATAAACATCCATGTACAATGTTTTTATGTATATAAATATTCAAATAAGTTGAGTAAATACCTGGGGATGTAAGTGATGGATCCTATGATACAGTTCACTTAGTAAGAAATGCCCAACTGAATTTCAAAGTGGCTGTAACACTTTGCATTCCCAACAGCAAATGAATGAGAATTACTTTCTCTTCACCCTTACCAAGAGTTGAAGTCAGTTTTGGGTTTTTTTTTTTTAATTTTAGCCATTTTAACAGGTATATAGATGGTACTTAATTGTTCATTTAATTTCAAATTACCTACTGACAAATGATGTTGAGCTTCCTTTCATATGATTAATTGGCATCTCTTCATCATGTCTGGTGAAGTGTCTGTTCATATTTTTGTCCATTCTTAAATAGATCTGATCTCTGTTCTCTGATTGTTGAGTTTTAATAGTCCTTTGTTAATTATGGATACAAGTCCTTTAGTAGATACATATTTTACAAATATTTTCTATTAATTTGTGGCTTATCTTTCTTTCTCTTAGTAGTGAGCTTGACAGGGCAAAGATTTTTTAACCTAAATAAAATGCACTTTATCATTCTTTTCTTTCATAGATTATGTTTTCAGTGTTGTATCTAAAACCTGATCACCAAGCCCAAGGTAATGTATTTTTTCCTACGTTTCCTTTAAGAAGCACTATAGCTGTGTTTTTGCATTTAGGTCTATGATCCATTTCAAGTAACTTTTGGGAAAAGTCTGTATTTAAATCTTTTTGTTTGGTTGGTTTATTTTGCATTTAGACCTCCAATTATTCCAGCATCATTTGTTGAAAATACTATTTCTTTCTCCATTAAATTCATTCTGCTTTTTCATAGAGAAGTTGATATATTTGTATTGGTCTATTTCTGGACTCTTTTGTTTCCTTGACCTATTGCAATGGTCTGAATGTTTGTTAAACCTAAAATACATATGTTGAAAACCTAACCCCCCAAAATTATGGAATTAGAAGGTAGAACATTGGGAGTTGCTTAGGTGATAAAAGTAGAGCCCTCACGAATAGGACTAGTCCCTCATAAAAGAGTCTCCAGAAAGATAGTTTGCCTTCTGCATTATTCAAGGACATGCTGAGAAGGCACCAGCTATGAACCTGGAAAAGGGTGCTCACCAGAAAGGTATCTTGATCTTGGACTTCTAGCCTCCAGAACTGGCAAAATAAATTTCTGTTGTTTATAATCTACCCAGTCTGTGGTATTTTGTTATAGCTGCCTAAGCGAATGAAGACAACTATATATGTATTGTTTTTGCCAATATCATACTGTCTTCATTACAGTATCTCTATAGTAATTCTTCTAATATGGTAGTATAAGTCTTCAAGTTTGTTTTCCTTCTTCAGGACTGTGTTAATTCTTCTAAGAGTTTTACTCTTCTATATTAAGAATATTTAGAAGTTTAGAATTAGTTTTTCTATACAGTAAAAAATAGTTTTCTTAAGAAAATGAGAAGACCAGCCACAGCCTGGGAGAAAATACTTGCAAAATACATATCTGACAAGACTATATCCAAAACATACAAAAAAAAAAAAAAAGAGAAAAGAAAGAAAGAGAAAGAAAGAAAGGAAGGAAAGAAGGAAGGAAGGAAAGAAAAGAAAGAAGAAAACCTCTTAATACTCAATAAGAAACAACCTGATTTAAAAATGGGCAAAAGCTCTTAAGAGACACATCACTAAAGCAGGTATATAGTTGGAAAATAAGCATATGAAAAACTGCTCCACATCATGTGTAGTCAGAGAACTGCAAATCAAAACAAGATACCAATACACACATTAGAGTGTTCAAAACCCAAAACACTGGGGCGCCTGGGTGGCTCAGTGGGTTAAAGCCTCTGCCTTTTCGCTCAGGTCATGATCTCAGGGTCCTGGAATCGAGCTCTGCATCCCTGCATTGGGATCTCTGCTCAGCAGGGAGCCTGCTTCCTCCTCTCTCTCTGCCTGGCTCTCTGCCTGCTTGTGACCTCTCTCCTCTCTCCTCTCTGCCAAATAAATAAATACAATCTTTAAAAAAAAATAAAAAAAAAAGAAAACCAAAACACTGACATCAACTACTGGCAAGAAGGTGAAGCAAGAGGAACTATCATTCACTGCTGATGGAAATGCAAAATGGTATAGACACTTTCGAAGACAGTTTGGCAGTTTTATACAAAACTAAATACATTCTTACCTATAATCCAGCAACCACTCTCCTTGGTATTTACCCAAATGAGTTGAAAATTTATATCCACGCAAAAAACCTATACATAAACAAGCACATTTATGGAACAAATTCATAATTGCCACAACTTAGAACCAACCAAGATGTCCTTAAGTAGGTGTATAGATAAACTGTGCTACATCCAGATAACTGAGTACTATTTAGCATTAAAAAGAAATGAGTTATCAAACTATAGAAATACATGGAAGAATCTTAAATGCAAGTTACTAAGTGAAAGAAGTCAATCCGAAAAGGATATATACTGTATGATTCTAATTATAGGACATTCTGGAAAAAGAAAACCTATAGAATTAGTAAAGAATGTCAGTGGGTTACCAGGGTTAGTGGGAAAGGGAGGATGAATAGGCAGAGCACAGAGAATTTTCAGGTTATTGAAATTATTCTGTATGATACCACAATGGTAGGCACAGGTTAATTATGCACTTGTTCACACCTATAGAATGTACAACATCAGGAGTATAAACTATGGATTTTAGGTGATTAAGATGAGTTAATGTAGGTTCATCGATTATAACAAATATGCCACTCTGGTCTAGGATTTTGATAATGGGGAAGGCTCTACATGTGTGAGGGTAATGGGTATATGGGAAGTCTCAGTATCTTCTGCTAAATTTTACTGGGAGCCTACAACTTCTCAAAAAATGAAGTCTGTTTTAAAAAGTAGCTTGCCCTGATTTTGATTGGAATTACACTGAACCTGTAAATAAAACTGGGAAGAATGACATGTAAATAATATTGGGTCTTCCTACCTACGTACCTGGCATATTTCTCCATTTACTTAGATCACTTTTTTCATTTAAGTTGTATTCCGTTCACTTATAAGGATTCTGCAAATATTTTGTTAGATTTATACCTAAGTGCTTCATTTGGTAGATAATACTGTAAATGACTCTTATTTCTTTAAAGTCAAATTCTAATTGTTCCTTGAGGTATATGGGAAAGCAACTAACTTTTGTGTATTATTCTTGTAACCTATATTGTCTTGTACCTTTGCTTATAGTACTGGAAACTTTCTTGTCAATTTATTCTACTTATACAATATTGTCATCTATGAATAAACACAGTGTATTAGTCAGGGTTCTTCAAAGAAATAGAAGTAATAGGATATATATGTCAACTCGAAAACTATAAATTAACTTCTAATAAAGAAAGATGAAATACTCTCAAAACAGTTTTAACGTTTCTATTTTATTTATGCTAATTATTTCTATTCACTGCATTTGTTCCTTTTTTTAAGATTTTATTTATTTGACAGAGAGAGATACAGCAAGAGAGGGAACACGAGCAGGGGGAGTGGGAGTGGAAGAGGGAGAAGGAGGCTTCCCACTAAGCAGAGAGCACGATGTGGGGCCCAATCCCAGAACCCTGGAATCATGACCTGAGCCAAAGGCAGACACTTAAACTGAGGCACCCAGGTGCCCCTTGATGCACTGCTCCTAATCATCTCATTGCCTTGTTTAAATCTTTAAAGCTCCTCGCTGCCTACAGAAGGAAATAACCAAGTTTAAGCAATTTCCCACATCATTTTTCGCTCAGTTTTTCATCTCCGGCCCTCTGACTCAGCTGAGCCTCCGTTCCAGAATTTTAATTTATTCATGTTCCTGTTTCGTTCTTGGTAGGGCCATTCTTACCCTTGCTACTGTCATCGACTCGATATTTTAGCTATACTTAGATGATCAGCCTCATTCTAATTTTCCATAGAGGCTTTTCAAATCCCTCAGGAGAAACACACAGACACACACACACACACACACACACACACACACACTTCATTCTTTTTTTTTTTTTTTCTAAATACCCAGGATATTTTACCCATAACTCTCTGATGCATGGGGCTTCTTCTATCAAATCTTACGGTTATTTATCTCGTGAATTATTTCTTTTACTAAGTTCTATGTCCCTAGAAGTCAGGGATCACTGTCTAATCCATCTTTATAATCTCCAAATCACCAAGTAAAGTTCTTCACCTAGAATATCTATAACAACTATGTTCTAAAAGAGGAAAATCGAGTAATTGGTTTTGATTCTTTCTCGAGAATTTTCCCCATTTATTTTCATTTTGCACGCCATAGTTAAGATAAACAATTATAAATGTGAATCTTGGTTCATGTATTAAAACCAAGACAAATTGCAACATTTCAACATTTCCTTCATTTGTCAGTAATAGGTTTATGATTTTTAATTCATTTTTACTTATATATTTAAAAAGTACCTGGAATTAAATATTGCAAACTTAATATAGCATATGTTTCCTGATTTCCTACTAAAGTGATTATAAAGGCACAAAAATATAAGCATACAAAGACACATATTGTGCAGATCAGGGCAAAAAAGATGTATCAACAGAATTACTGTTGTTGAAAATTAGATGCATATGTGATGTCACTTAGCAGATCAGAGGTTTATGGAAACTTAATCCTGCAGAGTTGGAGTGAATGTAAAGCAAGCATATTTGACTGACAGGACATTGTAAAGGCTCAGGAATTAGTAGCACACACAAAAAATTACTTCATGTTTCATCCTATGCATTTACACAATGAATTTAAAGCTTCTCTTGATCAGAGTTTGTCCTTTTCATTGCCCCCTAAAACCAACAAAGAGTGTTCCAAAAAGAACGGGTCATTAAAAATTGTTGTATCTTTCTACTTTTTTCTTTCATGTAGAAAAATGTTGAATGGCATTTAATGGACTTCAATTCAAATCACATCTGCCATTGCCCGCAATTTTTTCTCCTTTTTGAATAATTCACATATTACTTCATAGAGAAAATGATATTAGATAGCATATTCCAAAATCATTTTGGAAAATAGTTGAAGATCTTATCAAAATTGAAGAACAATTTGACATATTAATTTCCTTCTACATGGCACTCAATTATGTAGTTTGGTCTGGGCTCTCAAAATAAGTATAAACTAATATCATCCAATCCTTACTTTTTGTCTTATAATATATTCAGAAGTTCATTTATTCTCACATTTTGTATCAATTTACACTTGTGCTACCAAAACATAAGCCTGTCCTCTTCAACGTAGTGAATCCCAATTCCCACTATCAACTTACTTCTTATAAAATATTTTATTTCCATCAATAAATAATGTGATCCAAGGTGTACTTTTACCAAGGTCTCTTATCTCAGTAATTTCAAAGGCCATTTAGCTTAGGTAGCTATTGTTAGATGTTCTCTCTTTTTTTCTCTGACTACTGATCCCTTCTAACCAGTTTCTTCTATTCAGTAGCTGCCAACTCTCCTCACTATTGCTAAAAGTGATTTTCTCCCTGCTCGCTTAACTCAGTGATGAAAAAAATATCATGAAAGATATCTGTGCTGTATCTCCCTCCACTTCTCCCCCTTTCTACTTCTCTTTCTGTCTCTCTCTGTCTCTCTCTCACACACACACTCACGTAAATACTACCTCATTCTCTCTCAGAAAATTATTTCTCAGATTTAATAAAGAGTTAATGTCAATTCAACCTTATCACCCCACCCATCCATCCCAATCCTTCTCATCAAAAGTTTGCAGCAATAATTATAATATATAAAAAGGTATAAATATCAACTCAAAAGCATTAAGTGTACTCCAATAAAGAAAGATTAAAATATTCTCAAAACAGTTTAATGCTTCTATTTTATTTACACTCATTATTTAAATGTTTGTTAATGTATGAAGAGATGATCTCAGTTGAGCAAAATGTTCATCAATCAGATCATTTTATTCCCAAACCAAATTATTTCCAAACAAGTAACAAATGAAATCTATTTCTAAAATTTATTACTGAGAAACAGAGCAAACAGAGCATGTTGCAACGTTAAGCAAATCTTCAGTTTCTTACGTTTACATAATAACTTTCTGGGATTTAACCCCTAAATATGTTGACACCAGTCTCAAATTCCCATTGTGTTCTGTAATGTCCCTACACATATCTCCTGAAACTATTGCATAGTAATGTTCAAAATTCATTATCACGCTTTGGCAAAACTGCCTATATCTTTAACCTCTAGCTCACCATTCTTATCAATATTTTTCCCTACTTAAAACTGTCTCTCCACTGAGGATATCGCTTCCCCTAAAGTCTTCTCAAGCGATGGCTATTTCCTCCATTGCACTCTTCCCACAAAAGCCTGGGTGGCAAGAAGAAAGGTTGGGGGAGGTGAATGGGGAGGGTAGCTGTTCCTCTAGAGTCTCAGAAATTGTCACAAGACCTGTAAATTATTGCTAAGATCACGATCTCTCCCATCCTCCTTCCTAAAATTTCATGGTTTTGATAATAATCTTAAGGAATTACCCATCCTTATTATACTCACTATCTTCCTCCATAATTATAATGTTTTTCTTACTCTTTTTTGTGTCCTCTTATTTCTTTTTTTTTAAGATTTTATTTATTTATTTATTTATTTATTTGACAGAGAGAGAGAGATCACAAGACGGCAGATAGGCAGGCAGAGAAAGAAGGGGAAGCAGGCTCCCTGCTGAGCAGACAGCCTGATGCAGGGCTCTATCCCAGGACCCTGAGATCATGACCAAAGCAGAAGGCAGAGGTTTTAACCCACTGAGCCACCCAAGCGCCCTTGTGTCCTCTTATTTGTTGAAAACTTATAACCACAACTCTTATCAAAATCATTGATAATTTTATTATCTACATTGATGACTTTTGATCTTGGTGTCTCATCCAGCTCCTTGATGTTCTTTTCTCAAATGGGTTTGCCCTCCACATACTTCAGCTACTCACTAATCATGTCTAAGTTTTTAATAACCAATAATTGTCACTGCTTTAAGAACTCAGTTAAAATATCCCACTGACCAACCACTATCTCCTTTCTTTCCAGCTTGCTTCCTCTAGTACTCTAATTCCAAAAATGCCTCTGACCCACTTCTACCTTCAATCCATTGTTTCTATTGTATCTTCAATGTTCTTTATGACCCCATCCTTATGCTTTCCTTTCTAGTATTACTAGATTAAATTCCATGGTAAGTTTTAATTTCCTTCAGGCATGTACCCATAACTCCATTATGCTTTGCTCACTTTAAAACATTTGCCTGGGTAAGTCACAATCCTAGTTTAAGCCAAATCTCTTCCTCCTTGGGGTCTGAACTCGCAAAGCTTCATGTAGCTAGAGAAAAACATATTACCATATGAGTTGTGTCACAATTTGAGTCTCACCATCTCGCCACAAGTGAGACTTTGACGGTACCCAGTATCTTTTTCCTATTCCATTCACTCTTCTACATTTCTGGAAGACTAGGCCAGGCCTTTTCTCCTCAAATTAACAATATATCTCTTATCCCTACTGAGTTTATGCTTTCTTATTTTCCCTATTTCTCAGAGAAAACAAACAAACAGAAAGAAGTAAGAGATGTTCCACAAATTCCTACCACCATATTTGTCCCCCCTTTTAGGATAGAAAGGGATATTTGTCCTCCTTTTTAGGATAGAAAGGGATCTGGACACAAAAATGTCTTTTAAAATCTTACCTTGTTTAAAAAAATACCCATGTACAAAAGAATACTTATCTCTTATTTATGTGACTTATAGGTAGATAAATGAAAGACTATTCATAAACAGAGGATTAATGAGCCAAAAAATAAAAGGTGATAGATAAGTATTCGTCAAAGAAAAAATGCATATCACTCTCATTTGCATTCTATTTAAACACTTATCCATAATACAAATATCCATTGAACCTCTATTGTGTCTATGAAAGTACTTAATAAATATTTTCTGGGTAAATTCATGAATACATTGATAGGCAGGAGGAGGAACTTCTAAAATACAGCACAAAATTCTAGGAAGTTTTTAATAAAATAGCTAAATAATCCTTTAATATAAGATTATGAATTATTAATAATTATTCCTACAAGTGAAGATGACTTCATCAATGTCATTAATGGTATTATATAACTTACTGTGTTAGACAATTTTTTATTTAAAAAATTTTAATTATCAATAGTATCTATGCTAAATAGTTATAATAACCATGTTTCATAATGTCATGCAAATATATTTTATTTCATGAGACACTGGCTGCTTTTATAGTCAAAAAAATCTAAATATAATCCAATATAAAAAATGTGTCATTTATTTTTCCCTAATATGATATATTTTAATAAGTGGTTATATGGAACCTGTACTTAGAATAATGCTTAAACAAATAAAAAATGAGTTCTAGAACTCCTAGGAGAGGGACACCTGGGTGGCTCAGTTAAGCATTTGCCTTTGCCTCAGGTCATGATCCCAGGGTCCTGGGATCAAGCCCCACATCAGGCTCCCTGCTCAGCAGAGAGCCTGCTTCTCCCTCCCACTCTGCTCATTCTCTCTCTCTCTGTCAAATAAATAAATAAAATCTTAAAAAAAAAAAAACAAAAAACTCCTAGAAGACAACATAGGAGAATGCCTAGATAATCTTGGATATGGTGGTACTTTTTTGATACAGCATGAGACACAATCCATGAAAAAAATAATTGATAAACTGAATTTCATTAAAATTAAAAGCTTCTGTTCAGTGAAAGACAATGTCAAGAGAATTAGAAGACAAGCCATAGACCAGGAGAAACTATTTGTAAAAAATACATCTGAAAAAGGACTGCTATCCAAAATATTCAAAGAACTTTTAAGAATATAAAATTAAGAAAACAACCCAATTAAATAATGGGCCAAAGACCTTAAAAATATATAGATATCAAATAAGCATATGAAAAAAATATTTCATATCATATGCCATCAGGAAAATGCATAAGATACCACACAGCACACCTAATAGAATTACTAAAATCTGGAACACTAATAACACCAATTGGTGGCGAGGATGTGAAGCAATAGGAATTCGCATACAGTGCTGATGAGAAAGCAAAATGGCCCAGCAATGTTGGAAGATAATTTGACAGGTTCTTACAAAACTAAATATACCATTTGATCCAGCAATCACTCTTCCTGGCATTTACTCAAAAAAGTTGTAAAACCTGTCCACACAAAAGCATACACATGGATCTTTAAAGTAGTTTTATTCATAATTGTCAAAACTTGGTAACAACCAAGATGTCCATCAGTTTTTTATCTATTCATCTTTGGTAGGTAAATGGAAAGATAACTATGGTACATTCAGACAAGGGAATTTTATTCAGTGCTAAGAAGAAATCAGTTATCAAGCTATGAAAAGACATGGAGGAAACTGAAGAACATATTATTAAGTGAAAGAAGCCAGTCTGAAAAGGCCATATATTTATGATTACAACTATATGTTTCTGGAAAAAGAAAAAAAATATGGAGATTGTAAAAACATCAGTGGTTGTCGTGGGTTTGGAGGCAGAAGGAGGGATAAATACACAGAGCACAGAGAATATTTAGGGCAATGAAACTACTCTATATGATGTTAGAAAGATGTATGTGTGTTGTTATAGGATTGTTTAAACCCACAGAATGTACAACAGCAACCATGAACCTTAAGTTGATTCTGGACTGCGGGTGATTTTGATGTTCAATGTAGGTTCATTCTTGATAACAAATGCACTACTCTACTGAGTGAGGCTGATAATGCAGGAGGTGATACATGTGTGGCAGTGGGCGATGCATGGAAATCTCTATCTTCCTCCCATTTCTGCTATGAAGCTTCAACTACTCTTAAAAAATAAAGCTAAATAAAAGAATATATTTTTCAATTGCAGTTCAATTCTGAAATGTTTTCATAATTTAAACACCAACACCGATCACTCTTTTTCCACTAAAAATTGAGATAAACAACTGGTCTTTAGTCAGAATGCATTTTTATATTA
>CM052800.1:138241278-138309366 GCA_028533885.1 Nasua narica | reverse complement strand
TCTCTATAGAACTTGTATAATTTGTTAAACAGCAATTTTTAAAATCTGGGACTAGTTTCCAACCAGGCATTAAGAATGAATATCTCAACTTATCACCAGTTAACATTAGTCCATTACATTTTGAGAATATGCAACATCATTATCATAGATGAGTTATGTGACGATTGCTTCCAAAGGGAAAAATGTGTTGTAAATTTTTAAAATTTTCCTGTTACTGGGTTGATTCCTGGATTCATAATAATGGATCGATTATAAAATATACCACCACTTTTTTAAAAAGTAACTTTAAAAAACTTTATTTTGATGAAATATTCAAAAGGAAATGTACTAGCATCTTAAATCAGCAAGTATGTTTTATCACTCTTGAAAATGATTAACATATAACATAACTAAATAAAATATAAATTCCAGGAAATATCTAAATCATAGGAATCCCTACAGGATTTTCTTTCTCAGGAAGTAAAATGGTAATAGTAAAGACTTACCAAATAGAACATAGTGTTCTAAAAATGATTTTTAAGTGGCACATAAGGAATAACTGGAGGACCATAGGGGAAAAGAGGGAAAACTGAATGGGAAGAATTAAGACAGGGAGACAAATCATGATAGACTCTGGACTCCAGGAAACAAACTGAGGATTACAGAAGGGAGGGAGGTTGGGGAATGGGGGAACCAGGTGATGGGTATTAAGGAGGGCATGTGTTGTGATAAACATCTAGGTGTTATACTCAACTAATGAATCATTGAACACTACTTCAAAAACTAATGATGTAGTATATGCTGGCTAACTGCAAATAAATAAATAAATAAATAAAAAGATTTTTCCACAAATTTTACAAGTACTCCAGTCAGGTTTTTTTTTAATACAGATTGTTTAGTAGTATATTAAGGCTAACTGATAAATTGATGGCTACGATGCCTAACGTACTGTGATTTAAGGAATGCTGTCAGGGTACCCCTACCAAGGAAGCAATTTGCTTTGGATTTTTATGAACAAGATCCTGGACTCTGGCAGGAAAAATACAGAGCTTGAGGGGGCTGCCTTTAATACTTCAAATAATCAGCATGTCTCCCACAAGAGTGAAAAGATGGAAAAGGAAGAAAAATGACCAGGGTCCACCATCCCTTTGCATCACCCCTGTAAAAATTTTCCATTATACATCTGGTTTCGATTAGCTCTATGTCAGATGAAATGAAGAAATAAGAGAAAAATGAGGATTGAAGGAAATCTAACAAAACTATAATACAAGTAAAAGAAAAAGAAATACCATATGATGTCATCAAAGACCGATGGTATCAAAAATGAACTGGACATGTCTGCTCACTGGCTTCTGTCCAATAGCACTCCTCTAAAAATAAAGGTCTGTATTAGAAATGTGAGTGTAAATCAGGCCTACTTTAAAGTAGGCCTATGTGCCTGTCTTTATACATGTATAAGCACATCCAAGGACACTGGGTAACTAGATTTTCTCCTCTATTATCAGGCAATTTCAGTATCAAGTGATTTGCCTGCTTGATTATATTGATTTTGTATCTTAGCAGCAGGTAAAAAGAATCAATGTGAAAAGGTCAGCATGTCAAGGGAAGAACTGCAAATCTTAGACTAATTGTTGTAGTAATGAAAAATACTCAAAGTCAATGACACTGACAAACTAAAGCCAGCTGAGCTTTTTCCACCCCATTTTAGTCCAGGCCAATGCATTTTAATTACTGACTTATCTTTGTAGTACATTGCCACTTGGAATCTTACTTAACAACTCTATGTATCTTGTTCTACATTATAACCAACATTCTGTTTTTTAATCCTGTGTCTTGTAGCTGTACAATTTCCATTAATGTACACTTGCATTTCAGGAGTTTTTTTAATGAAATTATTGCTATTTATTATCTTTTAGGTTTTACCCTGTCAAATACAAGTGTGCATGAGTTAAAGGCCCGTTGTTTGGGGCAAAACCTTAATCATCCTGGCTATATACCCTCAAAAGACCCCCTGATTACCCTGATGAGGAACGCGAATGTGTATCAATCAGGGTCTGAGCAGATGGCATATTCAAAAGATTAACTGATAAAACGCTAACTAAGGGGCTATTAAAAGGGTAACTGGTTGGATTAAGGGGATAACCAAGGTCAAGCTAAACATCAAGTTTTAAGCAACAGCAAGAAATCCCATCACCTACCCTTAGGCCTAAAGTACATGAAAGGGACGGAGCAAGAGGACACTCTAACCAAAGGGAAGCTAGACCTATATAAGAGCAGCCTCCCCAGAGAACCTGTGACCAAAGGTTGAAAATGCTTTCCGTGAAGAAAGGGAATGAATGCTTCAGCCTCTCAGCTGCTATGCTTTGATTCCCTATTGGTGCTTCCCCCTCTCCAAACTCAATAGGAAGCCAGACAGCAAACTGAAAATAAACTGCACAGAGTGATAAAAAGAGGGGAAAATATCACGTTGAATTATTTTCAAGAGATTAAAAAGTAATAGGTAAATTTTCATTCCCCTGTAATGGCGACTAGCTTATAGCAGTCCTCTCGAAACAAAACAAAAAACCAGGGAGCTAGAAATGAATCAAACAAGCAAGCAAACAACAAAAATCAAACATCTATTCAAAGGCTTTAAAAAAACTAGCAAGTAAGTTGGTACTTGAAAGGTTATGATCCCAGGAGAAGAGAAACTCACTGAGGAGAACATGATACCTTATGCCACTTTTTACTACAAGGCACATATCCATTTCGAAGATGAGAAAGAGAAGCTGAGAGATTGAGCAGAATGGCTGCTAAGAGACGGAAAACCTAAACAGAGTTTCTCCCCATTTCTTAAGACTGGTAGGTGAAATCCAGAAGTCCAGGGCTTCCAAACAGCCAGGATAGAGTAATAAGATCTCTTTGGGAAAGAAAGACCAAGTAAGCAAGCACTGTGTATCTCCTCTAAGCACTTACCAATTCATAAGCTGTGAAGGCAAAGAGAAGCCATACAGAATCCAATAGTAAAGAAGTGAAGACTTAAATGCAGTTATCAGCAGTCACAGAATACAGGAGAGAAAAAATGGGGCATTCCGGGCTTGCCCCTGAATAGGGTCCCTAATAAATCCCCAAGACTTTCATTTGGCACTCCTGGAAATAAATATCCGTGGGAATAAGGGAGAAGCAGAAATACACCAGGACTTAAAAGCACTAAAACTCAGCCTTGATCTAGCTTAACCTGGTTTGTATTAAGGTGCTATGCCCCTGTGCTAACTACATGCTCAAGATAATGTCTCATCTAGAGCCTTTATTGTTTTTCATACTAAGATTTCAGCTTCCTAAAAAGTTAACAGACACAGCAAGAGATATGAGTAAGAGAAAAAAAAACAAGCAATAGAATTAGACTCAGAGTTGATTCAGATGTTGAAATTATCAGACACAAATGCTAAATTAACAACTAATGTGCTCAGAAAATATTTAGTATTAAGTTAAACTTCATAAGAGAATTAGAGACTATAAAAAACGGTCAAATATAAACTCTAGATATAAAAAATATAGTAATTGAAAGTATGTACGTCCTCATCAGACTGCCAACTCTCCCACAGGCCTTTTACTGAATATACAAGGTCTTCACAGAGAAGGCTGAGAGCAGAGCCAAAGTGCTGAAAGGTCTGCCTCAAGTGTGCAAAGCAGAGAAGGCTGCCAAAGTCTGTACCAGACAGAGCACCAAGCTGAGAGAAACACCTCTGAGGCACACAGGACCCCCACAGAGTGTTAGGAATCTACAGCTGGCCAAAAGGTTAGGTCACAACAGGAAAGTGGACAGAGTCCCACCAGAGGTGTCCAAGGTTTTCCATCAAGGGCAAAGCAGCAACTAACTGAAGTCTGGGTTCAGAGCAGACGGTAAGAGGGCTCTCTGAGAAAGCAGAAATCCCAGGGACGATGTGCTGCCGATCAGAGTACGATTCCAAGCTCATCACCCAAAGAACTGGGTTATAAAGCATAGAGACATTTCTGGAGCCAAAATGGAAATTTCAGAGAAATTCCTGGTCTCACTGTATAAGCATTTGAAACTAGTGGAGAATGAAGTCTTATTAAAATGTGCCGTCTCCTATTTTCCAGCCTTTCTGAATTTTGCTGAACAATAATATATCTGGATGTGATGTATCCTTTTTGTGTGTATATGATTATAATTAATCCAAAATACAACCTGCTAGATCCAACTGCTAAAAGAGATTTAAAGCTTATATGATATAATGAGAATCACCTATCTTGTTTAAAAGCATTCTCAACAGAGGATCTCCATAATCACCTATAAATCCAACATAATTATTTCCTTGCTTTTCTTTTGCTTATTGCGCTATTAGATTTCAAAAAATGCCTATTGCTAAGGCTTGTTCTTAATTAAATAAATTCATTCTAATGAAACCTAGAAATACCCATATTACTCACCTTAAAAGTCTGCATAGTTTTAGGGTTGAAATGTTCCTGTGAATAGTTTATACCTTAAGAGACTGTCTCATTTATTTTGACTGTCTATATTTTATGATTGCTTATGTAGCATTTTCAACTTTAAAATTCATGTCAATGAATCCTTCTGAACACCAGGTGCCATCCCAGTTAAATCTTAAATAGACAAATTGCTCATGTTTCATGTACTAGTTATTCTTGAAAAAGCTTCATCAACGGGCATTACATCCTGTTTTACAAGTATGTTAAGTTCTTTTTCCCTCAGGAAAAAAAAAGAAGGATAACTTGGCATTCATTGCTCGGGAAACATAAATACTAGAAACAGAAATACTGGTTTCTCTGGGCTGTTTTCTTCCTTCCTTCCTAAATACTCAAATGTCAACAGCAAATCTATGATAAGGGATTTAAAATAATCCACACCAACTTTCCAATTGTTATCACTCCTTTCTATTATCTCCTCAGTTCCAGTCCTTCTTCCCTATACTTAGATTATTACAAGCTCTAACTGGTCTCTCTGCCATCATCTCAGTCTTATGGATTAATCCACACATCTAGCAGTCAGGACTGAATAGAGAAGTTCACCACAGCCCCAGAGTAAAGGAGCAGTGCACAAAAAACTATAATACCCAAAAGCCAGTTCACGGCAATTTTATGTTCTAAACTAGGAGAAGCAGAAAAAAAACCTCCATTTCATTTCTGCTATGGAGGATCACAAGAATTATTTGTAATGGCAATCCTGGAGTTAAATAGAAGTAACATTTCTATTGGTTTTGGGGGAATGTAGGCTCCAAGATCGGCAGAAAACAGTGTTTAAACCAACATTCACACATAAAAGACATGATCCAAGAATGATTGTATATACAGAAGAGGACTTTGGTGAAAAGACAGCATGAGCTTATGAAATAATTCCTAATAAATGCATTCTAGAGCAGATGTTGTAGGCTGGAACATTCCTGGGCCTTAGAAAGAAGAGTCTTTTGGAAGGTTTTCCTTCTAATATTATTTAAAAAATACTTTTACCAACTTAAAAGGTTACCAAAATTTGTCAGAAAGAATAACAAAGGAAATGCCTATTGATATTATGCCTTGAGATCTAACCAAATAGTCATTCCTAAAATAATTTCTATTGAAGTCATTTAAACCATCAAGAGGAATACTTATAGAATTCTATAGCAGAAATATGCAGCAAAAGTGAAAACTTGATGCAGACTTCAGTCATAGACTTGTTTGGTGCATACCATAAAAACAGTGAATTTGAAGTGCGTAGAAAGAGACTATTATGTCTGTAATTTACTAGTGGATCCATTATTCCCTATTGTCTTATATATTTAATCATTTTCATTACCTGCCTGATCCCAGAAGTCATGTGGATTGTAATCTTGTGTGATCGCCACTACTGTCAATAACTTTGCTCTTTTTACTAATGCCCCAAAGGTGTTGTTAGGGGAAAAAAAAGAAAGAAAGAAAGAGAAGAAAAGATCAGAAAACTAAAGAAAAATTACTTGCTGATGAAAATACCTACATAAAAATAAAAAGTTAAATGATTTCTACTGAAATACCTTATGTTTAAAAAGTACACACTTCAATTTTTTACATGGTAGACTTTATGTTTCTATAAATGAGGATCATGATCCTGAGTGCATAGATTTCTGTGAACATTAAAATGCAATTTCAAAATTACACTAAATTTTAAGAGGCACAATAGCATTGTGGTTAACAAGAATGACTCTGGAGCCAGGCTACCTTTGTTTAAAGTCCTGTTCTATCAGTTTCTAGCTGTGAGTGACTTTGGAAAAGTAATTTGTGCTTCAATTTTCTTAAATATAAAATGGTGATGATATTTTTTTCTTAAAAGTTGGTTGTGAGAGATCAAATTAGTTAATATTTGGAAGGAGAATAGCACAGTATCTGATACATAGATAGTTAGCAAATTTTAAATTCTATTTATTATTAGTACCTATGTCCAAAGAGCATTTGTAAAAACAAGGAGAACTACATTGATGTTTCTATCATATTAAAGTGATGGACTGACAATCAGACATTGTTAAAATGATTTTTGAAAACAAATAATTTGGGCACCTGGGTGGCTCAGTCAGTTAAGCGATTGCCTTCATCTCAGGTCATGATCCCGGAGTCCCGGGATCGAGTCCCACATTGGGCTCCCAGCTCCACAGGGAGTCTGCTTCTCCCTCTGACCTTCTACCCTCTCATGCTCTCTTACTCGCTCTCTCAAATAAATAAATAAAATCTTTTAAGAAAAAGAAAAGTAATTTAATCACTCTCAAGGTTTATACTTAGCATTGTACATAATAATTTCTGTTAGCATACCTAGTCAAGAAATAATGCAGAAGATTTTGGGGAGGAGGGGTGCCTGAGTAGCTCAGTGAGTTAAGCATCCGACTCTTGATATTGGCTCAGGTCATGATCTCAGAGTCCTGGGATAGAGCCCTGTGTTGGGCTCCCTGCTCTGCTGGGAGTCTGCTTCCTCCCTTTCCCTCTATCCCTCCTCCTACTCTCTCATTTTCTCTGTATCTCTCTCTCAAATAAATAAATCTTTAAAAAAAGATTTTTCTTTTGCTCCGGTATTTAGAATATGTGAGTAAATTTAGTATTAGCTATACTTTAATCTGTATTATCCTATGATATAATAGAGAACATGGTTTTAAATGGTCATATTGCATTCATTTTAACATCAATGCATTTTTTAAAATTTAATGTCAAAAATTATTATCCTTCCATGAATGAAAGTGTTCATTTATGTTATTTTAAGTCATGCCCTATAAAGTATAGAATTATTAATCTTAATGTTACCATTTGAATTAATTTCAGCATTGCATAAGATCTTAGTTTAGATGAGGATTACTTCTGTAATAAATATATATTTCTGTAACAAATCTCATTTTTTTTAAAATATTAAACTCTTCTATGGCACTCCTCATACAGGTCCAAAATCCATACTATTATATTGAGTAGTTCAACAAGTTGGATTTTTTAAATTTAAATAAATTTGATAATGAATCAAAGGCCCTCATCATATCTAAATCTAAGAATATATTTAAGTAATATACAATTTGTATAAATATATGAATACATAAAGTGGCTTTTGGAATATTGACACTTAGTGCACAAAACCTCTCTAGGTTAAAGAAGCTCATTCTTTTTTTTTTTTTTTTTGAAGATTTTATTTATTTATTTGACAGTGAAAGAGAACAAACAAGCAGGGGTTGAGGGGTAGAGGGAAAGGAGAAGCTGAGCAGGGAGGCCATGTGGAGCTCGGCCCCAGGGTCCTGGGATCATGACCTGAGCTGAAGGCAGATGCTTAACCGATTGAGATACCCGGGCATCCCAAAGAAGCTCATTCTTTTCACGTAAACAGCTTATATTTCTCCCATCAGATCACAGGATGAGTAATAAATACTTCCTTATAGAAATTTCCTTTAGCCAATTCTCATCCTGCTTTCTGTCAGCACCCCAGTGTGTTTTCCCTTGAGTTTTATGTTATAGTGCTGGGTTAGAGATGCCAGAATCTGTTAGTGCCATATAGAGATTTCTTTTCAGGTTTAAATTAACAACAACAACAACAACAAAAAGAATGTGGATGAGATTAATTTTTGTACATTAGAGCTAAATCAAATGATAGGAGGAATGCCTGGATAGCTCAGTCAGTTAAGTGTCTGCCTTCAGCTCAGGTCATGATCCCAGGGGCCTGGGATCTGGTCCCATATCGGTCTCCCTGCTCAACAGAGAGTCTGCTTCTCCCTCTGTCCCTGACCCTCCTCCCGACTTGTGCTGTCTCTCTGTCTCAAATAAATAAATAAAATCTTTTAAAAAATAAATAAAATCATAAGAAGCAATAGTAAGAGGTAAGAAGAGAACATTGAAAGAGATAGTAAAGGACAAAATTCTGACAAGATTCCTTGTATTCTGTGACTGAGTCACAAAATTTTATGCTACTTATTTCTAGTCTTGGGTAAATGTTATCAGTAGGATACATGTTCACCTACTTACTCCACAATTTCTCCTCCTTAGAGAATAGACACATAGCAGTGATAGTCCGCTGCTCCGAAGGGACCATTTCATTTTGACTATGGGGAGCCATAAGAATGATTTGAAATGACAATCCTGTTACAGTTAATTTGAAATTCCTCACAAATTGAGGGAACAAAGAAGTCATGCCCTAGAAAATATTAATATGGGCAATTTTAGCATATTAATTCAGAGATCCTTAACAAAAACATTATACTATGAATAAATAGTATGAATAAAATGTAAAATTGCTCACGTAAGCACAAATAAATACAAAATAATACAAAAGGAAACCAAAAATTACAAAATACAAATACAAAAACCTGTGCACTTAATCATGGAAAAGTGTTTTTCCAGGTTCCCCATGAATAATTTTCAAGAGTACATTTGTTTAGCTAGTACATTGCCTATTAAGTGAATTTAAAGGGCTGCTCATTAACTTTTTCCTTCCTATACATTGGTGGGGTGTCACTATTGCTTCCTTTAAAAATTGAATATCTAATGAACATTATAAAACTAGAGTGTAGGATGAAAACATTTTCATATTGTATCGGTGAGATTATCACGAATTCAGACAAATGAAATGTACCACTGACATAATATTCATACATGTCAATCATTCTTTTATCTGGCATTTGAAAGATGAAGTAAATACATACAAGTAAATACAAGATGAGATGTTTGGGTTAGACTCAAATTATTGCAAAACTCATTTAGAATTCCTGGAGAGCATTAAAAAAAAGAATACATTATCAGTATTCTCAGATCAGTAGTGTTAAAGAATGACAGTCAACTCATTAAAATTTACCCCCTATTGCAGTGGTTTTTTTTAAACATCTTTACCTTATATTCAAAATAATAGCAGTACCAGCCTTAGAATAATGGTAAACATAACTGGAGACTATGTTACCAAATAATTAATAAAAATACGTTTACAGTTTTAAGAAGTAAAGGGATGGTAAAAACAACAACAACAACAAAGTTTTCAGAAAATGTTCTCATTAAGACTAGTATTGTGGGGGCGCCTGGGTGTCTCAGTGGGTTAAAGCCTCCGCCTCAGGCTCAGGTCATGATCTCAGGGTCCTGGTATTGAGCCCCGCATCGGGCTCTCTGCTGGGCAGGGAGCCTGTTTCCCCCTCTCCTTCTGCCTGCCTTTCTGCCTACTTGTGATCTCTCTCTCTCTCTCTCTGTCAAATAAATAAATAAAATTTTAAAAAAAAGTTTAGTATTGTGAAAGCAAAAAGAAGAAGAAGGAGTGAAGAGGGCAATAAAAAAAAGTTTAAAAACATTATTCCAGTCTTTTAGACACATAGCTTCAAATAAGGGAGGCAAAACACAATAATATAGAAAAGGTAAATAACATTTAAAGTGGTCAATTATACTTCAATATAAAGGTAGAAAAATTGCTTATTATGAATTTTACACACATGAATGACATGGGAATTCACAGGCTAATGACCATCATCAGTACCTGTGTATTGTTAAAGGCCCAGCATCATTTTATAAAGGCCGTATCATGGCTTAAATTTACTCTCACAACTAATCTCTTAAAGGTAGTGGGGCAAGCTATTCAGGTTAGGTTCTTCACATTTCTAAGCAGAATGTCAAAAGCACTGGTAGTTGAATTAAAGATTAAAATATACAGATCTGGGACGCCTGAGTGACTCAGTTGGTTAAGCTGCTGCCTTTGGCTCAGGTCATGATCCCAGGGTCCTGGGATCAAGTCCCACATCAGGCTCCTTGCTCAGCAGGGAGCCTGCTTCTCCCTCTGCCTCTGCCTGCCACTCTGTCCGCTTGTGCTCTCTCTCTTTCTCTCTCTCTCTGACAAATAAATAAATAAAATCTTAAAAAAATAAAATAAAATATACAGATCTGCAGGAATTTTGATAGTCTACACTCTAGGCTGGACTTAGTCATGCTTCAAAATTGTCAACTCTCTGCCTAAATCAAGTTATTTTATGATTCTGGGCTTAGCTATATACCACTTCCTCCACCTCTGAGCTGGGTTGATGGTCCCATTAACTTGTGGTATGTCTGATAGAACATATTATCCATGTCAGTTGTGCTTTTTGCTATAACCAGAGCCTGGAAAGAGCTCCAGAAATACGTATCTTACATTACATTTTCTCCTCATAGAATCCTGGATACCACACTCACCTGGTTTTCATCTTACATTTCTACCCGCTTTCTTCATTCTCTTTTGTTGCTTCCTGCTCATCTCCCTGACCTTTGAGTCTTGGAAGAGCCCAAACCTCAGGATTAGTCTTTGAATATCTTTCCCCTTCTACCTTCCAATCTCCAGGAACTTCATTCAGACTTATGATTAAAATATGGTCTATATGCTGAAGACTTCTTAAAATATTCCCCCAATGCTCCAGCACATATACTATTCTTTACTCAGACTCTCCGTTTAGATATGTTAACAGGCATCCCAAACTCAGAGTGTCCAGAACTTCGCTATTGCCTGGCTCCCAGCCTCAGAATCAGTTTTTGTGGCCATAACTTTTATTTTTTTTAAATATCATTTCAGCTAATGGCAATTCTATTTTTCCAATTAGTCATAACACAATCTTTGAAAACCTCTTCACGAACCATTTCTCTCGTGTCCCCCATTTGGCTGGCTCTAACTTTAAAATACATCCTGTCCATTTAGCATCACCTCTCACCTATAGTATTACAATGATTCCTAAATGGTTTGCCTGCTTTTCTCTTGAAACTGTCAGTCTTTTTTCTGCAAATCTGTCAGAATAATCCTCTTACAATATAAATTGAATTATATCTTCCAAAAGGAGCCCTCCATTGTTTTCACATTTCACCATAGTCCTTAACATGATTCACAATACCTGGCCCCTTCTCACACTATCCCATCTCTCATGACTCTCCCTCCTTCACTCACTCCCTACTATACCAGGCACAATATGGTCTCATAGTCTTCCTACTCACTCAGCCTCTGCCTAGAGTGTTCCCTCCTTATCCCATGGCTGCTTTCTTATTTACTTCAAGATTTAACTCTAAAATCACTTTTTTCAGTAAGGTTTTTTTCTGCCAGTTAGTTAGTGTTATTTTAGTTTCAGGTATACAGTATACATCCCCCGTGCTCATCATGACAAGTGCACTCACTCCTTAATCCCCATCACCTATTTAACCCAACCCCCACTGGTAATTATCAGTTTGTTCTCTATAATTGAGAGTCTGTTTCTTGGTCTGTCTCTTTTTTCCCTTTGCTTGTTTTGTTTCTTAAATCCCACATATGAGTGAAGGCATATGGTATTTGTCTTTCTCTGACTTATGTCGCTTATCATTATACTCTCTAGCTTCATCCACGTCGTTGCAAATGGCAAGATTTCATTTTTTTATGACTAACATTATTGTGTGTGTAACTAATGCTCCCGTCTTTTTGTTTTTGGTGCAGTTGTAAATGATATTATTTTCTTAATTTCTCTTTCTGCTCCTTTATTATTGGTATATAGAAATGCAACAGATGTCTGTACAGTGATTTTGTTTCCTGTGACTTTACTGAATTCATTTTATCAGTTCTAGTAGTTTTTTGGGTTTTCTACATATAGTATCAGGTCATCTACAAATAGTGAAAACCTTATTTCTTCCATACTGATTGGGATGCCTTTTACTTCTTTTTGTTGTCTGATTCTTATGGGTAGGACTTCCAGTGCTATTTTGAATAAAAGTGGTGGAAATGGACATCCTGATCTTTTTTCCAGACCTTAGGAGAAAACTTTCAGTTTTTCCCCATTGAGGATGATGTTAGCTATTGGTTTTTCGTATGTGGCCTTTTTTTTATTGAGGTATGTTCCCTCTGAACCTATGTTGTTGAGAGTTTTTATCATCAATGGATGTTTTATGTCATCAAATCCTTTCTCTGCATTGACTGAGAGGATCCTATGGTCCTTATTCTTTCTTTTATCAGTGCAGTGTACATGTTGATTGATCTGTGAATACTGAACCATCTTGTAAACTATTTTAAATAAATCCCACTTGCTCAAGGTGAATGCTTTTTTAATTTATTATTGAATTCAGCTTGCTAGTATTTACTTGAGGATTTTTGCATCCCTATTCATCAGAAATACGTTGGCCTGTAGTTCTTTTTTTTTTACTGGTTTCTTTATCTGGGTGGTATCAAGATAATGCTGGCTTTATAGAATGAATCTGATGTTTCCTTCCTTTACTTTTTTTTTTAAGATTTTATTTATTCATTTGAAAGAGAGCAAGAGAGAGCAAGAAAGCAGTGGGGAGTGACACCAGGAGAGGGAGAAGCAGGCTCCTGCTGATCAAGGAGCCCACCGGGGCTCCATCCCAGGACCCTGGGATCATGAGCTGAACCAAGGCAGGTGCTTAATTGACTGAGCAACCCAGGCATCTCTTTTCCTTCCTTTTATATTTTTTGAAATCATTTGAAAGGAATAGTTATTAACTCTTCTTTAAATGTTTGGTGGAAATCGCCTGTGAAGCCATCTGGTCCTGGACTTTTGTTTGTCGGGAGTTTTGTGATTATTGATTCAATTTTAATGCTAGTAATTGGTCTGTTCAAACTTTCTATTCCTTCTTGTTTCAGTTTTGGTAGTTTATATTTTTCCAGGAATTTATGTATTTCTTCTACATTTTCCAATTTGTTAGCATATAATTTTTTATAATCTCTTACACCTACTATATTTTATCCATAGTACTAAATTAAAAAACTATATATTTCTCTAAATTTATCCTTTCACTGGCTAGTTTCTTTGCTAGAATGCACCCTCTGTGAAGGCAGGGATTTTCTTTGTGTTCTTATTTACTGTTCCTAGAAAAGGGCCAGGCATGCAGCACTGAATAAATACTTGTAGAATGACTTGATGACAGATCTTGAGATAGTACTGATTAGGCTACACACTGCTATAACAAAAAGACAAAATGTAGTACTTCAAAACAAAAAAACAAACAAAACCATCTTATCTCTTTCACCTTATCTCATGACTGAGCAGGCAATAGAGAACTGGTACTTCAGCGGCGCAGCATTGATGACGTATGCTGCTTCTAACATATTGCCCAGTCATCTTCACTATATTGGCTTCATTTTATGGTCTAAGATGCTCTCACAATTATTACTTCTGATTTGCAGTTAGAGAGAGGAAAGGAAAAGAGAAGTGGAGGGCGTGATCCTCTTTCCCTTCCAGAGCCCAACCCTAAAGCTGTACACCTTATTTCTACTTACGTATCATTGACAGTAACCTAGTTAAAGTAAATCGAACCATAGCAGAAGATTAGAAATGTAGACTTATCCTTAGTTACTAAATACTTAGCTAAAAAACAGGCAAACAAACAAAAAGGTTGAAAATGCTAGTAGATAACATAGGCAAAAGTTTTTGCCCAACTTTCTAATTCCCAACCCCATTTAAACACAATGACTGCCACCTAAGGCAAAGCCAGCCAATCCAGTCTGCTGCAAAGAGAACTTATTGCTGACACGTTGACAAGCTTGATATTTCCATGAGTTTGAAACTCCCGCAATACTCAAAAACATAGTCTTCAAATGGCTAGCAATCTCCTCAAGTCCTTTACACCTCAGTGAGCCTGAATGTGCTTATCACTCATCCTTCCGACCAAGTTAGCATATGACTTATGAAAAAAGCTACATATGCAATAAAATCATCAAAAGCTCTTGGCTTTTACCTGTTCCAAGCTTTGGAATCCTACTTCAATTTCCATTTTCAGCCCCTGGCTTCTCTTTCTCCCCTGAACATTCCCTCCTTACAGAGTCCCAAGTGGGGAAAACAAAGAAAACAAAACAAAACAAAAAACTTGCCCTGTGTCTGGGCCCAAATATCTCCCTCTCTCTTTTTCTGGCAACTCCGCCCTTGTCCTGCAAGGTACACCCAAGACATGCCCAGCTGATAGATTGTTCAGATTTCTATGAACCATCTATAGAATGGTCAAGTGGTTGAAGATAACTTACTTATTTATTATTTATTTTCTAGGGAAAAAAATCCATTTAAAAGGAGGTATGATATAAAGGTTTCCAAGAAAGTCTCCTCAAAAGGTAGAACTAAGGTTTGATCCACAGCAAATATTAGCACTTTCTTTCACATGAAATGTGTAAGCAGATACTACTTGTTTTTTAAAAGTTTGGTATCCTAACTTAAATGGAGGATACCAAAACAAAAGACAAAAGCAAAAACAAACATACAAACAAAACACACACACTTAATCGGACTAAACTGATTGTTTTATTTTGAAGTACTTCTGAGACTACCTTTTAAATCATAAGAAAAAATAAATCCAGTAAGCCACCTAAAAGGCAGCAAGAACAAAAGCAAACAACCAAAAAAGTCTGTGTTGGGAAATTTCTTAGTTGGTGACCAATTATTCACCTAATGGAAATATACAAAAAGAGAGGGATGATAAATAGCAATGCCTTGGGTAAGTTGAGAAAAAAATTAAAATTTGCCCTGAACTCCTCCAAATTATAATTTCTTTTTATAGCTGAGACAAAAAGAAAATATCAAAATAAGTTACCACATACCTATAACAATAATCCCAAGAAAAACCTTAGAAACAGCATGTGACATTTAACAGCTCCTTGATGCTCTAAACACGAAAACCCTCTGACTTCCTAAAGAAACTTACAAAATCAATTATCCCCTTCCTCTTCTGGAATTAATTACCCTTTTCCTCCTGTGTCTTCAGACTCTCACCTTACTAGATCTTTACTCTCAGCAGATAAAAATGTTGAAGCTTTTTTCCATCCATAAATCGCAAAAAGTATTCAGATCTTCTAGCCTGTGCCCTGCATACTCGAGAATTGGAAAAGCTCTCTGCTTCTCCTTCCATTCCCTCATAAGCCCAAAGCCATCTTGCTACTACCAGGACCACAAGATCACTTTACCAAAACTCTTCTAACATCAGTTCCCTTATTACCAAATCTAGACTTTTTATCCCTTATCCTCCTGAAACTCTGTCACATCTCACTTAGTAAATCTCATTTCTCTTCTGATTCTTCTCCACAAGAATTCTTGGGGTACCACCATTCACCACGCTGTGGAACAAAGCAGTGGCCTTCATCTTCTCAAAATCCATCCCTCTGGCTCCTACATACTGTGCCAGTAGTGCATTTCTATACGACACTTGCTCTACTCCCAAATGTCATGTCCATGAGAGAATCTGAAGCCTACTCTGCATATGTAGTTTATCTCTTCCAGCAGATCTACCAAGAGCATCTACTCCATCCCAGCAGTCATCCTTCAGACCCATCCTGGACGGAGGACTCAGGTGTGATGTCTAGGCTTTCCTGGGTTCCTATGGGCATCAGGGCACCACACTGAGGGGTTATATGAATTTTTGAGCAATGACCCTTACAGCCCATGCATCCCTGATCCATACCCATTATTTGGTGGCTACCATCCCCTGTCATCAGTCCCCTAGGCACTAAAAGAGCAGGAAGGCCATGAGAGTGTAGATGGTACATAGCAGTGATTTTCAAAGGACTGATTCTGCTCCATATGTTCAGTATTACCCAGGAAGATGTTGAACATACAAATTCTCAAGTCTCACCCCAGACCTACTGATTTAGAAACTCTAGGGGCAGCACCCAGCAAACCGTATTTTAACTAACCCACAATATGATTCTAATGTAGGCTTGAGTTTGAAAAACACAACTGTTTCCTACCAGGATTAAATGTTAGCATGCTGGCTCCAGAAGCTAGAATCAGCCTTCAGTAACATTGCTGGGAATGCACTCTTGTTTGTTTCCCTGTCTCCACAATCATCTGTTCACTGATGGAGGCAGGCACAGCTCTCCTTAGTTCCTACAGCTCCTCCTCGCCAGTGTTCCACTTCATCTTCTTCATTCTGTTCCATGTAGTGGTTGACCAATCCCTCTTCCTTCTACATCTCTGATTTATTCCATTTGTAATTCCAAGGATTCTTTTTTCTCTCTTCTCTCTCCTCTCTACCCTGCCCTTCCCTTCCTGCTCTTCCTTTCTGTTCCCTTTCCTTCCCTTTCTTTTTTTAGGCAATACCCCTTTCTTTCTTTTTTATTCCAAGTATAATATTTTAAAATGCAATAGTTAGAGAACAGACTGCTATGTAGAATCATAAAACACACAATCAATAAACACACTTAAAATATGGACTTGAGAATTTGCAAACTCACAAGTCTATATTTTAAGTGCTGAAGAGCCTAAATAAAAATAAAATATAAATCTGCCATAATGAAAAGAGGGAAACTTGATTTTTAAATTGCACAGATATTGAGAATAGATAGTATTCAAAATTTGTGCTGAGATTTCTTAACCTCAAATTGTGAGGTTTTGTTTCACTATCATTTGGGCTTCCATATTGAAAATTTGGAAGTCATCTGGTCATGATGGGTTGTTTCAGTGATGTCTGGAGTTAATCTAAGGATAAAACATATTTCCAAATATGATTTCCAAAAATAAAGTTAATAATAGACTGTTTTAGCTAATAATAGACTATTTTAGCTTTTAACTAGCAGACTTAAATTTATTTTAATTAGACATCAAAATTTGGGACCTTATTTTTTTTACGAGGGAAAAGTGTCTAAAATACCACTACTAAACAACATCAGAATATGAGAAATAAAAGGCAAAGTCAGTATAGAGAAAACAAAGATGTCAAACCATTAGATATAATACCACAAATTTCTGATGGTTCACACTCGTTATCAATATTTTAACTTAAGGTGAATTTCATGAACTTCAAATAAAAGGGGCATATAATTTGGATGTGTTTATACATATCTTTCCACCAGAAATTAGCAATTAAATGTCACATTAATTATCACAATTAAAATACATATATATGTATATGCTACTTTAAACCAGTATGTATTGCAGTCAGTAAAGATGTTTTATTAGGAAATAATTGAATTATAGAATACTGTATTATAAAAATGTCATTAGGAAATTTTAGATCTCAATATAGTTTAAAATAATAAAATTTAATCTTTATTTAAAAGATGTTTTAACTACAGGCAGAAATATTACTATTAAGCAGGGTATAGGTGACATTCATACCTATGTTCATCAAAGCAAATATAATACACTGATACACAGTTTTGAGACTCTGGAACTAATAATGGACAAAAATAAACAAACCCATACTGGGGCATATATCTGAAATTTATATGATTTGAATGATCCTAAGACCCAGAGCACTTGCAAATGCTATAAATCAGTTACATGTACACACACACACTTGCACAAGATCTCATGGCGGGTGAAAGAACCATTTATCTTCATTATCTGTGGCTAAAATTTTTATTTTTCCCCCAGTACATTGAAAATTAAATTATTTTAAAAAATAAACAAAAACAAATGAACCAAACCAAATACAAAAATATCCTAAACCATGGCAAGATTTTGTTGAGAATTAATTTTCCCTCAGGTCATGATCTCAGGGTTGTGAGAGGGAGCCCTGCATCAGGCTCTGTACATATTTTAAAAAAAAGTTTATATAGAGGACTTAATTAGGGTTAGTTATCTATTCTCAACAAAATCTTGCTCTCTTTTTTTTAAGATTTTATTTATTTATTTGAGAGAGAGAATGATAATGAGCATTGAGGAAGGCACAGGGAGAGAGAGAGAGAGAAGCAGGCTGCCCACTGAGCAGGAAACCCAATGCAGGGCTGGATTTCAGGACCTGGAGATCATGACCTGAGCCAAAGGCAAACGCTTAACTGACAGAGCCACCCAAGTGCCCCCAAAATCTTGCTCTCAACAACACTTTACTACATAGGCTCAAGGACATTTCAAGGACAAGGGAGTGTATAAGGAGCTTTTCTCAAGATTCTTGACTTAAAATCTACAAAGATCCTTTCTTCCCAATAAAGTGACATCCCCAATTTCAAGAGATTTGACATGGGTACACCTTTTGGGGAGAACACCATTAAACTTACCACAGAAACTAAGCATTATTATTACACAAAAATGTTGTTCTTATCTGTGGTAAGAAAAATATTGGCCCCTCAAAGATGTTCACATTCTAATCCTTGAAGTATATTACATTATAATGCAAATGGGCTTTTGCAGACATGATTAAGTTAAGGATTTTGAGATGGGAAGATTGTCCTGGATTACCCAGATAAACCAAATATAATCAGAAAAATCACTGTTAAGAGGGAAGCAGGAAGGTCAGAGCAAAAGATATGGCTACACAGGCAGAGGGCAGAATGATAGGTTCACAAATCAAAGAATGAAGGCAGCCCCTAGCAGGTGGAAAAAGCAAGAAACAGATTCTCCCCTACAGCATCCAGATAAACTTAATCCTTGATTTTAACTTTAAAACCATTTCAGACTTGTACTTCCAGAAATGTCACATAATAAATTTGTGTTGCCTTATACCACTAAGTATGAGGCAATTTGTTATAGAGCATTGGAAATAACACACTAGGCAACCTTTTTTTTTTTTAATTTTTTTAAAAGATTTTATTTATTTATTTATTTGACAGAGAGAGAGACACAGTGAGAGAGGGTACACAAACAGGAGGAAGGAGAGAGGGAGAAGCAGGCCTCTCGCGGAGGGAGGACCCTGGTGCGGGACTCCATCCCAGTACCCTGGATCATGACCTGAGCCAAAGGCAGACCCTTAACGACTGAGCCACCCAGGTGCCCCTTTTTTTTAATTTTTTAAGGCATATTAAATTTGTGTGTATGACTTTAAGAACAGAACCTGCGTTACCATGGTTTTAATTTACTGCTAGGACTGCCTGATTTGAGAAAAGTGAAGTAAAGTCTATTCTATTTTTACCCACAGGAATTATTTTACATTAGTTGGGTTCAATGTTAACATAATCAAGAATTTGAATCATGTTCTGTTTTATTTTTCCTTGGCTTCTAGATAATACCTGTGGTTGATCCTACAAAAGGATACATAGCAGATGGACACAGCATTTTGTGGGGTCACTCTTGTGAGCCCATGCCCTCTCAGTAAGCCAGTGTTTAAAATTCTTATCTCTTTTAAAACTAGGAGATAAATAGGTACACTTACTCAAAAATCATTTGACAGCATTAATAGTTAAATTTAAAAATAACCCATTTTTCTACTTCAGAATAAGATCAATTAACATCAAAAATCAAGATTCCAGTGTGCTATCTTTGTTATACCTTGCCTTATAATTTTGATGGCTTGTAGACTCTGTATTTAAACTTTCCTAAAAGAAGAAACTAGGGTATTTGGTGGAGAGAAGAGGTGGTAAGAAGTACAAACATTAATGACCTGGTTTCTCCATTTAATTTTTGTTTCCTGGCCGCCTAAGTGACTCAGAGGGTTAACGCCTCTGCCTTTGGCTCAGGTAGTGATCTCAGGGTCCTGGGATCCAGCCCCACATCAGGCTCTCTGCTCAGCGGGGAACCTGCTTCCCCCTCTCTCTCTGCCTGCCTCTCTGCCTACCTGTGATCTATCTCTGTCAAATAAATAAATAGAATCTTTAAAAAAATTTAAAAAATAATTTTTGTTTGCTGTCATTTTTCTATTCCTATGTTAATAGCATGAAAATGAAATGAGTGGTTATTCATATTATAGTTGAATCATATTATAATTCATATGAATCACATTATAACTCATATTATAAATATATGTCACATTAAAATTTTCCGATTTCACAAACTTTAATTTCCATTTTATCACACTTTAATTTCCATTTTAAATTTTAATTTCCAAGTATCTCAAGATTTAATTTATATTTTAAAGTTAAAAATCTATCTCAGGGGCGCCTAGGTGGCTCAGTGGGTTAAAGCCTCTGCCTTGGGCTCAGGTTATGATCTCAGAGTCTAGGATTGAGCCCACGTTGGGCTCTCTGCTCAGCGGGGACCCTGCTTCCCCCTCTCTCTCTGCCTGCCTCTCTGGCTACTTGTGATCTCTCTCTCTGTCAAATAAATAAATAAAATATTTTTAAGAAAAATCTATTTCAAAGGTTATCAAAGTATTCAAAGGTACTTAAAAATTATATTTACCATTAATTAGAACAGTCTATATTGTTGCATATATTCTTTCAGTCGTTATTTTTTTTTCAGTCGTTATTATATTGTCCACTTGGCCTCCTTATATTAGACTTCCTTAAAAGTAATATGAAAGAATATACTTATGAAACAAGTCTACTTTAGTAGCTTGGATTATTTCTCCATTTCATTTTATTGACTTTTCCCTAGTGCTTTGGTCAGCATTATTTAATACCTTATGCCTAGTTCTATTTAGAGTTTACAGATCTATAAAGTGAAAAAGATTGACACCACCGCTATTTTGACTTTCTACTTGCGAGTAGAACGTAAGGCAATATTTTTAAGGGCATTCGTTGCCTCAAATTTCCTTCTATAAATGTATAATGTTTAATTCTTAAATACTGATTTGAATTTTTTCTCAATATAATATAATAAAGTCGAGAAGAAAAGTGAAAAGGCCATTCATTCTATCACTTAATCTACAAGGGCTAACAATGCATATATTGAAAACATCTTGTTTCAAGGCTTAATATCTATTAATATTCAAAATATACTAAACATTTAGAAGTGATAAAAATATGAAAATGTTCAACTTCAAAATTTTATGCACACTGAAGGAAAAAAAATAATCCCTGTTCTTGCCATTTTTCTCATAGAAAGTGCACAGATCAAAAAGAATAGCTTGGGATTTGCCTCAGTGGAAGATAATAATTTTCAATCAGTTTCAATCACAAGTAGTTGTAATCTTCCTCATCTTTCAGCAGGTTCCCTGGAGAGAGGTCGCTTGTCTTAGCCACTTAATAACATTCTACCAAGATACTATGTGAGTCCTGTCATTGAGAATTGACCAGAAATTCACAGCAATTCAAAAGCCAAGCACACAGGCAATATTTCACAACTTTTTTTTCCAATCTAGACACATCAATATATTTCTTTTCCTATATAAAATATGTGTGTTTATATGCATGTGTATGAAATTAAGTTAAGCTGTTTCAATCCATCAGAGACTCCCAAGACCAATTTTAATGATTTACTGATGAATAAATATTTGTCAAGGGAATGACTGTATAAAAAAAAAATCATTTTCCAATGTGTATAATACTGGTCTAATTGTCATTCCACCTCTAATTTGATCTATCATCGCTTCTCAGCCTTTTGGCTAAGATCAAGTGTCTAATTTGATCTATCAAAAAGCAAAAAGAGCAACCATATTTTTCAATGTCTTATAGTAATAAAAAATCCTCCTAAAGAAACACACAAGGAACAAAAAGACTATGGCACCCTCCAGCTACTCTCCAAATGTGCTTATGCTCAATATTTTTCTCTCTAAAGCACTGGTTCTCAAAAAGTGGACTATAGGGGTGCCTGGGTGGCTCAGTTGGTTAAGCATCTGCCTTCGGCTCAGGTCATGATCCCAGGGTCCTGGAATCAAGCCCCACATTAGGGTCCCTGCTCAGTGGAGAGCCTGCTTCTCCCTCTCCATCTGTCTCCTAGCTTTGTGATCTCACTCTCTCTCTGTCAAATAAATAAATAAAATAAAGTCTTAAAAAAAAAAAGTGTACTATAAATCTAACAGCCTCAGTATCACCTGGAATACTGTTAGATAAGCAAATTTTAACCACACCCTAAACCAGGAAGTTGAGAAACTGTTGTGGTAGGGTCCAGGGATTTTCAAAGTATCCATGAGATTCTAATGCAAGCTAAAGTTTCAGAACCACTGTTCTGTGACCATCTATGAACAGAAGATACCTGAATGTGTGTGTGTATCTGTGTGTGTGTGTTTTCTCACACTCGGAATTGCATTCTTGAAAATAGTACACACTCATTTGCTGCCTGGTTTCTTTCTTTCTTTTTTTTTTTTAAAGTTAGCTTGACTTTTTTTTTGTTTTGTTTTTTAAATATTTTATTTATTTATTTATTAGGAAAGAGAGAGAGTGAGAGATAGCATGAGAGGTGAGAAGGTCTGAGTGAGAAGCGGACTCCCCATGGAGCTGGAAGCCTGATGTGGGACTCGATCCCGGAACTCCGGGATCATGACCTGAGCCGAAAGCAGCTGCTTAAGCAACAGAGCCACCCAGGCGCCCCTGCTGCCTGGTTTCTAAACCACCATTTAATAATAGAAATATGACTACAAAATCAGCAATGAAATAATATCAAGTAAACAAGGAACTATGTGCTATGGAAGTATTTGTGCTGATTGAGCAACCACATCTTCACATTTGGCAAAATTGGGCTGGGAGGTTTTCAGGGAGGGAGGCATCCATCAATTCATGTCTTCATAGACGTAACCATTTTATTTTTTTTTTAAATATTTATATATTTATTTTAGAGAGAGCACGACCACGAATGGGAGGGGCAGATAGAGAGGGAGAGAGAATTTCAAGCACACTCCACCCTGAGCTCAGAGCCGGCCAGAGGCTGGATCTCATGACCATGAGATCATAACCTGAGACAAAACCAAGAGCTGAATGCTCAACCAACTGCACCATTCAGGCTCCCCAAAAGTTAGCACTTTAAACCACAGTAAATTGTCAATAGAATATAAGTCATATTTTATATATTTCTTCACATTTTACAGGAGACCCTTTTTTCACTTCGAAAGATTCCATGATGTTTTATCACAGGTCTCTACACTTTTCTGAGGTGCCTATATTTGGGGATATTTATATGAATGCACTGACAATACAAATTCCTTTTATACCTAAGTAATTTAGAGTCAGCTAATTTTTCATATTCTCCCCTTATTCCACAGTCACATTTCCATGTGAGTAGGTGTTGAGTGATGAGAATATTCAACTTTTGTATATTTTTTTTTACTCTTCTGCTAACTTTTAAGAACAAAAGCATAAAACTTTAATACTTTCTTGGTGTTATCCAGTGATATATTTGCCAAAATATCAGTAAAAGCTACACATGAAACTAAGTTAATATGGATTAAACTTTATTATTTTAATATACTTGCTTATTAGAAACTTTAACTAGACAACAATGCCAATAAATGGAAATTTTAATACATCAAAATTATAAAGTATGTATTTTATGAGTTTTCTACTATAAATTTTTTATTTCTATATATAAATTTTATGGTTATATTTTAATTGTGCAAATATGGGGCTATGTTCAACTGATCAGTCTATGTTAATATTAGTAATATTTTTAAAACTAAAAGAAACTTAATATGTAAATCATTATAATGTTCCTTGCATAATTAATAAGAAAATCAAACTCTGTATCATAATCTAAAAATAATATATAGAGAACATGATCTATGGATCATAAAAATATCCTAGAAAAATGAAAATAATGACACACAGAATAACTTCCCATTTCCTTCCTAGTTCTGAGAGTATGAGTGCTTTTAAATTTTTTCATAAGGCTTTTTTGTGGACCTTGTATGATAATAACATATATTTCTATAAAATTATAAAATAAATGTGACAATAAAAGCATTCAAGTAAGGTACATAGTCAAGAGAGAAACTGAAATGTATGATCATATTGAAGATTTTGTATATTTCAATATTTCCTAACATTGGTTTTAATTACCAGTGTTGATTGCAATGACAAATATCTATCAATCAAAGTATTTTCAAATTTATGTATGATTAGTATTGTAGAGTTATTTTGGCTGAATCTCTGGTATTTCTGGAATATTTATAATTGCTGGAGATGATCTGAACAGCAAAAAAGCTGAGAAATATTTCATTTATGATTTTTTCTTAATTCCAAACATGAGTGCTTACTCATATACATGAAATTTTCAATTGCTAAGAGAGTGCTACACAACAGTATGTTACAGGAATAGCATTTGAGAATGGAATGGGCCATTTGAGAGTGGAATGGGCCATTTCCATTAGAATGTGAGTTCCAGGAAAGTAGAAAGTTTCATGTTATATTAATGGTAGGTTTTCTGTTTAAGGAAGGTGGCTGGCCCAGGGTATATGCTCAGTAATTGTTTGCTGAATGAATAACTTTATCAAGACATTTAACCCCTTGGCATCTTAATTCTTTCATCCATAAAATTAACATTTTTTATTATATAATAGTCCAGCATTATTATTCTGGACTCACAGAGAAGCTATTTTGCAAAATACTTAATATAAATAATTTTTATGTATAATACAGAACTGTCCAAAAATGAGCCCCTCATTCTCCTTCCTCTTGGTTAGGCATATGCTTCTCTAAAGCTCACGTAGACAGGGCAGGGAGGAAACTTGTATTCCCTTTTAAAACATCTTGAGGCAAATACTTACATGTATATGTGCATAAATACATACATAAATAAGCTTAGTAAAATTAAGAATCATAAATCCTTACAGTGATTTCTTTTCTGAATATTTCTCATCCATGGCATCAAGTGAAGAAAAAGACATGATAGATTTGATAATGTTACTCTTAGCTTTGCATCTATTTAAAACTTCAATAAGAAGGAGGATAAAATAGGTTTTAAAACCCATGACTTTCACTTAAAAATTGAAAATTAATATTACTTTCTACTGATTCAATTTTTAAATTGAATTTTTGTGTATATGTTATTTAAAATCTGAAATGAAATTTTAATTTGGCTATCTCAGCTATCAAATACTGTAGCCTGACCTCATTCTTAGCTATCATCAACACTTTCAAAAAGGATGAAATTTTTTTTTAAGATTTAATTTATTTATTTGACAGAAGGAGAGATCACAAGTAGGCAGAGAGGCAGGAAGAGAGAAGGTGGGAACCAGGCTCCCTGCTGAGCAGAGAACCCAATGTGGGCTCAATCCCCAGACCCCAGATCATGACCTGAGCCAAAAGCAGAGGCTTTAACCCACTGAGCCACCCAGGAGCCCCAAAGGATGCAATTTTTTTGTTTATTTTTGGATTATACAGCTAAGCAATGGCCAAAGTAGTTAGTATGTAAAATACAGAAAGGGCTAAGAATACAATTTTAAATACATACATATATATATAAACAATAAAAATATCTACTAAAATATTTTGATTTAAGTATGTTCAGTTTTTTACACTAGTGTATATTAAAATATTCATATTTTAATACAAAATAGTTTTAATACATATTTATGTATTCAAATTTATCCATCTGTTCTGAAGTGAATCTTCTAGTAGTTTTAAGCTAAGCTGATTTTTTTATTATGCAATCCAAAATTCAAATATCCATTTTTTTCTAAGATATTTATGATATCTTTAATCTTTATATACTTAATATTTTTTAAAAATCTCAAATTTATTTTAATATTAGCTTTGAGATTAAATTTATCTTTCAATAAGTGACCAATTATCCCAGGACCCTTTCATTGAGAAGTCACCATTCTCAAATTATTTTTTAAAAGACAATTAGAATGCAAGGTCCTTAAAAAAAAAAAAGAAAGAAAGAATCCAAGCTCCTTGAAGGCTATTCCTGTTTTCACCTGACAGAATCAGGACCGACAAAGAGAGAGGTGTTGGGGAGGGGAGGTGAAGAAGGGAAGTGAGGAAACAATAAAAACATTCAAGTGTTAATCTGACATTCTCTTATATCTAGCAAAGTTTCCTTTAATGTGTAGTCTTATTCACACAATTTCTGTGTGTGAATGAAATTCTTTAACATTCTAATTACTTTAGTAATTATTTCTACAAAGACCAAAATTTTATTGAAGATTGATTTTGTCTTGGAAGAGGCATGGACAGAGCCTTTGGGAGGTATTTGAAAAGCAATACTTAGATTCAAGATTTTATTCATCTCTTCTTCCAGACTCAATATTTAATAACATTATTTCAGTAGAAGGAAAGGCCGCTTACATTGCCATAATCCAGGATTACTCTGTAAGGGTCCTATGAGAAAAACAGTGTTGTGCACACAGTAAATAAAAATATAAATAAGATCATATCGCAAAAGCACAATGTTGGAAGAAATAAGTGCTTGCTTTTTGCAGCATCCCCATGCATAATAAAGAGTGACCTTAAGGGGAATCTGGATGGTTTATTCAGTTAAGCTTCTAACTCTTAGTTTTTAACTCAGGTCCTGGAATCAAGCCCCCAGGGGGATTCTGCACTCAGCAGGGAGTCTGCTTGAGAATTTTTTTTTCCTCTCTCTCCCTCTCTCCTTCTTCCCCTCCCCTGCCTGCATTCTCTCTCTTTCAAATAAATAAGCTGATTTTAAAAAAAAAAAAGTTACCTTAAGAAAAAGTATATTTGCATTGGTAAGACACTCTTGGAAATGCTATTGCTTTTCCAAAAAGGAAAAGAACAAATGGAAAAAATGAAGAAGAGATATACTGGAAGGAAGTTTTTATCCCAGATATTTTCTCTTCCAAATATTTACAGTAGTCAGGCAAAGAGAAAAAAGTAAAAACAAAATCACAGGAGTGGAGTAAATTAATATAGATCTATGATATTCAATTAATATGACTTATACTTTAATTACTTCATTATATTTTCAACAACAAAAATGGTTAACACTACAGCATTAGAAAATTCTGTTAGAAAGTAAGAGTGAGGAAAATTTCACTTAATAAGATCACTTTAAAAAAAGACCTTACTACTAAGTTACTTTTCTATAATATGAGGGAGTCTAGCAGAAGTCCTTAAATTCTAAATCCATGCTTCATTTGTAAGCCCATATAATAGCTACATTCATCTAATGATCCATCTAGAACCACATAAGAAAACAGACAAAAAGCTGAGTGTGTAAATCTAAAGACATTATTATATTAAACAATTTTTCAGAAAGTGCTTACAAAATAATTTGTTCATCATTGAATGTTATTCACTCAACTGACACATAAGCATGAGTGAGCTACACTGAAAGAAGAGAGAAATGAAAAAGGATACACGTATAAATTTGTTTCTAAATACGGCTTAAATTTCTATACACTAAATAATTCTGGTAGAAAGAACAGAAAGTAACTCCAGAAAAAGTATGAATTAAAAATTATTGCCACTCTGCAGGTTACATTTGTATAGAATAGAGACATTTGAGCCAAGAAAGAAGGCAAGTTACATAATAGTTAATCATTAATTTCTTGATATATTTCTAATGTATAAAATAACTTTTATTTCTCTTTAAATGTGAAAATGGAGACTATGATCATAAGAACTTTCAAAATAATACAATCAAATTAAAAGTTTTCTTAATACTATCAGCAATGACATATTTTCACAGGCATTTTTTTTGTGAAACGTTAAGTAATTCTAAAAAATTTCATTGAGCTAATTTATTTCAAATAAATGTTTAAAGGCAATTCACTGTGGACTTTGAGAAACAAACTGAGGGTTCTGGAAGGGAGGGGGGTGAGGGGAATGGGTGAGCCAGGTTGTGGGCATTAAGGAGGGCACATATTGCATGGAGCACTGGGTGTGATGCATAAACAATGAATCTTGGAACACTGAAGAAAAGGAAAAAAAAAAAGGCAATTCACCAACAGACACCTGAAAAGGTGTCTCTACATCACTAACCATCAAGGAAATGGAAATCAAAATCACAGTAAGTTATCACCTTGCACCTATCAGAATGGCCACAATCAAAAAGACAAGAAATGGTCAACGTTGGTGAAAATGTGGAAAAAAGGAACCTTCATACAGTGTTGGTGGGAATGTAAATTGGTGCATCTACTGTGAAAAACAATATGAAATCTCTTCAAAAATTTAAAAATAGAAATACTGTATATCCCAGCAATCCCACTTCTAGGTGTTTACTCAAACAAAACAAAAACACTAATTTGAAAAAATATATATAGACTCCTATGTCTATTGAAATATTATTTATAATAGCCAAAATATGGAAGCAACCCAAGTATACATTGATGATGAATGGATAAAGAAGATGTAATATAAATATATGGCATATGCCATAACTAATAAAATATTATTTTAGCCATAAAAAGGATGAGATTTTGCCATTTGCAACAACATGGATGGACCTAGAAGGTATTATGTTAAGTGAACTAAGCCAGAAAAGGATAAATATCATACAATTTCACTTATACGTGGATTCTGAAAAACCAAACAAATGAACAAATAAAGAAGCAAAGAGAGAAGAAAAAACAGACTCTTAAATACAAAGAACAAACTGTGGTGGTTGCTAGAGGGGAGGCAGGTGGGGGACAAGTGGAATAGATAAAGAAGATTGACAGGTAAAAACTTCGTGTTATAAAATAAATAAGTTATAGAGATGAAAAGTACAGCACAGGAAAATACAGACAATAATATTGTAATAACATTGTACAGGACAGATGGTGACTACACTTATCATGGTGAGCCCTAAGTAATAGAATTGTTGAACAAATATGCTGTACTCCTGAAACTAATATAACACTGTATGTTAATTATATTTCAATTTAAAAAAAGACAATTGAATTAAGTAACATATCCATGATTCCTTATATCCATCATATTTCAGATAGTTATTGCAAGTTAATCATGGTAACTTACATTACATCAACAAATTCTTATGTTAGGAAAAGTCATGCGCCCCAGTTGTGGCCATGTGAACCAATTTTGTGCTAGGGTTTTCTGGAACAATTTTCTCATTCTTACCAAGAGAAACAGAAATAGATAGCCCTTCACACTCCCTTAGTCATCTTCATATTTTGGTATGATACTTGGACGTGTCTGCAATCATGATTTATACAAGTCTAAAAAGTTGCACACAGAATAGCAGAATATAGTAGATAGACTCTGGGTTCTCAGACATATACTGAGCTGAATGAACCAGATGGAGCCATTTTTCCTTTGATTTCTTTATGTGAGCTGATGAATCAACTTACTTCGAATTTGAGTTAGGTTTTCAGTTGCTTGCAGTACAAAGCAGCCCTGGATAATACTGGATACATGTTTATGCTCCAGTAAATGCACTGAGGACAATAAAGCTTCCAGAACATGGTTGGTGACAATTTTAAATATTCTGGAAGATTAATTTTATTAAAAAATGTTATACACATTTATCTTAATAAATACAGTTTATATCTAACTAGTCTTATGATGCATACAGCTTGATTGCACTTAAAATAATGCATAGCAAATCATTTATTCTTCTTCAAATACATTCTTTTTTTATTTTTTATTTATTTATTTATTTTTAGATTCTTTTTTTAACCTAATAATGTATAGCTATAATAGTGAACTGATGGTTGAGCGACTGCCTTTGGCTCAAGTCATGATCCCGGAGTCCTGGGATCGAGTCCCACATCGGGCTCCCAGTTCCATGGGGAGTCCGCTTCTCACTCTGACCTGCTCTCTCTCACTCTCTCTCTTTCCTAATGGATAAATAAATAAAATCTTAAAAAAAAAAAAATAGTGAACTGATAGAGAACTGATAATACTTCAACTTACTGATAACACATAGGTACAGTTTTCTACACTAAACTATAATGTAATATTAAGAAACATTAATTAACCACATTTACTATATAAAGTAATTTTGCTAATATGCACTCTCTGTTCCTCTTCTACTTCAGTAAATAATAAATTATACTGCCTCAATTTTTAATCAGAATCAAAATCACTTTAGCTTCTTCTATCACAGCAACTACAGAATCCAAAAGATTAGGCTTATAATGCACTAAGTGAATCAACTCTTTCCCTTCAGTATAATAATATGGTGAGGACATATGACAAAGGGGTAAATAGCTGTAAGTCTGGAACCAGACTTCTGAGTTAGAATTTGAGCTCTGCCTTATACTAGATCTATGAAGCAGGGCAAATTAGCTGAACACTCTGTGTTTCAGCTTCCTCTTTTCCAAATGGGCTATTAATAGCCTTTATCTCTAATAGATGTTCTGAGGTTGAAGTGAGATAAAACATGTAAAGTGCACTTAATCTGTAACACATCTTCTTAAGTGTAAGCTGCTTTTGCTTTCATTAGTATTATAAGTCAATTCATGCCTTTATTTTTATGTTTTTAAACCTTAAGATTCAACTTCTTATGAAACTAAGGGTTTTTAAGATTGAAAATCATTTTTTAGTTCTGTGATGTATGTGATTTTCTTCCTCAAACCCCACAAACAATACAGCATATACAATGTTTTCAAGTTGCAAGTCTCAAATCTGGGAAAACCAGAAGAGGAAACATAATGACAAAACCTTGTGAGGGGGCACCTGGGTGGCTCAGTTGGTAAGCGTCTGCCTTCAGCTCAGGCCATGATCCTGAGGTCCTGGGATCAACCCCCACATCAGGCTCCCTGCTTGGCAGGAAGCCTGCTTCTCCCTCTCCCACTCCCCCTGCTTGTGTTCCCTCTCTCGCTGTGTCTCTCTCTGTCAAATAAATAAATAAAATCTAAGAAACAAAAAACAAAACAAATAAACACAATAAACCTTATGAGCTAGGAAGAAGACGGATGGAGGTCATATTGAAATCCATAACAGGAAAGCTGAGATCAAACTGACATAGATTATAGAATCTACAAAGGCTCAGTAATCAGTAGCACTGGGCATATTTGGAACTTGAGATAAAGGGAGTTGTTAAAATAAAGATGATTGAGTAAAACGTGTTTGAGAACGATTCAATTTCTAAGGTTATTGCTACTTTCCCAACTCTGGAAAAGGTATGAAGTTTTAATCACTGAAGAGGGTTAAACAAAGGATCTGTGTATAGGGAGTGAGAAGAGATATCAGGCACAGTTGAGAGAGTTTGTATCATAAAACTGAAGCCGGGTTGGTTATCTTATATGAATACAGATCTTCTTTGACTTATGATGGGATTAGATCCTAATACACCCATAGGTTGAAAATATTGTAACTCAAAAATGCTGTACATATAAACTACCAAACATCACAGTTTAGCCTAGCCTACTCTAAAGATGCTCAAAAGACACGTTAGCCAACAGTTGGGCAGTCATCTAAAATAAAACCCATTTTATAATAAAGTGTTGAATAGCTCATGTAATTTATTGAATACTGAACTGAAAATGAAAACAGAATGGTTATATGGATACAAAATGATTGTAAGTATATCGGAAAAGGTCTAATAATCTTAGAGAGAAAAAAATGTATTAGCTTATTTGCAAAGGACAACTTAAAATAACTTTGGCTTTCTCAATCAGCAACACTGGAAGGAAGATGTTGATGAAACAATACCTCTGATTTTCTGAATGGAAATTATTTCCAAACCAGAATATTTTACCCAGCCAAGCTATCAACCAAGTATGTGAGAAATATTATGTCCTTTCAGACATACGAAGTCTCAAAATTTTGCTTTTAATACATTCTTTCATAGGAAGTTACTGGAAAAGCCCCCCAAGCAATACAAGAAAAATAAAAGGCAGCCACAAGATAAAGAAAACTAGAGATTCCCCAAGACAGAGGTCAAGACAATCTCCAAAATGGTAATAAAATGAGAACCCAGGGTGCCAACTATTTATCAGGCATAATAGGTTAACCCATTAAGACTTAATCAATGGGCATGCCATCACCATGCTTTTAACATAATGAAAGTACTGGAAGCTATTCTTTCCCATAACAAGTGAGTAAATTAGGAAAGATCAAGACATGAGAAAAAAAAAAAAAAAACAGCAACAGAAAGAAGCAAAAGAATTCTAATATGCTAATAAAAAATGTCCCAGAATGCCATTTATTAGCAGGGCTCAGAAAGAAAAAAAAAAAAAGAATTTTTTAGGAGAGATGTTTTGAAGAATGGAGTTGACAGATTATTTTATGTGATTGGCCTTGATAAAAATTGTACAAAAGGTTTATGGGAAGTTGTGGGGGACATTAGCAATAGATACAAAGAAAACCAAGCAAATGAAAATGAATTGGTTAATTATTAATTTTAGGGGGGAAAGTGAGAATGAAAAATGATCACAGCATACAACAGTACCCAGATATGAAGAGTAGGAGCACAGGAATAATAACATAAACCTATTTAATAAAAATTTTGACAGAATATATTGGAGGATGGAGCATGACAGCAATATGTAGACTATGCAAAACAATCAAACCCTCATTTATGACAACAGGGAGTCAATACATAATATCACAAACTGGTGAATCAGGAGTTACCTGTTTTCATATTTATTTAGAAATACAGATATGTGTAAACACCAGAATAATGGTTTTTGTAATGTAATGTAATGTAAACACCAGAATAATGGTTGTATCAGGGAGAAGCAATACATTTTATTATGTACCTTGAGCATATTTCAGTTTTTAAAACTCTGTGCTTGTGTTATTTTAATAAGTTAACAAATAATGCATACAAATAAAACACTAAATTAGTTGTGTCCAATAGGCAAAGCATCTCTCCCAATTTTTTGCAGAATCACAGGCAAACTGAGCAAGCTGCCAAATATACTTTCATCTTGCAGACATCTCCATGTAATTTCCAAGTGGAAAGATTATAGATTGTGAATTCAGAGAGACAGGGGTTTGGATCTCACTTTCTAAATTTCTGATATTTTATCTGTCTCCTAGTGTAACTATATTACTTGTTAGGAATCAAGTGATAGAAAAGTTAAGCCCTCAACATGTATCTGGCACATAGTAATGGTCATCATTTTGAGTTCCCGCCCATCCTCAACAACATGATGCAGGCAGTAGGTAAGAAGTCACTACTATATTTTATTGTTCGAAATATAACTTTAGCTTCACCAAGTTGAGGATGTATGAAATAATTGTGTCCTACAATTGCCAGCTACCATCATTTACATTTTATCATTTCTGAAATTGGGCTGGTTTATGATAGGTGACATCTTGAATATGATGAAAAATGGTAATACAAAAAAAAAAATCTAAAGCATCAGTTTTTACACTGGAACATACCCTGAACTCAGGCACCACAACCCCAGTGCCCAAAGAGGAAAACTTTTTCAATGTAAAATAGTCCAAATAGTATAAATCAGACCTTAGTTTATGTGCATAATTCCTTTCACAAAAGAGTTAAGTATTTAACCAACACAATGACAGGTCTGGCAAGAGTAGGGAGGTGGTACATGAGAGTTAATATGCGGCCAGCCAGATGGGTAAGGTAGTTAATGATGGTTCTAAGTCACTGAAGATATTTATTCAGTAAATCACTCATTTAATAATTTTGAGCATGTGTCATACTCCAGGTACCGTGGAAGGCACTGTAATACAACTGAGTCAGATTAATTGCACCTCAGAACATTACTTGCTACTCACTTGCTTCACAGTTTTGTTTTGAGCCTTCCCTTCCTCCTGTTTTTATCACTTCCTCTTCTCTCAGTGATATCTACAATAGCCTCAATTTAGAAAACTGTGGAACTGCTGCGAATAGTGTCTACCTTTTCCTACTAATAAGTTGCTAAAGAGCACCCTAACAATTACCTTTGTGCTTTAATAGAAATAGCTACTCAACTAGACTAAAAATACCCTTTACATTACAATATACAGTCAATTACCATAACATAGGAAACATGTTCTGTGAAATTATGCACTAGCATCTTCAAATAATTCCAAATGCTTAATGTCTACTGAAAGAAAAAATATAACTGCTCAATAGTGCTTACATTTCATACATGCATTTGCTCACTCTACAAATATTGAAAAGTCTACAATTGGCCAGACAAATGCTCTAGGTCTTGGCTATAACAAGGAAGCATAAGATATGAAAGTAGGGGAAAGAGAATATTAGTACATAGTGTCAGTGATGATAGGTGATAAACTATATGAAAAATAAAGAAGGGAACAGAGATGAGCAAAAAGTAGGAGGTTATGATATTAAACACAGTGGTCAGGGAAAGTCTTCTTGAAAGAAATATGAGGAAGCTAGCCAGGCAGCTATCTAGGTAAAAAGAAACTTGGAGGGGGCCATCTAGACAGCTCAGTCAGTTAAGTGTCTGCTTCAGCTCAGTTCATGATCTCAGGGTCCTGGGGTGGAACCTTTGGTGGAGCCTCTCACTGAACCCCTCGTGAATCCCAGGCTGGAGTCCCCAGGTCCCAAGTTGAGCCCCTCATGGAGCTCTCCTCCAGCTCTGGGTAGGAAGCCACACACAGCAAGGAGTCTGTTTCTCCCTCTTTATCTGCCCCTCCCCTGACTCATGTGCCCTCTCTCTCTCTTTCTCTCTCCCTCTAATAAATAAATAAAATCTTAAAAAAAAAAAAGGAATCTCAGGGAAAGGAAAAATAGGTACAAAGGAAACTGCTCTGGCAGCAACACTGATGTGCTTGAGAACAGGACACTGGAGCAGGGAATCAATGCATTAAATATAAGAGCCTTTAAATTTTAAAAACATCAAATTGCTGTTAAGAAAAAATTGCACAGCAACAAATTGTGAGATACTGAATTAATCCATGTGATAGCTGATAACATAGCCAGGCGGTAGTGGTAGAGCTGCAGCGAAATTGATGAATTTCACTTTTCCTTGGAGGTATGGCCAACACAATTTCCTGATAGATGGAATGCTCAATAATGAAGAAAGAAAGGAGGAGTCAAAGATGGGTCCAAGCTTCTTTGTTTTATTGAAGTGAATCAAAAAACAAGGTTGTTATTTATTGACTTGGGGAAGCCTGGAAGAAGTACATTGGTAGGATGGGAAGAGCAGGATTCCTGCTTTGGACGTAGTAATTCTGAGATGCCCGTTACATATTGGGGGAGGGAATCATTAAGCTATTAGATATAGGAATTAGTAGTAAGATCTGAAGAAATAAATGTGGGAAGCATGTAAATGCTTTTGAAAAGTCATGGCACTCGATAAGATCACCAAGGAAAGATGTGAAAAAAGAAGAGATGTGAGGAGGGAGTCTGTGCCTTACTTTGATGTTTAAAGGCCAAGGAAAAGAAGAAATCAGGAAAGGGATCGGAGTGGAGATGCCAGCGAGGGATGAAGACAATCAAGAGTGTGGTTTCCTGGAAGTCAAGGGAACAAGGGCATTTTTAATGGGGAAGCAAGATCAACTGGTAAATGCAGCAGATAGAGCTGTATACTGAGGTCTGAACAACGACCACTGCAACCTGAAGGTCACAGTGACCTTGAAAAGAACAATTGCTTTGCAATTCTGGATGCAAACCCCTCATTTTCCTATTTCCTTACTCTCAGCAGTGGTCTAAAAGTTCCCAAACAGTGATTTTGCCCTCAAGAGGACATCTGGCAATATCTGGAGACAGTCATAATTGTCCCAGCTTGGGCAGGGGCATTGGTACTAACACCAGAGGCACAGCTGAATGTCCTAAACTGCAGTGAACAAGCTCCTCACAACAAAGAAACAATTGAACAGATATGTCAACAGTGATGAGACTGAAAAACCCTCTTCTACAGGAATCTTCTATCATTACGTGGTCCTTGAGAGACTTAATAATGCTCAGGGTTTACAAACGAGGCATCCTAAATTTAAGTATTACGAAGCAATAAACCTACTTGACTTTAACGGGTCCCTTTAAGGTATTACTCTACTACCTCCCACCTGTTTTATCATTAAAATGAGGACTCTAGACTAGATTATTTTCTCCATGGAAGTAACTGAATCTCTGACTAGAGTCCTGTTACCCTGATGTCTCTCTAAGCCCCCTATAAATACGTCACTGGCATGCAGTCTCATACAAACCCCTGTACGTGTACACACAAAGGAAGAACCTCTAGGGATATATGTTTTTTTTTATTTCAGATTTTGAAATCACTTAGTAAATTGTATTTTCCTTGAATATTGTGTCTTCTTCAAAATCAGACTGAATAAATTAATTTCATAAAGTTGTTCATGCATATTAAAAATCATTTGCAAGACAAAACAAATAAGGCAAATATATTTGTTCTGGAAAGTTAATGTAGAACAGCATTTAAGAAACAAAGGACACCTAAAAATAATTAAAATAAGCTGTGTAACAGTTCCAAATAAACATTTTATTTCACTTTGAAGACAGGATTAATTTAATTTGAATACTTCTTTTGAATATGTATTTTACAAAAAGGAATATCTGGATATGTCTTTTTCAATTCACTAAGCATTAAAAATGCATATTGAAAATTAAATCAAAAAGAACTCTAGGCCATATGACTGTGAGAGCAGTGACTGCTTTTGGTCTAGAAGATATTGGAAAGCAATTACAATTGCATATCATCCAGTTCTTGCATTAATTCTCTAGTCATTCTTTCTTCTCTACAGCAAATATTTATCATCTAAAATCAAATTTTTTCCTAAGTACTGAGAACACAACAAAAAATAAGTTAGGCATGATCTTTGCCCTCATGCTGAATATATTTACTCACTTTTTTATTATTTTTTTTCCTCAGTAATCCCTATTTGCTATAGAGAACCATCCTTCTTGTTAAAAACTGTTCACTTGCATGCAATTGAAGATTCCTGTGACATCTTCACAAGGGTCCTATCTGTCAAAAGAAGCATGTTAATGGACTATGATTAATTATTATGTTTTGAAGAAAAAATATAGATTTTTCTATTCAATGGCATTGCTCATTAAAGCAGAATTTTCAATAGCTAATTTATACACTAACATTTTCAAGTCAAGTGGAAATGCTAAATGCTTATTAGGTCTATTAGTGTTTATTCATGAACACATGGCTGCTACTATTATGGGACACATATTGGTTTTTTGGGGGGGTGGGGGAGTCAAAAAAACTACACGTATAGAGACAGCATTATTGCAAAATGCTAACCAAACATTAAATATTATTATTATTATTATTATATTATTATTATTATTAAAGTATGAGCTCCTTAATTGTAGGGAACATTCCACATTATATTCCACATATATATATATATTCCACATATATATAGATATGTAGAATATATATTAGAATATAGATATATAGAATCTATATATAGAATATATATTAGGATATAGATATATAGAATCTATATATCTATAGATATAGATATAGATATTCTACATATATATAGATATAAATATGCCAAAAGCTCTAGTTCTGCCATCAGAAAGATCTGGATTTGAATTGGAACTTGGCCACTTTCTTGTTTTGTGACTTTGGGCAGGTTCTTCACCTTCTCCAAATTTCTGGTGTTTCATTTAAATGGCTGTAATGAGGATTAAATGGGATGATCCGGGCAAAGTGTCCCATAGGCAATAACAGCTCCATAAACATTAGCTCAATTGTTCTCTTAATTATTACCAATTTTCTCTCTCAAGAGACATCTATTAAGTAGATACTCTGTAACTGTTCAAAGTAATGCACGAATGCAATAAAGGCTTTTGTTCTGTTTCCCCAGACCATTTAAGCTCTGAAATCACATCCTTGAATTTGGGAATAAGGAGTTTATTAAAAATTTTTAGAGAGAAGTGTTAGAAGAGTGATTAATTTGAAAGCCAGTTTTTAGGCTATGATAATCTTATCGATGAAGGATTTTTAAAATATATGAATGAGCACAATTCAAAATTTTATAAGAGCTTGGCAGAAAAGTTATTGAGGGAATGAGTGGCATTTAGGTAACAAAGAAGTAGAAGAAAGAAATTTCATGCACCACCAGAAAAGGTGGAAAGAGGAGAAGGTAGAATTAAAAGTGACGGGAGTAAGAGATGTTCTGAAGACAGTGGAATGGGTGGGACACAGAGCCAAAGGCTGATCTGTCTGACAGGAGCAGACTGGCTTTGATGCTACTGAGAAGGATAAACAGAGATAGTGGGAAAAGAGAAGAACACAAATTCTTGGGGTGGCAACAAATGAACATAGCCTTGCATATGTAACAGGAAAAAAATATTTTATATTGTTGAAGATGTAAAGATTTTACGTTTGGTCCACAAAGTGAGAGAGTAAGACTGTCCGGGGGCCCATCTGGTTTTGTGAGAGTACAAATATGGACTTCGTGCTCCCAAAGGTGGGATTTTCCCAAGTGTGGTCTTCGAGATGGGTAGTTAGTACTGTGGCCAATGGTGGTGTATTCATTATGCCAAGAAAAGAAAAAGAGAAACAGTGAATTCAAGGAATCCAGAGTCATCAGCATGGATGTCCAAATTACTAACTAAGGGTGATAAGAATGCCATTTATTTTAAGAGTACCATTCTGAGAGTAAAATTTCAAAGGAACTGAATGCCTTGTGTTATCTTTTCCTCTGAAGAAGCTGAAAGTAACACTGAGCCCATCACCTGGTAAATCATGATCTATTAGACTAAGATGCTTACTGTGGTTGTTCTCAAATCATGCTGCATATTAGAATCATCTGGAGATATTAAAAAAAAAAAAGGAAAAAGATTCTCAATGCCCAACCCATACCCACAGTGAGTTAAATCAGGATTTCTGTGGTGGGTTCCAGACATAATTTTTTGAGAGCGCTCCAGTTGATTACAATATGTTGCCAAGTTTGAGACTCAGTGTTTTCTGCCACACTGAAAAAGTCAGAGGCTGAGCTTTTGCACAGTCCTCTGACTTTGGACAGGACCGCGCAGGCTAGAGTGAGCCGTAGGCAATAATGAGAAAGCCTGCCATGCCTCAGGTTGCCTGGGCTAGCTTTTTGTTTATAGAGCAAGCTCTCTTCCATATTCTTAGTTTTTATGTCATAGAGGAATAAAGAGAAAAACATAGGGGGGAATTAAAGAGGGTGAAACCAGTCCTTAAATATCTTTCCTCTGAAGTCGAAAATACTGTCATATTCAATAGTAGTATAGATCCAGGGCTTTGCTGTGTTAGTAAACCACCCACAGATAATAACTTCAATTAAAATTAGTAGCAGGGGGCACCTGGGTGGCTCAGTGGGTTAAAGCCTCTGTCTTTGGATCAGGTCATGATCTCAGGGTCCTGGGATCAAGCCTGGCATCTGGCTCTCTGCTCAGCAGGGAGCCTACTTCCCCCTCTCTCTCTGCCTGCCTCTCTGCTGACTTGTGATCTCTCTCTCTCTGTCAAATAAATAAATAAAATCTTTAAAAAAATTAGTAGCAGGGTGGCTCTCAACTGTGGTAGCAGAGAAGGCTCTATTAATAATTCTTTTTTTAATAGAAAACACAATAATTGATTTCTCTAATTTTTACTTAGAACTTAAAATATAGTATGTAATGGAGTGCCAAGTACATATCAATAAAGAGGAGTAATACAATTAAGGAATGTGAGCTGAGGTATTTCAAGATAAGAATACAAATATTTTACATCATTGTAAAATATGGAACTATATATCCTAAAGTATCCATTAGTTGTGGGGCATCCATAAATAATTTCACAACTTGAGATATCAAGCTAAAGTATGTTATTAATATATATGTTCCAGAAAACTGCTTGTGGCACATTTGCTAGATAAATATAAATTTTAGTGTATATAGGTCATATTAGCCATAAAGAGAGACTACTAGTAACATTATAGGAGAATATAGCCAATGCTAATATTTTATATATATAACAATGAACCGTGGAGTAACTTCTCAATGTATTGGATGTGGAAAATATGATAACAGGACCATTGAATAGAATCATTCAAGGCTCATTTCTCTGATAGTTCAGTAGCAGCCATCGGACACGTCTGTGTGATAAAAGCATCACTTGAACACCTTAAAATCATCTAAATTTGGACTAAACTGAAATTCAAACTTCTTTAATAATCATTATACACTTCGATTCAAACAGAATATAATTATGAGCAGTTGTTGGAAGTTGAGAACAGAATTTCCACTTTGAGAGAATAAATTCTGTTTTCAAAATGTAGAAACATTCCAACATAACAATTACATGAGGCATCACATACTTCCAAAATCCTACAGTGACAAGAGTTTCAGGGTATTTTATACCTTAATATATTGATGAGGCTACGCTTTTCAAAATACGGTTTAAATATATTGAGACAAAAATTCAATTTTCTGGTAAAGGCAGGTTTTATTGTTTATCATTTCTCTTGCATAAGCTAAAGTGAGCTCATCTATCTGGACATTATAACAATTATCCAAAGGAAAAAAAATAATATCAAACACTGATTAACAACAGTAATAGGCACTGTGCTAAAATCCTTAAACTACATTCTCAATATATTTAATTTTATTCTCACATCACACCATGAGAGAGATATTATAATCTCCATTCTACAGTTGATGAAACTGATGTTCAGTTAGGTCTGATAATTTCTCTAAGGTTACTAACTCACACACAGTATGTGACTAGGCTTAGACTGACTCACAGATCATCTATCTGACTTCTAAACCAAGGGTCTGCCCATTACATGAGACTATCTTCGCACAATTCACTTAGCAACCCTCTAAAAAAGTCAAAATAAATGGAGTAGCCATGGGACAGTAACTGGAACAACTTTTGGCATCAATTTGAGACATTTCTGCTTAGGAAAGTGTTAGATTATATAAATTAAAGAGGATTGCTTTATAGCCTTTGCTGTCCCACATGTAACTATTTGAGGTCAAATTCAAATTAATTAAAATAAAATTAAAAATTAAAAATTAAGCTCCTCAGCCACACTAGTGACATTCCAGTGCTCAATAACCACACATTGCTAGCTGCTACAGTATTGGAGAGTGCAGATATAAAATATTCTCATCACTGCAGAAAGTTCTGGTGGACAGCATTATCTACCATCATCTTAAAAATATTAGCATCAGGAAGTATAATGTGAAATTTGACTTTGTGACTCTAAATTTTAGCAACAATTTTCCCAACATGTTTAATGTCTATAACACAGTCACCATAGCAATAGCATTCAAATGACACAGTATCAAAGCACAAAGGAGTATTTTTTTCAAAGTCATCAACTAATAGAATTTACCTGCTGGGGTGTTGGAAAACAACATCAATATATCTGGGTTTCAGGGAAAATCTAGAACCAGTGTTTTAATAACTATCAGAACTCTTGTCTCTACATTTTTCATCTTTGCTTTCATTCTCATTTTCTTCCCTATCCCCCAATGCCAGTGTTATTTTCTCTGGTAAGAACCACATATAATAGTATATCAAATTTAGGGTTTTCTTTTATGATTTGAAAGCTGTTATTTCAATACAATTTTTTCTTTATAATCCCAAGTATTTTACTATATGCATTTCACCAAAGTGATCATTGTGACAAAAAAAATTATGAACAGGTGCATCTAAGAAAAGACTAAAATTATATTCTTTCTGGTTTCAACTCCATATTTCCCTACCACGAAAAGTTTGAGCAGCCCAAATGGGTCAGGTGCTTATGAACACACAAATGCTCCACCGGAAATCATATATGTGAAATGAATCTGGTGTAGCAACAAGAAAAGTAAGGGTTTTGTTCCAACATGAGAGAGTTAGAGGAAAGAAAAAATAATAGTTATCTACCATGCTAAAAGAGTATTTGAGTTCTCAATTATATGCAGCTTTCATAGAATTAAGCAACCGAGCAAAAGAAACAAATTACTTCGGTAGAAGGGGAGAATAAAAAATCTCTTCAACATTCATTTTTAGCACTACAATCCTGCCATGACCTCTTCAAAAATTCTCTCTGCCTATGATTATGAGACATTCAACAAAAATTGAAAATTTCTATCATTCCCGTGTCTTTTCAATAAATCAATCTTCATCATGTTCTAAAACTGCTGCAGATTTGAAGACATCTCTATAGGATACCACTTTTATTGGAGTCAATGATTGAGAAAAAAAGCCCTGCAGAATAGTACCTCTGAAATCTGATCGCATGAACCTTAGGTGAAATTACTAGCATCTAGCAGACCAGAGACAATAATGTGCTATCTGATCTCTCCTGCTTTCTTTGTGCTTGGTAGTTGTGTTGATGGGAGGAAGAGCAGTGTTCAGTTACTCTAATGTTTTGCCTTGAAATTATTTTAACGTACTACCTGTGTTAAATTGTCCATCCAAGTAAGTGGCTATCACAACAGGAAATTAAATGGTGTGTCTCGTAATATTATATAATTTATTCCAGGATTTCATCATGTGTCTAGAACCTTAAAATGGAGAAAATAAAACAAAGCAATATTCCCAAGTCGTTTTATACTGGTTATAACAAACCAGTGTTATACTGGTTATAACAGTTAACTGGTTATAACCAGTGTTATACTGGTTATAACAAAAGCTTGGAAGAAAACACAATGCATGAGATGCAATAAAAACTGCTGTGTAAAACAACAATTCAAAATCTATCCCTTTACAATTCATAAAAGTCTAAAGATTCTAGAACATGCGGTTAATTCACTTGAGTTTCACCACTTTCACAGAATAAATTTTAAATCACTGGGTAGAAGGTATTAAATAGGGAATTGTTAACAAGCAAATAAAGAAGACTTGAAAAGGTCAAAAAAATTAAACTAAAGTGGCAGAGAAAATATGACGGCAGTATTTGGAAGATATAGAGCATCTCTGTCTAATAGAAATATTATGTGAACCACATACACAATTTTAAATTTTCTAGTAGCCACATATAAAAAGTAAAAAAAAGAAAAAAATCCCAGGTGAAATGAATTTTAATGATATATTCTACTTAATCCAATACATTAAAAATATGTACTATCTAATCAATGTAATAATTTATATATTTTACATTAATTTTAACAGTGTCTTTAAATTTATTTTCTATGACATATTTACAGCATATTCTCAACTTACACTGCCACAGTGAGGGTTCTCAGTAATCACCATATTGTACAGTGCAGATAGTGATAGTTAATGAGAAATCAGAGTGCATTCATAGTGATTCAGTCCCCTCACTTTTCCAACTTCAATTTATAAAAGCACAGAACATTAGTAACTCTTTTCTACTAATTCACTTCCCGTTTCTATTATAATAACTTAAATATCTTCACTTATAAATACACATGTGCAAGTTTACTTCCTCCGCACCGTGAACTGTTGCTTGCCAGGTGGGTGTTCATCATACAGGACATCAGTCTCCTTTTTGTAGTTCAGGCGCATGGTGAGAAGTTGTGCAACAGCAACTTCATAGAGAAAAGCTATGAGGTACAGAAGAGGTTTTTTTTTTTTCATTTTAAAGAATGTAAAATATAGGATTTTAAATGTAAAAAACATAATGAAAATAAGGTAATGTAAGTCACTAATGTCTGCATAATTTCTCTAGTCCATTTAAAGGAATGTCTTAGAAATAGGCCCTAAAGCTTGACCAACTAACCTATCATTTTAAGCATTGATAGTACCCAGAGCTTCCCATCCAAAATATCTGAAGAGCTTAAAACTGAAGCATGGGCTTAAATCATCCCAATTGTTAATACTCTTCCACGATTCAAGAATGAAAATTACAGGGTAAGATTTAGGGAAGGAGAATATAATTACTTGAACTGGAATTTGGCCGAACATTTGTGTTCTATTCAAAGCACTTGTTGAAAATGTTTTGTAGTTTTTTAATAAACGTCACAGGGCTGTATGTTAATCTGAGATTCTGAGAGTAAAACACAGGCTCTCCAGCAAAGAAATTATTCACAAACATTTGTCACTACATTATTCTGGGAGAGTAGTGGTGGTGCAGAGAATGTAATTTCCAGAACCATGCCTTCAAAATCTGTTTGTACTTTTTTTTAATGTGAAGTCTTTTTTTTTTAAGATTTTATTTATTTATTTGTCAGAGAGAGAGAGCACACAAGCAGGGGGAGCAGCAGGCAGAGGAAGAAGCAGACTCCCTGCTGAGCAAGGAACTCTCCTGATGCGGGACTCCGTACCAGGACCCCTGGGATCATGACCTAAGCTGAAGGTGGATGCTTAACCAACTGAGCCACCCAGACACCCATGTTTGTACTTTTTTTTTCAAATTCTGCTTTAAAACTTACGAAATAAAATATGGACCAAAGAAAAATAGAGATAAAAAGAGTGCGAAATACAAAATTACAAAATTTAGTTAGCTCTGAGAACAACCCAACTTTACAAAGACTGGTAGGTTAGATTTCCCGAGTTCAATAAACATTAAGTACCATGTAATATCATGACTCGGGGAGATGGGGAGTTGAAAATATGAAGCAAATAAAGATCTAAAGCAATTTCAGACTTTATTGTTTAAAGTGTACCCATGCAAAGGAATAAAATAAAATTTGCGAATAGTATTTAGAAATGTCCCTGAACAATAATACACTCATAAAATCTAAACTTTTAATAACTCTGTTGATTGATCAGCAGAAAAAAAGGGGGGATGCTGTTTCTGGTGTTATGTTTGGGAAATGTCACATATTATATCCTAGTTTCTGAATATTTTGCCAAATACTTTCACATAGTGAAGGTATTCCATAATAAGTGTTTAATAGGTTGAGTTTTTTAAACCATTTTTATGCTACATTAGTAAAAAATACTAATCTAGAGTTCTTAAAAAAAATAATTCTAGAAATGTTTCCTTAGAGTAATTATCTTGATTAGATACATACAAAAGTTTAGTTTTGTCTTCTCTGTTATATCACAAAATCTTGAACTTCCACAATTGACTCTGCCTGTATTTTTCTGGGCCACACAATTCTAAGCCCTGAGAAGTTTTCATGGAAGTAACAGGTTTTTTAATAAGCCATATGTGCAAGTTATTGTGTACTTTTTTTATCCTTAAGAATCCAAATCCTCCTTTCAGTCTTTTACAATATTTATTTAAAAATGGCAAATACTTTGAAGTGCTATATAATTAAGTGTAAAGTCACTGTATCCTAACAGCATTTTACATCCTAATCCTAACATAGCTATTTGAGGCTAACATGATTGGTTATAGATAAAGGAGAATATAGAAAAGAAGGACTATAGGAACACAGAAAATAATTCTAAGATTACCCAGTTGTAGCTTATCATATTTTTTAGCACTTCCATAAAACGGGGTTTTTGGTTTTGCTTTTATAAGTATAGAAACAGGGAACACACTATAGTCATTGGCATCAGATTACAGAGATAGAGAGCCCTCATTATGTCAACACCTCCAAGAATGGTCTTTTTTGTGCTTTTAAACACCATCATTTAAAAATACTTTCCAATAGGGCGCCTGGGTGGCTCAGTTGGTTAAGCGACTGCTTTCAGCTCATGTCATGATCCTGGAGTCCCGGGTTGGAGTCCAGCATCAGGCTCCCAGCTCCATGGGGAGTCTGCTTCTCCCTCTGACCTTCTCCCCTCGCATGCTGTCTCTGGCTCACTCTCTCTCAAGTAAATAAAGAAAATCTTAAAAAAAAAAAATCCAATACTAAAAATATGTTAAAACAAAATACCCAGCATAGTCAACAGATGAGATTGCACATATACATTTGTAAGAAATACAATGGGTGTCATCATCAATTTATCAGCAACAATCTATCACCCTTCTTGTTTTCATTCTGATGTATAGTGGAATTTCATCAGGATGTGTTATTACACACAGGAGATCACTCTCCTTACCAGGCCAATACTCTATTTGAACCAAGTAAATAACTTCTGAGAGCTTCTGGGATACGAAGAAACTCCCAGGTGATTTTCTCTCAGAATGTGATGTGTAATAGTTATTAACAAGAGTCAAAGAATATTCTACTTGTCATACAGTTCAATTCAAATAAACTCTTCCCTTGAAAAAGTATAAGAGAAACAAAAAGACAGTAAAATTATATCTGTAAATATTATCAGCTTTTTGTGTCTGAATTCATTTTTCAATGTTTAATAAAGGTAGATTTAATAAAATGTTTAATAAAGTGTTTAATAAAACGTCACCTAAGATGTTTTAAAAAATACAACAGAGGTAGAGGTCATCAAAATATTTTTGTTTATCATCTGTTTGTTTTTCCTTAGAAGGGTCTCAGTAAGGATTAAATATCCATTCATGCATATTGGAAGGAAGAGCTAGTCAACTAGAAAAAATGTTAATGTAGATATGGTTAAAGACAGACTTTTGAAAAGTAAATATGTTAGTTGAGCTTGAATATTAAGCATACATTAAGATGGTATTTGTTATAAAAAACATGGGAACTAGAATGACTAGAGGTTACATTAGCTGTTAATTCTTGGTATGAACCCTAAATCCTGTATAGCCTGAGGGAAGTTACTTACTCTAAAGAAACTGGGCTTCTTATCTGAAAAGTAATGGCTATCTCACATAATTGCTATAATAAAAGGAATATTGTCTGTTAAACACATTTAACCATCTGTGAGTCATGATAATTAGTATTATAATAATATATTCTGGGCAGCATTTTAAGCACTACCCATGTATTATCTCATTTAACAACTAAACAACAACTCGGGGCTTTCTAATGACATGAGTCCCATGTGGTTGTTTAATCTTGAATTATTAAAATTAAAAATTTATTTATTGATCATATTGGTTGTATTTTAAGTCCCCAAGAGCTACATGCCTCTAGAAACTTCCATATTAAACAGCACAGAATAATGAACATCTCCATCAACACAGAAAGGTCTATTGGAAAGCACTGCTCTAAAGTATATATTTATATATTATTACATATCTCCATTTAATAATAGTTAGAGAAAAAAAAATAAAATAATAGTTAGAGAAAGATAAAGGAATTTACCCAAAGCCACATGCTAGTAAGCAGGGCTAGAACTAGAATGATCCTATGGCATGCTGATTCCATGACATCATGGTAAATAATCTATAAATGACAACTATATTTACTCTCAAATATTTTTGTAAGGCTAAATGAAATGGTTTTGCTTTATGATTCTAAATAAAATATAAATACCTGTTTTATATTTTTCCATATTTTGTTATATTTCATAGTAAATGTTAAAATCTCTTTAATCAAATTGTGTTAAATAATTATGCAATTTTTTCTTGTTTTTTTATTTATTATATTTTTCACTTATTCTTTTATTTTATTTTTGACAGAGAGAGAGAGAGACAGTGGGTGCTAGGGGGAGGAGCAGATAGACTCTTAAACAGTCTCCACAGTCAGAACAGAGCCCCAGGCAGGGCTTGATATCAAGACCTTGAAATCATGACCTGAGTCTAAATCAAGAGTCAGGTGCTTAACTGACTGAGCCACCCACACACCCAAATTATATTTTTCCTTTAAGTACAGTTTTGTAGGGGCGCCCAGCGGGCTTAGTCAGAAGAGCATGTGACTCTTGATCTTGGGGTCGTGAGTTTGAGCCCTGTGTTGAGGGTAGAGATTACTAAAAAATAAAGAAAAACTTTAAAAAATAAAAAATACATACAGTTTTGTACTAGTCGATCTGAAACTTGCAATTAAAAAATGGGGATTTTTGGATAGATCTAAATTTTAGGTAATTCTCATCAGGTTAAATATGAGAAAATGTAATAACAAATACATGTTAAGCACAGTGTAATATTATAGATCCAAAAATACTTCATGCGCACAAGTGGGAGTTATCAGAGATCAAGAAATATCCAAATGTCAATGGACAGAGATATAATTGAGAAGATGTCCATGCATTCCTTCAGGAAAGGATCTATTTGAGAATAGGAAAACTACCATTCATAGAGACTCAAGATGGAGGGGCCTGGAAGAAGGTTAAATTTTCTGTAGTTATTTTTATCCAATAATTGGCATCATTAACAAAAGTAATGAAAGAAAAGAGTAAAAACAATGAATTCCGGTAACTAATTTATGAAAACTTATATGGTTTACATGCCACCTTACTGAGAAGGTTGTCTCAGTAAGAGAATTCTAAGAGAAAAGGCAAATTACTATTCAACACAGGCAACCAAAGCAACAAAGTAACTCATAACTCAAATGAGCATTCTGTGGAGGAAAAAAAAAATGAGGGGAACAATGCTACTGTTATAAAACTTTTTATTTTACAGAACCCAAAATGACTATTTTCTTTAATCTTGTAGAGAACTGAAAATATTTGCACTTTTTCAATATTCTCCAGACAAAAATAGAACATTTCAGATGAAATGTCTTTTAAACTGAAAAATCAATGCCTACTAAATTCTAAAAAAAATTAAAACATAACTGAGTGTTCCACAGAATCCAACAGGCACAATTCTTTTCAACCTCACCTCAAGGCTCTACCATTTTTCTTGCTTGCTGAAATGTCTGACAGCCTACAACCCTCTTTCTTTGTACCACACTAAAAGGTAAACTGATCTGTCAGTGACACTGGTGCTATGATTCATCTCTCAGGAGCAGGAAAATGTTGATTTTCTTGTGAAGCTCTCAAGAGTTCATGTGCTCTTACTGTCAGAATTTCTGTATTTTTATAGCTCTAGTTACAAATATCACCCGTAAACCTTTTCAGCAATTAGTTTCCTGGGGACTAGTTAATAGTGTCATGTCAGACAGCTAATATTTATGACAATGGAATGTAAATGGTCTGTTGAAACACAGCCCGCCAGTCATTAATTTCATTCTTCAGTAGGAGAATAGCAGTTTACATATTCTTTTGAAAACTGTTAAAAATACATGCATGGGACTTTAAAAATGGCAGTGATTTTAAAATACTCCAGTCTTTTTGTACCATGGTTCCATAGTGGAATAAAGTATAAAGGAAGTCTCTTCTGAGTATTTCTCAAAGATTTTAATCATAAAAACGGGTTTTTTTCATAATGAATTATACTTAAAATGGAGTTCTATGTCTTACATATGTTTGAAGAAGCAAAAAAAAAAAAAATCAAATTCCTGTATGTATATTTCCATGAGTTTACAGAATACTCCCAAAGCAAATGTTCTCACATGACATTTCATTTTATTTAATTCTTGCTGGGGCAGCCTAAACTCCTCAAGTAACATTTCACATATTTTTTCTCCTTCAAATTCCATCTTGATATTTAGTACCCTATTTCTATATCTTTCCTGATTAAGAATGATATAGTTAGATTATAAAGAAATATAATGGATCATCAGTAATTCAGGAAATAGGTATACAAAAAGCATATTCAAAGTATTGAACTTGAATTTGTTATAAACGATTTTGAATTGAGTGGGGATCCACGGAGTCATCCCTTCACCATTATGAAAGCTGACTGAATTTTACAGTGAGAATAGAAAGTGATTTTAGCAATATTCCTCCTTCACCAGCTGCCATGGGCAATTCCTAATTATTACATATGATTCGAAAGCAGGGACTTATTTCTGCAAGTGCATTGTGATTCAATATAATTACCTTGAGTCAAACTTCATCTACCTGTTAAAACAGTTTTGGAAAATTGTAATAAATCTTCAACTTAGAGGGTTATTTCCCACTATTATGAGGAAGAGAGTAAGAAATAATAGCATATTTTTTGTGTAAAAGTTCAGGCTAAGAAATATAAAACTACATTTTCTATGACAGAGGATCTGTATATTGAGAAGGTACAATAGGTTAAAATTGAGTCTAATGAAAAACAAGATTTTTTTAAAAGATTTTATTTATTTATTTGACAGAGAGAGATCACAAGTAGTCAAAGAGGCAGACAGGAGAGAGGGGGAAGCAGGCTCCCTGCTGAGCAGAAAGCCCATGAAGGCTTGATCCCAGGACCCTGGAATCATGACCTTAGCTGAAGGCAGAGGCCTTAACCCACTGAGCCACCCAGGCACCCCGAAAAACAAGATCTTTTAATTTAATTTGAATAATTCAGTGAAGGAAAGGATGTAGACAGGGAACATTTGTTCCAGTAACAAGTGATTGAGAATAATAGATTTATTTCATTAATACATAGTTTTAGTTTTGTGTATATATCCATAAATATAATATCAGGAGCATTAGGAGTTCAGGGTACTGGACATATTGATCCCTTAATACACATGTAAATAATGTTAAATAGTAGTATATATAATACCAGTAAAATAGTGGTAAAATTGCTGAAATTCAATTCAAAAGACTAGTCATTTCTCATGTTTATACCCAGAGTCATCATTTGTGAAAGCTACTGTTTTACCCTTTTAAATATAAAGGATATTGTCTAATTGATTTGACCTACATAAAATGCCAGAATAAATCAACCTGAATTTTACAAACTCTAAGACAGTTTTTGTACAGCGAATATCTTTAAGTCAGTCAAAGAGAACACTCTAAAAATGCAAAGGTGTTTATGAGAATACTGAGTTGAAACATCATTCATTCATTCAACAAGTATTTGCTATATACGCTCATGATATGCTACACACTTTTTCAAGCTGAGATCATGATGACAGCAAACTAATTTCAATAGAAAGACACTGACCTAAGCACTTTACTTCTATTAACTCATTAAATCCTCACGAGTCCCTAATTATACCAATTTTACTGTTGAGAAAACTGAGGCACACACAACTAATAATATTTTGCTACCATCACACAACTAGGAAGTGGGTAATTCAAATTCAACTGAGCTTTGAATTTTGAGAATAGAGCTATCAACCTAGATTTAAGTGACTGTTCTGTATCACTTGTTTAAGTTTATCGTTTTTCCAATTAAGTTTATCATTTTATAAGAAAACTAGATAAACAAAATAATCAATCATCTGAAACCTGAAAATACCCCAGAAGGAATATCACATTTCAGAATGTGGAGTTAATGAGAGCCCCCAAACTGAAGATCAGTCAAATTTCAACCACAGAAGCTGTGCCAAGTTCAAGCTTTGGATTATGCTATTTCTTGTGTTAGAAAATCACAAGACAGCACAGGAGATCTGACTGATAGCTGGAAAGAAATCAAGTCAGCTCTCTTAGTTCATGATTTCCAAAGAAAGGCAAGTGGGATGGGAGGAAGAGGACAAAAAAGAGAAACTTGCAAGCAATAAGAGACAAAGAAACAGAAATTATCCACTGGAGATTAACTCCAAGCATTTTTTTAAACTATATTGAGAACAGATGATTTGAGAGACCAAGTCATCCAATTCCCTATGTTTTTCTATCAAAATACTTTTCTATAAATAAAAATCTGACTTATTAAGTAGGTAAGTTGGGAAGGAGAGTTCATCTGTTTGACAAATGATTTATTTTGATTCTTCTTAATGCCCAGTTGTAAATTTAAAACTGTGCACAATATGCATATGTTGATAAAAATTGAAATTATAAAATTTTTTAAAACTATATCTATTAATAGCATGAAGTACTCTATTCATCAATAACAGCTTAAGATAATACAGAAGTCTCCAAACTAGAAAGAGTTTGGCTTCCAAAAGAGTTTGTTTTGTTTTGTTTTTTCCCCAATATGTTTATTTTATTTTTTCAGTGTTACAAGATTGATTGTTCCTGCACCACACCCAGTGCTCCATGCAATACGTGCCCTTCTCAATACCCACCACCAGGCTCGCCCAACCCTCCACCCCCTCCCCTCCAAATCCCTCAGTTTGTTGCTCAGAGTCCACAGTATCTCATGGTTCATTGACCCCTCTGATTTCCGCCCCCTTCACCCTTCCCTTCCTTCTCACAATGCCTTCCATGATTTTCCTTATGCTCCACATGTGAGACCATAAGATAATTGACTCTCTCCACTTGACTTATTTCACTCCACATAATCTCTTCCAATCTCATCCATGTTGATACAAAAGCTGGATATTCATCCTTTCTGATGGAGGCATAATATTCCATTGTATAGATGTACCACATCTTCCTTATCCATTCCTCTGTTGAAGGGCATTTTGGTTCTTTCCACAGTTTGACGATTGTGGCCATTGCTGCTATGAACATTGGGGTACATGTGGCCCTTCTTTGTACTGCATCTGCTTCTTTGGGGTAAATACCCAGTAGTGCAATTGTAGGGTCATAGGGTAGCTCTATTTTTAATCTCCTTCGCTGTGCAGAAGCTTTTTATCTTGATGCAGTCCCAAAAGTTCATTTTCGCTTTTGTTTCCTTTGCCCTTGGAGACTTGTTCTGAAAGAAGTTGCTGTGGCTAATGTCATAGAGGTTACTGCCTATGTTCTTCTGTAGGGTTTTGATAGATTCCTGCCTCACGTTGAGGTCTTTTACCCATTTCGAGTTTATCTTTGTATATGGTGTAAGAGAGTGGTCAAGTTTCATTCTTCTACATATAGCTGTCCAGTTTTCCCAGCACTGTTTATTGAAGACTGTCTTTTTTCCACTTTTTTCCACATTTTTGCTTGTTTTGTCAAAGATTATTTGACTTGTCTGAAGCTTTTCCAATGGGAAAAAAATGTATAAAATGTGCGTAGGTCCATCATCAATGGTGGTTTAATCAGGTCTTTATTTGAGCTTATTATCAATGGCTTAATCAGGCCTTTAATCTAGCTGAAATATTAACATTTACAATACAATAGATAATAATATAATGTAATAATATAATATAATGTCATTATCCAAATGACAAAACTTCATATTTTCTAGGAAATGTTTGAGTGCTTGAGAAAAAAACATAGATATAATTAGAGGAAAATGAAGAGGCAGAGGAGACCATCCAAAAGCAGATCCTAAGAATTTAAGAATGTTTTGAAAAATTCATGACACTATTTTTAGGTTTTATATATTTTTGCATTCAATCTATGGCATTATTTTTCTTTAATATGAAAGTATCTCTGTCTTATTAGGTATCTTTCCATGAGCTCACTTATTTTTCTAAGATTTTTTAAATTTATTTGATAGAGAGAGAGCACAAGCAGCAGGGAGGGGCAGAGTGAGAGGGAAAAACAGTCTCCCCACTGAGCAGGGAGCCCGGATACAGGGCTCCCTCCATCCCAGGACCTGGGGCTCATGACCCGAGCTTAAGGCAGACGCTTAACCAACTGAGCCACCCAGGTGCCCTGAGCTCACTTTTTTCTATTCTCACAAATAAGGAATGAGAAAGGAATAATAAATCCCCCCCCCCAAAATTTTAAATGTTAATGTAAAAATTAATAACTTAAAAAGCAACAGAAGAAAACTGAGGGGACAGGAGGGGCACTACAGAAGATCTTGGGTAGACCTAAACATGTATGGAGCAGCGTGAACTTAACTAGACTTAGGGAAGAAAGGAGAAAAGCTAATGGGAAGTACCGCAAAAGTTCGTTGTATACGGTAAGTTTCCAGGCAGGGCTCTCTGTGCAGTTCAGTCTGGAGTCCCTAAAAGAATGGTCAGTGGAGAAAGGGACTCGGAAATTGACAGTGAGAGCAAGACAGGTGTACAACATGCGCTGTGTTTACAAATGCAATACTCCTTATCCTGAGTTGTAACCAAAATGTATAATCAGAATTTTCTCACTGGGCAATTGTTAATTAATTTAATCCCTGTACTTATTCAGACAGAAACGTCATTGAATTTTAGTTTCTCAATTTGCAAGTGATTAGTAAGTATCATTTTTCAGGGTAATATTTACCCAATTAAGAGACTTCCACTTCCCCAAATCGTGCATCTTCAGTAACAGCCAGAAGCTGCTCAAGCTGGTGTTTACGTAAGCTGACAACTAACTATTCATATCTTTTGGAAGAGGATCCCTGATAATTATTTCTTCCTTTGTTGTAGCTCCAATCACTATAGACAGCTATAAAGAAACTGTATTTCCTAAATGCACAAGATAATTTCAAATTAATATCCCACGGTGTGTTTGAATTAGTTAAATCAGTTAATATATATTTTGCCCAAGTTACAGGACAAACTTTTTTTAATAAATCAGTTACAATATAATAAAGGCTTTAAAATAATATGTATGGATGTATATGGATATATGTAGATATACACACACATATCTCTGTATGCACATATATGTGTATGGGGGGAGGGTGTATTTGTGCAAACATTTCATTTGGGAAAGAAATCTGGTTGACATTTCATCAAAGGTTTCAGGAAACGTGGTAAGATTTCAGAGTTCATACTTTCTCAAGAGTAAGTTGTTTTAAATAATTTTTCATATATTAAATATGAAAAATCTGACAAAATTGATCACAGGAATGAATCATTGTCTCTTACTTTGTTCTTATATTTTTTACATTAATTAGGCTGCAAATTTACAGAATGGTATGCAAATCCCATGTTTTCTTTCCATCTCTATCATTCATTTACACCAGGCATCTGCAATCCAGGGCTATAATCCATGTTTATGTTTCATTTGCCTTAGTTATATTTTTGTGGCTTTCTGCTTCATAAGGATGAAAGATGGTGAGTGGATGCCCATAAGCACTTTGTTTATCTATGCATAAGTGGCACTCCATTTGATGATTTGAAATGCCAGTACAAAAACTGAAATATCTCTATTTTTACTTTTCATTATTTTCTGCTCTTTCTATTACGGTGGATCCAATCACTGTTATTACAGTGTCTCAATATATATGTAAATAGCTTGCACAATATTGCCTTACATATTTTTAAGTTCCTTTGCATTTTGTAACTTTACTTTCTGGTACTTTAGGCCTGTATTTCCAATTACCTTGTAAATTTCCTCAAAGAAGTGTTTGTAGCCAACACTCAGTATCTAAAGGATATTTATTAGATACTGTTACTGAATTTCTCCATATGACCTTCAAAATGATTCTATAGTGACAATGACAAAAAGAAACATCTGTCATAATATGAAGAGTGCTCTATCCCCTGCTCCAATTATTTCTCTACTGACTTAAGCTTCCTTTTGTTAACTCAACAGACATTTATTGAGTGCCTGCTAAGTAAAGGGCACTGTGCTCCATGCTGGAGTAACAAATAATAACCATCTTCAAAAATCTGAGTACAGTGAGAGAGGCTGATAAAAAAGAAAGAAAAAAATTAATGATTAGAATGTGATGAGATAATTGCAGAAACAGAAGTACTCAGATTCAGAAAACCGTATTGCATTGAGTGATTCAGGAAATACTTCATGGACAGAGCTTCATCTTGAAGGAAAAAGAGATAAACCAGACAGTCCAGGCAGAGGAAGAGCTAGAGCAAAGACAGTATTGCATATTTTGCAATTTTCGGCACTTAAGTACATAGATGTACTTCTGATAGCTTTGGAGATAATACAATGGGATTTTAGTCAGTTCTTTAGGAAAGAACATAATAAAACAGCAAATCCAAATAAGATAATTATATGATACTGCTTTTCAAAGTAATCATAAGATGCTATTTATGTATATGAATTATTTTTATATGATTTGTCCAATATGGTATTCCCATTACTCAAGAATTGTAATTTTCTGTGTTTTTCAAAGGTTAATAAAAAGTTTAGGACTTAACACTATATATGTGAAATAACCTGAATTTAAATAAAATCTTGGAAAAAAAAAACAAGAGTGTAGGACTTAAAATAGTGATCCATGTGATCGTACATAGGAGAAAAAATACATTTTAAAGACACAGTCTATGTTTCAGGGAACCAAGGTATGAACAAACATGCTACTAAAAATGCACTACAAGTTATACTCTAAAATTTTGAAAAAAAAATCAAGTAGGATCCCTAAAGAAAATAGATAATTTGGGCAATAGTTTGCCAAAATATGCACGGATTTACCACGACTGATTTCTCATATTCCATAATGAAAGAAGGAGGAGGGCAACTCATGAAGTGTGGCAGTTAGAGTTTCCAGGGACCAGTGAGGTCAGATATGAGATAGTGAGTGCTGACTTGGAACCAAGATGAAGGAGGTGAGCCTAGAGTCTGTGGGATTGAACTGAGGATCTAGAAGCCAATAAGGATGCCAAATTTGGAGATGAGGCTGAAGCAAACAAGAGCCCTTCAGCAGAAACTCCCTTACCAAAAAAAAAAAAAAAAAAGGAAAGGAAAGGAAAAATAAAAGTTTTAGAGTAGAGCCCTGGGAAGCTTGCAAATAAGCTTTGAAACAGCTTCAACCGGTTTGATATTTATGCAAAATTTGTATTCACACACACACAGACAAACACACATAGCACTTTCCTAGTGAGAAATTGATCTTTTTTGTAATATATATTCTCCAAGGATTCCCTGAAGTTTCAAGCCCCATTGATCCAGGACAAATCTAATGAAAGTCAGATTCCAGGGGTAAATATGATAAGGTTTGCTTGTTCTATAGTAGAATGTAGTTGCCACTTGCTATGTGTATTACACATGATTTTTGCCTACCACCTGCAGAATTACTGGGGATGCTCAAAATGATATAGTAACCACATACTTAAACAGACCTCATGAGAAAACATGAATGACTTAAAGAACTTCCAAAACCACTAAGGAAATTCTCTATAATTATAAAAGGGAGTAGTTTTTAGAACTATTAAATTGTCATTTCCCATAATTGAGACTGTATCCCAGTTGCATTATCAATGGTCCCATTTCTTATTAAACCAATAAGTCACAGTACCTTTACAACATGGCAAACTCCCAGTCAGGCTGCCCTTTAAAAGCACCACCTTAGTCAAACGAAAGTTATGGTTAAAATAATTCTTTGATTTTTTTTCTGTTTCTGAGACTATAGTCATAGATTTTACAGGATTTTTTTTAATGCACATAACAAGGGGTGGCTGGCTGGCTCAGTCGGAAGAGTATGTGACTCTTGATCTCAGGATCATGAGTTCAAGCCCCACAATGGGTGTAGAGATTACTAAAAAAAAAAATAAAATTAAAATAAATGCACCTAATAATTGTTATGAATTATTTGTGCCCCCCAATTCATATGTTGAAATCCTAACCCCCGGTAACACGTAGTGTGACCTTATTTGAAATTGAGATTTTTACAGAAGTATCAGATTTTTACAGAAGTATCAGGTCATGAAGGTGGACCTCAAACCAAGCTCATTGGTATCCTCATAAAATGGGGAAATTTGGACAAGGAAATGCACACAGAGGGACGATCATGTGAAGACCAGATGAGGAGACAGATATCTATAAGCCAAGGAGAAAAAACTGAAACAAATCCTTCCCTCACAGCCCTCAGGTGGAACCAAGCCTCATTCTCTTGTCAAAGACTACGAGAGGGAACACCTGTAGTTATACAAGTTGGGTTCACACCACAACATTCACATTGACCATTCTGCCATTTAAACATAATAGTCTTCTATTTGAACAATTTTCATTTATCTAGAGTCTTACCATGGATTGAGCATTGCCTCAAGATAGAGAAAACCTAAGTGGAAGTCAAAAGGACAATTCAAAATATTGTCATCAATGAAACTACTCTTTTTAAAAGAATTATTTATTTATTTTGAGAGAGGGAGAAAGAGAGAGACAACAAGTGGGGAGAGGAGCAGAGGAAGAGGGAGAGAAAGAATCCTGAGCAGACTCCCCGCTGAGCACGGAGCCACACTTGGGGGCAGGATCTCATGACCTTAAGATCATGATCTGAGCTGAAATCAGAAGTCAGAGACTTAACTGACTGAGTCACCCAGGTGCCCTTGAAATTACTTTTAATCAAGTCACCAAGCACTCTCATCCATCACATTGACAGTCTCAGTTCCAAATCCTTTCTTAAAGTATTAATAGCTATTGGAACAAGTTACTAATATATGTCACTCCTTGAATCAACACAGAATTGTTGATATAGTTCTTATTTTACTAGTTTTTTCATTACTCAGTCCAACAGAAAATTCTCCAAATGTTAAAATTTTCTATAAAATTGAGTTTTCTTTTTAAGTATTAACCTTTGTATATGTCTTAAATTATGTCCTAATTATACTTGATTATAAAAAGTTCAGCAACAATTTAAAATTTTTGTGACTAGTTATTGCTCAGGTATTTATTTTAGGGATTACATGAGTTTGAGATATCTTTAAATGACTGATTTATACTGCTGCTATTTGTTTTTTTTCCCAAATAATTTTATTTTATTTTTTCAGTGTTACAAGATTCATTGTTTATGTACCACACCCAGAGCTCCATGCAATATGTGCCCTCCTCAATACCCACTACCAGGCTAGCCCAAGCTCTTCCCCTCCTCCCCTCCAAAACCCTCAGTTTGTTGTTCAGAGTCCACAGTCTCAAATGGTTCATCTCCCCCTCTGATTCCCCCAATTTACCCTTCCTTTCCTTCTCACAATGTCCTCCATCTTTTTTCTTATGCTCCACACGTAAGTGAGACCATATGGTAACTGACTGTCTCTGTTTGACTTATTTCACTCAGCATAATCTCTTCCTGTCCCATCCATGTTGATACAAAAGTTGGGTATTCATCCTTTCTGATGAAGGCATAATATTCCATTGTATATATGGACCATATCTTCTTTATCCATTTATCTGTTGAAGGGCATTTTGGTTCTTTCCGCAGTTTGATGATTGTGGCCATTGCTGCTATGAACATTGGGGTTCATGTGGCCCTTCTTTGTACTGCATCTGCTTATTTGGGGTAAATACCCAGCAGTGCAATTGCAGGGTCATAGGGTAGCTCTATTTTTAATTTCTTGAGGGATCTCCACACTGTTTTCCAAAGTGACTGCACCACCTTGCATTCCCACCAACAGTGTAAGAGGGTTCCCCTTTCTCCACATCCTCTCCAACATTTGTAAAAGACGGCTTATTAAACTCCCTGAAATTCTGAAAAAAGGAACACAAGGAGCCTAGGGTCCCAGCACATATGCTGATGATAGGCCCTGATTAAATTTATGAGTCTATTCATTGTTACTGAAATTCATTTTCCCTATTTTCTTTCCTGTGGGCCAAAATGGAAAATGGATAGGATGGAGCCTCCAGTCTCCCATGCTCATGCTAACCACAGCCAATGCACCTCGGCTCTGCTGCAGAGCCTGTACCCAGTTTGCAATGCTCAGAATAACATCAGAGGCAGGCTCTAAAAATTTATCAGAGCAAGTACACAAATATAAATCTACTTTCCATTCTGTCCCTGGGCAATTTTGGTCCCAGAAACCTCTTTGAGTTGCTAAAATGATTTCCCAGAGGAAATATTTTTTATAATCAAATAACTTTTTTTCATTCATGACTGTTCTATTTTCTTTATCTAATTTATTATGCATAGATTTCTTATAATCTTAATATAAAAATTTAATGAACAGCCATGATAATCTATATTGATTTCACTTAATGTACTTTTAACCTTAGAAAGAAATGGACATTGCACACTTTGTTATGTGCATATCAGAATGATAGTACACTGTAGTTAGTAGCTGAGATCTTTTCATTCACAATAACCAAGAGGCAGGTGTCCTCACTATGCCAGAACAGAATTTCAACATATCTGTGAGAGGAAATTAGGAGACATATTTTACCTTCTTTTAAAATTTATTTGCATCTATTGATTTACATGGGAGCTAGTCAGATTTCTTGGAAAGACACTCAAAATATCACAGAGAGAATTCAGTAACTCACACAACAGCTAATAAAATTGGCATGGGGTATAGAGAGGGGAGAGGGATTAATGCTCCAAAGGAAGGCATACTACAAGAAGGGAAGATGGATTTCCTGAGAGTGACTCTACCCCACTCTAATTAAATACCCCAGAGCCATTTAGTTAACCAGGTAGACCTAATTACAGTTGAATGGGGCCTCTGAGTAAAACTGCAACATGGTTGTCTCACCTCAGCATACCTTCCTTAGGGGTATCTTAGAGAGAAAAGATAGAAAGAAATAGTAATCACTCAGGGTCTAAAATACTTTGAGCTGGGATGCTTGTGGGTGGAAAGCATTCAGAGAAGAAAGGAATATCCTTCAACCAACCGTGCGAAGTAAACTAAGCATCTGCGATGAAGAGTGAAGAGCAGAACTGAGGTTGCTCCAGTTCCGGTTGTACCTGCTGACAGGAAGAGCAGCTGAACACTGAGGAATGCCCACGAAAGCAGAAGCTGTAGTGGCCAGGCAGGACTGTGGATATGTGTATGAGCAGCAGCCTAGAGTTAGTATCAAGTCACAATCGGGAGCTCAAGAATTATTATCCATGAGGAGAAAGCATAAAATAAAGGGAACCTTGAGACTGTGTTCCTACAAAACGTAAGCAGGTTCTATTAAGCAAGAAATATTGCTGCCTATATATCAAGGTCTCATTTTTATGCACAGAATAATGGGGCATCTTGGCATTTCAGCATTTATATTTTAAAGATCAATAACCTGGTTAGTAATTTTTTTTATAGTCAATAGCTACAGGAAAAATAGTTAAGAATCTGACTCCAGGCCCAACAATCCAGGTATTTAATACATGTCAAATTAAATTCAGTTAAGACATAGCTTAACATTTTGAGAAGAACATCCATATAAGATGATATTTTGGTTTTAAAAGCATGTGCTACAGATAAATTTCAACCATCTGTACAAATTGTCTAACTTAAAATTATTCTGCTGTCATTTAAATTTTTACTATAATTTGGATCATATTAAAGAGGACCAATCCATCATTTACTGATGCATAATATTTTCATCCACTAAAAGCCCCAAATAGATGTATTTCTTTAAATATTAACTATGAATTATATAAACTTATATATTTGTCCTGTTTACTCCAGATGAGTACTTGTATCTAAATCTCTGCTGACACATTTTGATGTCTACAAGAAATCTTAGACTTAACAAGCACAATATAAAACTTGACCTTCCTTGGATGTCTGCTCCTGCAGCAACTTCCCCATCTTTTCCAAAAGGCAACTTCCATTTTTAAAAATTCATGAGACAAAAAAACCATGGGTCATTCTGGATCCTTTCTTCCCAGGCTTACATCAATTCTGTCAGCAAATCCTGTGACGACTCCGCCAAAATATAGCACAAGTCTGATCATTTCTCACGATCTCTGTTGCTACAAAGACACCATCTATAAGACCATTGGTAGAATTTTCTAGCTTGACTCCAAGTTTCTACACTTCAGTCTATTCTGCAAATAATTTAATCAAATGATTCCTCTGTTTAAAATCTTCCAAGAGCTTCCCATCTCTCCAAGATACTGTGATCCAAAATGCTTGCCTTGACTATAAGGTGACATTATGATCCAGGTCCTTAATATCTCTCTGACTTTATCTCTTGCAATTTCTTCTTCTGCTTCCTTCATTTCAGCCACAAGAACTCCTTGGAGTAATTCAAATTCCTATACTCCCTAAGTGAGTGCTTTCTCACTTGCTTTTGCTTTCTAACTACAAAGCTATTCAATGAAATATACATATGACTCCTTTGCTCCTTTTTTTCTAAGCTATACTCAGAAGCTACAGTACAGTACGACATGACTTCTTCCTCTAGCTGTCATCTTTTATTTTTCTTCATTGCAATAATCAGCCAAGTTAAATTCATTTTTGTTTATACTTGTCTTCCCCCACTAGAATGTAAGTACCGTGAGGTCCTGATACTGTTTATTATGTCCACCCAAGGTATCCCCAGGACATATGTATCATATGCTCAATAAAGAACTATTGCATACATCTCTAAATGGCAAAAAGTTAGAACTTCATAATGTTTTAATCTATTTGATTTATCCTATCCTTTTGTGACTTCCTAGATAACTCACTGTGAAGAGTTACAATCCATAAAGTTCTAGAAAATTTTGTTTTTAACAAATGATTAGAGAATACATTGCACATAATCTTCCTTGGTTATATTTTCCTTACTTATCAAGTTTGAATCCATGCTTAGTTTCCTAAGCCTCAAAATACAACACAGACAATATATAATATTTGTCACTTTTCCAGCAGAATAGGAATTATGCATATTTAAGCATAATAATGTGAAGACAGAACTAACACTATCCCCACCTTGCCCCACCCAATCCTCTCACATTTATGTATGAGCAAAAGAATGTCAGGAAGAGTTCTCTGCGGCCAAAATTAGGAAAAAACATTTTAAAAAGGTCTACTCTTTATGCTCATGTTCAAAGATATTTGAAAGAAGTCAGAAGTGATTGGTGAAAAGCTACAAATACGAAAAATACACCTGACAGGTATTCAAAAAACAAAGTTCTTGTTTCCTTTCTTACTAATTTTTTGGTAGATTGTGTCATTGATCTCAATTGCCCACATGTTCTTGAATCCATATCCTTTCTGTGGCTTTATTATTGACAAGAGGAGATGCCTATCCTTTAACTTCAGGCTCTGTCATGTGACTCGATTTGACAAATAGCATAATGTGGAAGTGATAGTTTGCCTGTTCTGAGCATAGAATCGATGAGGCTGTGCAGGTTTCTGATTGTTCTTTTGTTCCTTGGTCATCCCAATGATTAAAGCCGGCCTCGGCTACTCATGTGGTCTAAGAAAAAAGAAAGTATATGGAACAGAGCAACTCCAACCAGCCCACAGAATTATAGTGACAAGCAGAGTCTCCCAGCCACAATAGCCTGAACAAAGTGCTCAGCCGAGCTCAGCCCAGCCCAGCTAAGCCACAGACATTTGAAGAGTTAAGTGATCATTGTTTTAAGCCACTGAGTTTTGAGGTAGTTTGTTATGCATCAAGAGCAAGTCAGTATAATCTTCTTTCCAAAATATTCCTTTAAACTTCTTAAAAGAGATTTCTTCATGATGAGTCAGAAAAAAGTTCAACCAAGTAAGAAAATATGAAATGACTTCTGGGCAAAATGTAGGTCAAAACACTCAGCATGAAAAAAAGGATACTTTTTTAAAAATATAATGCTCAGTTGGGGCGCCCGGGTGGTTCAAGGGGTTAAAGCCTCTGCCTTAGGCTCATGTCATGATCTCAGGGTCCTGGGATCAAGCCCCACATCGGGCTCTCTCCTCAGCGGGGACCTGCTTCCCCCCATCTCTCTGTCTGCCTCTCTGCCTGCTTATGATCTCTCTCTCTCTTTCTCTGTGTCATATAAATAAGTAAAATCTTTAAAAAATATATAATGCTTAGTAAGAATTTCTAATGAATTATCTTCTTAAAAATATGAATAAAATGTGATACTGAAGTGCTTTTGTGACAAAGGAGTCTGATCAAAACAAAATAGGAAGAAAGAAAATAGAAGACTTGTAATATTCATCGATGTTAGGGTGTTATTATTCCACGAAGAATTTTAGCATATAATAGCCATGGAAAACTATAGTTTGCCAAAAAAAATGAATTCTCAGAATAATAAAAGTTATTCTCTGAGAAATGTAATGAAGAGAAGCATACAATTTACCGGACTGTAAATAAGAGATTATCTAAAAATCTGTGAGAATAGTGCCAGCAAATAGTCTTCAGCCAAGAGAGTTAACCAGAATCAACCTAACATTACCCTCTGGGCCCATCTAAAAAAAGATATAGAAGAAATATCTAGACATAGAAAGTTTTATTAGAGTTTGTCATAAAACATTGATTGAAAAACCTCTTTGAATATCATACCAGGATCATTTATTTGCAGCCCAAATGGTTCATGAGTTACCAAGATGGTTGCTATAAATCAAAAGGGCTGTGGAGGTATTTTGCTTAAATCCCCATTTGTTCCTGTTAAATATATATACACTGAAAGAAATTAACCTTTTTATGTGCACATTGAACATATCTATTAAAAAGAAACTTCAATTTGGAGGGGCTTAGAAATGAATCCCCTTTCACTCGTATACCTATTTTCTTGAAAGAATCATCATACATATATCTGGAAATTAGCTATTCATTTTGTCTGACAAGAGAATAGATCACTAAACTTAATTTGAAAATAGCCAATTCAGCTTTAGGTGGTGTATTTCAACTCACGGCAGTCAGAATGCCAACAGCCTGAACATCGGTTATCTGTGTTTCAGATGTTCCTAACTCACTCTGTATTGTTCCTTCCAGTCATAACCAACATTCCTCAGTATCCAGCAAAAAGTATATTCATGCAGGATTTAGGAAAAGGTCATTTTTACGGAGCATTCACACCAAACCACGCACCACTGTAGGTACTCTACCAGAATTAACTCATGCAAGACTCATAACCATCCTAAACAGATAATTAAACAGATTTAACTATCATCTCCATTTTACAGATTAGACAAAAGAGTTTTAGCTTTCTCAAACCAAGACCAGAAAATTACACCAGGCTGACTCTCTTAGCCATTATATCACAATTCACAATTCAAAAAAAAAAAAGGAAAATAAAACAGATGTCACCAGATTTCATCTTAGGAAGAGAACAGTCTGATTTGAAAAAAATATCCTGAAAATTTTCTTCATTTGGAAGCTGAATTAGTTATTTTAGTTTTTCTAGGGAAAAAAATAAAATCTATCGTTAACGTCCTTTATATATGGAATACATGGCAATCTGGTGTTGGAGGGACAGAGTTGAATCTGGACACTTGTTTGGCAGAAAAGGAAATAGAAATTATTTTTAAAAACGGGGATGTCTGACACTCAATTTTAAGTCTTTTGAACTTGTGTTATACAAATCCTCCACGTTTTCAACAAGTTAGCTATATTCACCAACCTTGTGTGAGTGATATTTTGTTTGCTTTATACATTGTGGCACCTTAGAAATCAAAGGTCTGGGTTCCACCCTGAGGTGAAAATGTTAAAATGAGTTCAGCAGAAAGCAGAGACCAACATGCATCAGGGATCATGACAATGTCAGGTTTTTGGAACTGCACAGCAATCTTAAGAACTTTCCTAAAGCATTGGACTTTTAACAGGACATGAAATGCTGGAGTAGGAGTGGAAAACACTTTTAATTAAATATTAATAGACTGTCTACACTCAGCTGACAAGTATATCGCACATTCATTTTTTACTGTAACACCCTTGACACTTGATAAATGAATTAGCCTTCTTATCCGGGGTTCCCAGAGCACTAATACTCCTGGAAGCAGACGCCTCACCTAGACCCAGATATTTGGCAACAGCAGCCTCTTATTCTCCAGTCCGCTCCCTTAATCCATGCTCCCTTTCTCTGCCCTTCCTCCTTCCCCTCTTTCTCCACAACTGAACCAACTCTAAATTATCCAGAACTCTGCTGTGGCCATGAGTCAAGATTCACTGTGTAAATGCCATCTGTTGTGTGTATTCTGCTCCTACAAATAATTGGGCTGATTAGAAAAATACAGTATTCAGTGAAGTCAGACCTTTAACAGAAAACATGAAAAACCAGGGTAAATGGAAGCTCTCCATATTTCAGTTTAAACCAGTAGTGTGGAAGAGGCAGTCCTCCATAGTAGCAGTGTCCTTCACACAAATTGGAATTTAGATCCTGACAACACTTAGTGTAGAGAAAAAATTTAAGTGCTGATTGAGGGTAAATCTAAATACATTTTACTAATACTGAGTTCAGTGTTTGGAAAAGCAATTATTTTAAAATAGTGTTTTTATCCAATAACTTTTTAAAATAAAATGCCTTTTCAAATAAAAATGAAAATGTTGGAGTGCCTGGGTGGCTCAGTTGGTTAAGCATCTGCCTTCGGTTCAGGTCATATTCCTTGGGTCCTGGGATCGAATCCCACATCTGGTTCCCTGACCAGTTGGGAGTCTGTTTCTGCCTCTGCCTCACCAATCCCTCCTGCTCTCTCCCTTACTTACTCTCTCTCTCTCCCAAATAAATAAATTTTTTAAAAATCTTTAAACATTTTTTTTTAAATGAAAATGTTGTATCTTTCCTTTCCCTTACCTTTCTCCCAGATTTGGATACCTATACACAGACCAGCCCTACTGTTTTAGAGTAAGGGGACAGTTAAATGCTTTTTACTTTTCCAAATTACATATGTACATCCTCAAAAATAACATACACCCCACACTCCCCCTATTTGCTCAGGTTTATTTTACAATAGTGCTTTAAAAATATAAAATATATGATATTGATATTGGAAAAAGGAAAAATAAGGAAGAATAATTTAGAAAACTCCCATAGCATATAGAACTTCTCCTTAAGATAAGCATCCTTCAGCAAAATAAAAACCACATGAGGGGCACCTGGGTGGCTCAGTGGGTTAAAGTCTCTGCCTTTGGCTCAGGTCATGACCTCAGGGTCCCAGGATATCCGGCTCTCTGCTCAGCAGGAAGCCTGCTTCCCCCTGTCTCTGCCTGCCTCTCCGCCTACTTGTGATAACTTTCTCTGTCAAATAAATAAATAAAATATTTTAAAAAAAACAAAGCAAAAAAACCTACATGAAACCATTAATTATAAATTTTAGACCTGATATTACAACTCAATTTATGTTCATATGAAAACATAAAACCAAAACAAAAATAAGATATATATATATAATTCAAATGTTTATCTTAAGTTTAAAAATACATGTTGCAGCTTTACATTTTTCATGTTTCACTAATAGTTGTTCATATTTAAAACAAATCTCCATCCAAGATAGTACTCTAGTTAGGAAATAAAATATACAATTATAAAATAAGCTATGAAATTATAACTCTAAAACTTTATACATATTTTTAAAAATACAGTTCATAGAGTTGTAGAGATTATCTCATTCCCCTAAAACATCCATGAAATGCCACCTCAGTTATAATGGTGACCTTACCATTCACCCAGGACACCATGCTCCAACTTCTGTTTTACCCTCAATATCCAATGGCACAAGGCTTTGCCATTTCTTTCTAGAAAGAAACTTTAAGGTTCCAGGAATTTTTTCTACCAAACAACAATTTGCCAGATGGCCTCCTTCATTTTATTCTTGCTCCTTTTTTATCAGCAAGTATTGATTTTCAGACTGCTCTATCTTAAATGCTTTTCTCATGCTATTACTTCCTTAATAAAATTAAATAAAAATAAATAAATATAATAATAAATATATAAATAAATAAAATTAACATTTTCTACACTTTTTTCCATAAACTAACACCTTAAATATTCCATCTTTCACTCATACTTGTTCATAGTCTACATTCCATTCCAGCCTAAGCTTAGTCTCTGGGACCCATATTTAAATATATATTTGTTTTATTAATTTATTTTATTTTCTTTTTAAATTTAAATTTTAATTTATTTTATTGATATATGTTATATATTAAATATATATATTTAACACATATATATGTAGCAAATACATATATATAAGCATATATATATCCTTTGAAATTATTTTTGTATTAGTGTTTTAAGTATATTAAGTTTTATTTCCAAATTGTATTAAAACCTGAAACCTAGCAGAGTTAAGCAAGATATGCATATATCTAACATCTATGCTTATTTACTGATGTAATTCCAAGGTTTTCCAGGATTTCCATACATTCTATTCACATTTTAGAACAATAAAAATGTATATTCATCATTCAAATACACAGTTCAGTAAAGTTTCTATATTGCCACTTGCTCCTCCACTCCACTGTTACAACATTTGAGTTGGTTCATCTATTTGGCCAAGTAGGTATCCCCTACGTGTTGAGCATGTGTACTTGGTTATCTATGATGCTGGGTTTTTTTACAATATGTTTTTAAAAGTTTCTAAGGAAGGGGCACCTGTATGGCTCAGTCATTTAAGCATCTGGCTCTTGACTTAGGTTCAGATCATGATCTCAGGATCTTGAGATTGAGTTTCAAATCAGGCTCCGAACCCCTTAAGTTTCTCTCCTTCTCCGTCTGCCCCTCTCCCCCATTGTGTGCACTTGCTCTCTCTCTCTCTCTCTCTCTCAAATAAATAAGTAAATCTTAAAAAAAAAAAGTTTCTAAGGAAGAAATGTTTTCTCAGTTCTACCCACAGGAATGAAAATATTTATCCATGTAGGATTTTCAGAATACTCAATAATTCTCTAAGAATTAAATATAACTTCATTTTTACTTAAGAAAAAACAGGATTCTTGGTACAAAAGAAGTTGTGATAGGAAAAGGTGAGGAAGTGTCACTGGACTGGTAGTTGAAGATCCCTAAATTCTAATATAAGGCTCTGTCTGTATCTCCTGGTGATGGTAGGTAGGAAATTTAGCTGATATGAAAATAAATCAAGAATTTGTTGGGATGCCTGGGTGGCTCAGTCAGTTAAGCATCAACTTCTGCTCAGGTCCTGATCTTATGAGGTCCTGGGATGGAGCCCAGCATTGGGCTCCTTGCTCAGTGGGGAGCCTACTTCTCTTTCTCTTTCTGCTCCTTCCCCTTGTTTTTGCTCTCACATGCTCTCTCTATCAAATAAATAAAATCTTTAAAAAAATAATTTTCACAAAAGAAAAAAGTGACTTTTGTTTTGTAAAATAATCATTTATTTATGTTTGTGATTTTCCCTCAAGCAATCCTCTATGAAACTACTCAGAAATATATAATGGAATTAAATATAATGTTCCGATTATAGTATTGTGATATTCATGTAAGTAATTAATATATCAGAGTGACTCAGGTAATGTTCACAATACAACATTATATAAAACTTGTGACCATTT
>CM052800.1:138167400-138240778 GCA_028533885.1 Nasua narica | reverse complement strand
GTCCCTGAAATGGCTTGAGACTCTGCTAAGTGATAGTCCTGTCAGATAATTTGGTTATAGAAGATGTCTCAAAAGTTTCTGGAGAAAACCATGAATTCACACCTTGTTGAACCTTACAGCTTCTTAAAAAAAAATGAGAATTCATGGATGTTTCTAAGCAGATCAGTTCACACCCATTCCTAAGGTAACCAAATTTTCAAATAGATGCAGAAGTACCAAAATTTGCATTGAGTTGATTCAATGGCAGAATATATCTACTATGAGAACCTCACATATAATATTTACATTAAAAAGCCAATAATTAAGGGAGACAGTATTTTTTATGATTGTTTTTCTTCGTATTTTTCTCTTCTCTTCTATTATGGGGTCCTCCTTTAGATCTCAAGGTTCCAGGCCCCGAATCTCATTGACTGACCCTCCTTTTGCCCAGCTCAAGCTCCAAGAATCAAACTTTAAATCTCACAGCCAAGACTGCAGCCCATTCCAGTACAGACTTTGGACAGTCACATATTTAGGCTACAAAATTGAACTCAATCAATTAATGACTCTAATGTAATAAATTGGATCAAAAGTAATAGATTTCAATCCTAGTTAATAAGGACTATAAAATATAGCCCTAAAACTTGCATCTTAATTGAGAAGGCCCAAAAAACATAATAGGTAGTAACTAAAAACATTCTTCACTTTTTATGGAATAGATCTCTTAATTCATATTGGGTTTTTTGAATACATGAAATAATCATTATTTGTCCAGAATCTTCAGAAAAACAGATCATAAAAGCTCAAATGCATTCAAGTTACACAAGGGCAGCATGAGATCTATGGACTGAAATTTTAAATACATAAGATCACAGAAATCATTTTTAGGTTTACAAAATTACAAAGAGTATGAATTATGATCCTCAAAATGCTAAATATTTTTGTGCGCATGTGTAGTTGGTGAGGCTGCTAGGCGCTTCTTAGGCACTGATTACCCAGCTGTGAGGGGTTAGGTGAAGATGGTCACAGGTCAGTCCCTCTGCAGACGCTGCTTTACCTGAAAGGCAGCTAGCTGCCTAACTAGTGGTTACATCCCATTCCTAAAGCCAGTTCATATTCAAAAACCAATCAATGCACCAGAGCAAAGTCTTGGCCCCTTGCCTCACTGGGCTTAATCCTTAAGAGCCATTTTAGCTCTGCATTTCCTCAAATTGTTGACTGAGGCTTTTGTTGCATGTTCCTTCCGGGTCAGCTTCCTTCTCTGCCCAGCCCTGCTTCCTTCACCCCTGACAGGTGATGTTACGAAGAATAATTCCCAATAAACTTCCCACTCTCAGATCTCTGAGTCTGCTTCCTGGGAACCCAACCAATTATAGTATGTATGATGTTTTTAAGATTTTATTTATTTATTTGATAAAGAGAGAGAGCACATGCAGGGGGAGCTGCAGAGGGAAAGGGAGAAGCAGGCCCCCCATTGAGCAGGGAACCCAATGCAGGGCTCGATCCCAGGACCCTGGGATCATGACCTGAGCCCAAGGCAAAGCTTGACCCACTGAGCTATCCAGGCGCCCCTGTATGAGATTTTTTAAGATGAAAACTTTAACTGTCAATACAAATAATTATGGTTATTACGGGATGATGAAATCATAGGTAATATTTTTTCTTCTCTGTGCTTTTCTATACTTACTATATATTGTATTCTAAACCCTGAGTATTTGTATAGCTTTGCTATAAAGAGAAATATTCTCTCTACAGAGAAATTTTACAAAAAAGGATAACAATGACTGCATAATTACTAAAAATGCCCAAAAAAGCCCATGCATAATATACAATGTATGGAAGGTATATGTTTAAGAGTAAATGTTTGTCTTGGAAAACAGAAGATATAATAAATGCCTTCATATATTTGTGTGATTATTAGATGGCCAAGGAAGTATATTTCTATAACTTTTCAGAAGGCATCAGTACCAACACATGAAATTCGTTCATTTGTACATTAGTTAAATACAGTGACGGTTTTCCAATAATCGTTGCCTGTCTGAAAATTCCGGATGCAAAGGAGAAAGTATAAAGGGGATTCATCTACTTGATGGATTGAAATCCTGCTTAAAATGGATGATCAGCTTAGAAATTTCTATGTATTCAAAGAAATACAATGTTATCTCCTCCTTGCCTAAACACATAGGAATAGTACAAAGAATGAATCTAGTCAATTTCGCTGAAACAGGTACAATGCAACTATGAAATATGCTTTTTATGTTGTTGAAGGATGCCATATTCAATCTCATTAACAACTAAACCTACAGGCTGAAATTACAAACTGCAAAATACAGCAAGGGCTACCAAACTAAAAAGGCAAGGGAGTCCATCAGTCACCAGATACACCACAGAGTATTCTCAACAAATATCTTTTTCATAGATTCTATACTTAAGCATTTTTACTGTAATAACACATGTATAATATTACAACTGATAACAGCTATGAATGGTAAAGTCATCAGATAATGAGCAGATACTACAGAGCAAAGAAGGTCAAATGATGCAAGCTGCCTTCTAGAGTTGCTGATTTCACCACCACCCAGGATCCCACAACAGTGACTTTGAATTTCTCACCTTGGAAGTAGAGAAAATAAGTTGGACATTCTGTTGAGTTATAAGTCACTTTGTAGGAAACATAACAGATTAAAAGAAATACTGATTTTTATGTGCAAAAGTACCTGGAACTTTTAATTGACAAGAAATCAAATGGATCCTATTTCCAGAGTAGCCTGTATAGTACTTCATCCACAACACAAAGCCACCCTACTGCGGCTCTGCATAGACACACCAACTATAATTAAACAACTTAATTTTAACTTTGCTGCACAGTTTATTAAAGCTTCTTATCAAACTTTGAGACAATTGAGCTGAATAAAACTTCCTCCTTGGGATACAGGCAATTTCTCCTTGGTGGCACCATGGTGAAAAAAGCAAGGGAAGAGAGGAACTGGAGAGAGAATGCAAGTTCTTGAAGAGAAACGTATAAAAAGAAGCCCAAGAGAAGGAAAATAAGAATGCATTTTAAGAATTAAGAACATAAAATATTTGAAAAAATCAAAACTCTTTTCTAATTCTCTTTTCTAATAGTACAATGAATATAATGACTATACCGTGTTATAGCATCTTAATGGCTTAAAAGTTATTTTGTACAAAGATGATACTACCTTTCTTGGTAACTTAAAAGAGCAATGTATAGTAAACAATCTGCATCCAAAAAGTCTACAAAATAAATGAGAGTTGAGGAAGAAATAAATGTGAAAACTCATCACAAAACCTCTCATATTTTCCTTAATGTATCTCACATACTTCTCAAATTGAAATACAAAAATTTACTGGAAATGAACAGCCCAAACAAATGCCTGCCTGGTTTTGCAAGAGTAATACTATCTAATTAGTAGACATATTTGTATAAATGTAATGTAATGAATGGAATATGTAAATGTATTCTTTCATAATACTCATTTTAAAAACACATTTTCTGTATTATAATAGAAGAAAAATTCTGTTTATTTTTTTTTCTGACAATGATGACCAGTGTAGGGTTATTTCACCTATTTTGGAAATCAAAACCAAATATTTCACCAGGTAGTTATGTGACATACTCAAAGTTAGCAATGTGGTAAAATGACATTTAAACTAGAGTATCTTTTAACGATCCCAACTAAAAAAGTTTAGAGGTAGTGTACCTGAAAATATTTCCAGAATGAATGCAATTAATGATATGATTTAAGTATGACTTTTCTAGCACAATTTCTCAGTTCCCTTTTTCATTATCATAGACTCATGAGGGTATAATTACTTTTCTTCATTTTTGTTCAACTTCGTGAACTTTAATATATAGGCCAAAATTTATTGATCTTTTGGTTAATTCAATACATATTGCCTTCAAAAAATAAATGCAAATTATTCAATCACAGGGGAATAAATGTTATTTTATAATTTCATAACCATTATTAAAACTCACTTGTTGCCTCATCCAAAATCTCAATGTATTATTGTATTAAGTCTTAAACTTTTCTCCTAGATGCCATATCCTGCCTGTGTACTTGAGACAAGTAAATTTCATCAAGTTGTATTCCAATTGCAGTTATAGAACAAGAATTGCACTCCTTTATTTATTCTAATCAAATAGCATTCTGACTAAAGCAATATGAATAGAATCATGTTATCGTTTTGGTATACTTTTAACTAGCAGATACAGATATGGATGTAGATGGATATAAGATATAGATATGTAAATAGATATAAGAGAAAGAAAAAATACTGTATACATGACATTTCATCCAAAGCACATAAAATAAAGTCAGATTTGTGAAAATGATCATTTTAATTAGTTAGCAGGTAACATAAAAGCACACTTGATATCTCACTGTGGTTTTGAATTGCATTTCCCTGATGATTAGTGATGTTGAGCATCTTTTCATGTGCAATAAAATATCATCTTACATTAGTTAGAAAGGCTAAAATCAAAATGACAAGAAATAAAATATGTTGATGAGAATATGGAAAAAAAGGAAACCTTGTACCCTGTTAGTGGGAATGTAACTTGATAGAACCACTGTGGAAAACAGCATGGAGGTTCCTCTAAATTTTAAAAACTGACCATAGGATCCAATAATTCTACTATTGCTTATTTATCCACAGAAACAAAAACATAATTTGAAAAGATATAGGTACCTATATCTACTACTACCTACTTACCTATATATAAGTAAATTGTGTTTTCTACATTATTTACAATAGCCAACATATGAAAATACCCTAAATGACCATCAATAGATGGATAGATAAGGATAAGGAAGTATTATGCAGCCATAAGAAAGGATGAGATTGTGCCACTTGAGACAATATGGACGAACTGAGAGGTATTACACTCAGTGAAATAAGTCAAGAAGAGAAAGACAAATACCTTACGGTTTCACTCATAAAGGGACTCTAAACAAACTAACAAATGAATGAACAAATGAAAATAGAGTCAGATCTGTAAATACAGAGAACAAACTGATGTTCGCCAGATGAAAGGAGGGTGGGGGGTTGGGCAAAAACGAGTGAAGGGGAAAAGGAGATGCAGGCTTCCAGTTATGGAATGAGTTAGTCACAATGATGACAAGCACAGAGTAAGGAACACAGTCAATGATACTGTAATAGCGATGTGACAGAGCAGAGGCAGAGATGGCAGCCACACTTGTGGTGAACGAAGTTTAATGCATAAAATTGTCAAGTCACTAAGTTGCACACCTGACACTAATGTAACATTGTGTGTTGACTACATTGGAAAATAAAATAAGTATATAAAATAAAATAAATCTTCCCAGTGAGCTCTTTGAAACATGTAGTGGTAATACTGAATCCCTGGGGGAAGGGTCCATGTTTTGTGGGCAGTTATAAATGTTATCTGACTTTTATTTGATGTGAGTGAAGTGTCATCATGGTATTCACTAAAAATAGATTTTCAAGAATCAAATGCAATTTTGGAAAGTTTTTAGTTCACTTGCTTTGTTGTTGTTTTGTTGTTTAAAGATTTTATTTATTTATTTGACAGAGAAAGAGAGATCACAGTAGGCAGAGGCAGGCAGAGAGAGAGGAGGAAGCAGGCTCCCTGCTGAGCAGAGAGCCTGATGTGGGGCTCCATCCCAGGACCCTGAGATCATGACCTGAGTCAAAGGCAGAGGCTTTAACCCACTGAGCTACTCAGGTTCCCCAAGTTCACTTGTTGTTTTTTGTTTTGTTTTGTTTTGTTTAAGTTCACTTGGTTTTAACAAAGAATTTTTGTTATTGATTTTGGTGATCTTAGTTATGCTTAGTATTTTAAATAAACACGACATTTTCTATTATAAAAAAAAGTGCACTTTACATACTTGAGGTTTTTTTGCCATCACTGCATTGGGGCGTTTGGAGATACTGCATGAATCCTAGCATTTATGCCACAAACCAATTCAAATAGCCTAATTGTCATGATTTGCAATGGGATTAATTTTTGTAACACTCTTCTATTTTTTACATTTGTCTTAAAAAGCATGCTGTCTAAAAAACAGGTGTCGTAACAGTAATTCTCAGCCTTGGCTTCATGTTAGAATAACTGGGTGAGTTTCTAAAAATTGTAACCCCTAGGTCAATTACTAGAATAATTAATTGGAATCTGTGGGGATGTGACACAGACTACAGTGTTTTGTAAGCTCTCTAGGTGATTTCATTATGGAGCTAAGGTTCAAAAGCACTGCACACAAAAAGATTAATAATTGAAATTAATAGACCTTGGGTAAAACTTGGTGAAACATTATTACAACTCTTCTAAAAATTTAGAGTGTGAGAGTCTAAGAAATGAAAAATCATTTTACATGTACAACTTTTTTTCTTTAAAAAATCCTCAAGCCCCCATGGTGGGGGTGGGAAGCATATTGTCAATATCAACTGGGAATGGTAGGGATAGGCATGTTTCCCTCCTGCCTATGAAAGAATGTCTTTTTATAGTTTTGATGGAAGAACTATTCCTGAAATGGTGTTACAAGTATTTAATGAATAAAACTAGTGAATAAAAATTCACTAGTTTTATTTATTATTTATTTCATAATAAAACTAATGAATAAAACTTTTTGTTTTGTTTTGTTTTCCATTCAAACATTTTTAGTTCAAAATCAGAGGTCAGCAATATTAAGGTTTGGCTGAAGAGAAATACCAAACTACTTGGCTTATATTTGAAGATTTTTTTTTAATATTATGATTTTTTTCTCACCCTTAAATATTCCATTTGAGAATTTTAAGTTACTTATATTTGCTCTTTTTCTCTATAAAATTTGCAAAATAATAATTTTGTCATATCAAAATTACTATCAGTGCATATAGAATAAACAAAAAATGTGGACAAGAAAGACTTTCCCTTATTTCTTCTTTTAAGAATTTTCTAGTTCTATGTTTACATTCAGGTTTGTGATCTGTTTTGAGCTAATTTTTACATAAAGTATGATCAGAAGGCTGAGATCATATATTCATATATGAGTGTCCAATTGTTCCAGCACCATTTTAAATTGATTTACATCATTTCAAAAATCAGTGCAATCTAATTTTAATAAAGATAATTTTTAACTTAGAAAATTGAAAAAGCCAGGAGAGTGAAAAAGAAATTATTCAGGGGCTCCTGGGTGGCTCAGCGGGTTAAGTCTCTGCCTTCAGCTCAGTTCATGATTTCAGGGTCACGGGATCAAGCCTCGCATCAGGCTCTCTGCTTAGCAGAGAGCCTGCTTCCCCCTTTCTCTTTGCCTGCCTCTCTGCCTACTTGTGATCTCTCTCTCTGTCAAATAAATAAGTAAAATCTTTAAAAAAATTATTCATAACATCATACCCAAAGAATAACCACTAATTATATTATTATATTTTTCCTACCAGTTTTTAAATGCTTTTATAAGTTAAATAATATGTATTTTTACACAAAATGCAAATTATATGTATTTAAAGATAATGTATTATACAAAATTTAGAAATTACAGGAAAAAGCACAAAGAAAAAAATTAAAATTACATCTTTGAATGTAAAAAGGAAAAAATATTATTATTCTAAAGTGAATAGGTTACAAAATATTTGATCAAATTAAACAGTGATTTCATAAGAGACATTTTTTCAGACATTTTTCATTCACATTTTGTTTTTCTATTATATGTGGAAAGTGCATAGCATTATTTATTAATAACATTTAGAAAAAACACTACTACAATAATATAAAGCCACAAAGAATTTGTATTTATTAGAAATCTGACATCAAAGAAGCAAAACACTTCCATTTTTTAATTAACTGCCAGATGAGCTTTCTAGAGAAATGTTTTTAAAATAAATAAGTATACATCTTATCTACATTTAACTCTTTTTGTGTGTGTGTAACCTAATTATGATAAATACTCTTAGATGTCACCCAAGCAGACTTTCTCAAATATCTTCTTTTCTGGTAGAGCACATTTCACAATAAAGGTGAAATACTAATTAAACAATAATTAGATAAGTGACAAAACTGATAAACTCTGCAACTAAAGCAAAAATTCGTGACTCAATATTGGTCACTGAAACCCAAAGGAAATCTGCTTGAGAAATTATAGAACGATTTTTCTATCTGAGAAAGTAAGGAAGAAGGAAAGAAGAATTTGTTCTTCAGTATGACGAACAACCAACCAAAGGCATCGTGACTGCCTTTGGTTGACTGTGTGAGAGAAATAATCTTCTAACTGCTTAAAATCACTGTTCTTTTGGATGTCTTTTTTCTTTTTTAAGATATATTTATTTTGAGAAAGGAGAGAGAGAGCATACAGTGGGAGGGAAGAGGGGAAAGGGAGAAAGAGAATCTCAAGCTGACTCTGCGCAGGGAGCTCTACACGGGCTTCCATCCCAGGATCTGAGCCAACAAGAGTTTGCCGCTTAACTGACTACTGTACTACCCAGGTGCTCTTGGGTGTCTTTTTTTTTTTTAATTGCAGCTTAGCTTTGATCCCAATGAAAACAGTTCCTAAGCAGGAAAAAGAAAAAAAGAAAAAGAAAAAAGAAAGAAAATAGCACTTTGTTTCCAGCTTTTGTTAGTTTAAATACTTTAGAAAAAGTTTTTACTCTTCAACTTATTTAAGCTTCCTATCTGTTGGAAGTTTACATTATGAAATATTACATTACCTATAATTCTGGAAAGTATTTTAAAATAGGTATGTTTATATATCTTCCACATACAAGTTGAGTACTTTAAATCACTCAGAAAAAAAGTATTTGTTACTGCAAACAAAACTTTATAAATTATTTCTACTGGGTAGCAGTTGATTTAAAATATATAAACACAACATGAAAAGATAGAGTGATTGTGTTCAAAAAGTTCATTAAAGCAAGCTGGTAGACCACTCTGGAAAACTGTATGGAGGTTCCTCAAAATGTTGAAAATAGAGCTACCCTACGACCCAGCAATCGCACTACTGGGTATTTACCCTAAAGATACAAATGTAGTGATCCAAAGGGTCACATCCGCACAAATGTTTATAGCAGCAATGTCCACAATAGCCAAACTACAGAAAGAACCTAGATGTCCATCAACAGACGAATGGATAAAGAAGATGTGGTATATATATATACAATGGAATACTATGCAGTCATCAAGAGAAACGAAATCTTGCCATTTGCAACGATGTGGATGACACTAGAGGGTATTATGCTAAGTGAAATAAGTCAGTCAGAGAAAGACAATTATCACATGATCGCTCTGATATGAAGAATTTGAGAGGCAGAGCAGGGAGTCATGGGGGGGTGGGGAAAAGAAATGAAACAAGATGGGATCCGGAAGGAGACAAACCGTAAGAGACTCCTAAACTCACGAAACAAACTAAGGGTGGCTGGGAGGTGGTGGGGGTAGGGTTATGGACATGGGGGAGGGTATGTGCTATAGCAAATGCTGTGAAATGTGTAAGCCTGATGATTCACAGACATGTACCCTGGGGCAAATAACACATTATATGTTAATAAATAAATAAATTTTTTTAAAAAGTTCATTAAGGGGAATGAAACATGTCCCTTTCCTCAACAAAAGTAGATGTTTGCTTTGGTAACTAATAAGACTTGAGGAAAAATAAATATTTCAAGGAAGGGGCGCCTGGGTGCCTGGGTTAATTAAGCATCCAAGTCTTGATTTCTGTTCAGCTCATGATCTCACGGTCATCAGCTCAGTCCTGAGTTGGGGTCTGTACTGGGTGTGAAGCCTGCTTAAGATTCTCTCCCTCCCTCTCTCTTGGCCTTTCCCTCCCATCATGCATTTCCCTCTCTCTCTCTCTCTCTCCTTCTTAAAAAAATAGTAAATAAACAAATATATTTCAAGGGAAATGTGAGATTTGATTAAAAAAGAATAGTGCACCAGTTCAACATAATCAAACTCAATTTTAAAACTCAAACATTTCTATTTACAACTTTCTTTTCATTTTTAAGTTACAATATATTCTGTTCAATGATTATGCTCGACTTGGCAGGTTTTTAGTTTAATAAGCAAGTTGTACAACTGAAAATTATCAATATGAAATAACCAAGGGGTCAGCTGTCAACTCAAAAATACTCCATGGATTTGGTCTTCAAGTTGTTTTTATTTTTTGAAATAAAATTATGTGAAAATACATGGCCAATAATCTTGATCTGATTTACTATTTAGATATACACTATGATTTACTTATGATCTCTGACAATAAACTGGTACTTTTACTTGGACAAAAGAAATCAAGACCTGATCATAGAAGTAAATGAATTTTTAAGTACTAACACTTTTAAGGTGATAGTGTTATGAATGTATTTTAGAAGGATATTAATGCGGGGCACCTGGGTGGCTCAGTGGGTTAAAGCCCCTACCTTCAGCTCAGGTCATGATCTCAGAGTCCTGGGATCGAGCCCTGCATCGGGCTCTCTGCTCAGCAGGGAGCCTGCTTCCCCCTCTCTCTGCCGGCCTCTGCCTACTTGTGATATCTCCCTCTCTCTCTCCCTCTCTCTCTGTCAAATAAATAAAATCTTAAAAAAAGGATATTAATGCAATGAAATATATATCAATACACTATTGGTTTGCTTTCTAATAAGGTAACCTATAAACTAATACAAGAAAATAACAGAATAATAATTATCTTTCAATTATTACATACACATATTTATATGAACCTTTAAATACTTTAATCAGTGTTGAGCATAACATAAAATCAATGATGAGCAAAAGTACTCAGTTATCACCCACAAATCCACTATAGCCTTATTAAAATATTTATTTTAATATGTCATTTTATTTTTTTAAGATTTTATTTATTTATTTGACAGAGAGAGAGAGAGAGATCACAAGTAGGCACAGAGGCAGGCAGAGAGAGAGGAGAAGTGGGCTCCCTGCCAAGCAAAAAGCCCAATGCGGAGCTTGATCCTGGGACCCCAAGTCAAATTAGCTTTGGTTAACTCTGGGCTCACCAGGCAGAAGTCCACGTATTGGGTAACTCTCTGTAGGATACTCATTGTCAGTGGAGTAGTGATTTCTTTCTAAACTCCCAACGCATTCATTTTCCAAGCAGTAGGTATTTGAAAATATTATTTTTAAATTGAAACAGTGATTGATTTATGATACTTAATCTGGGTCTTGATGGATGGGTAGTGTTTGCCACTTGTACTGGAATGGAACTCAAGAGGCATATGAGTTTTAAAGAAAAAAATGTTATTTCAAAGAAAGCTGATGCAAATATTTATAAGTTTGCAATCTGATATAGTGTGGCAATTAAATTGTGTTTTCTGTGCTTGGAGGCTAGAAGGAAAACTTTCAAGTCCATGTAAGTTCTTACATTCAAAGTATTCCCTTTTCCCCCTCTTTTTTAGGGATTGCTTATTTCCTAATTGGGATATAAAATTATGCCAGTCTTCATTCTCACTAAATAGGCAGACTATAAGATGTGAATGCATACACAAGCCATTACATGAAAGACGAATAATTTATTACCTGAGATAAAGCATGCACTTAGAACCCTAGGAAACTAGAGGTATCAACACAATAAAATTTAAAAAATAAAAAAGTTAAAAATTTTTGCATTTGTAATTTTTCTGAAATAATTAAATCAAAGCAGGTATGGGCAGGCAGAACTTCATTGAAATTCCTTATATTAATTCTATACTCATTTTTATTTTTAATTACATATGAGGAAATAAAGGAGGCCACTCAGGGATTAAGATCTGCAAAGGTCTTACTCTGACCCTGTGGACACACATCAAAATCAGTCAAGTAGCCACAGTTAAGTGGTAATTGTAGGAACCCTGCATTGTCTATGAAGGACAATCTGTTTAGCAGGCTTTAGAAACATCTTTCAGTCTAGTCCTAATACTTTTGTCTCATCTCCCATGATTCCCTATCATTCACTCTTCATTTATGCCGTGCTTCATTTCTTATAGTTATGACACATGCTGTGCCCTTTCATACCTCCATAGCTTTGTGCATGCAGATCCCTGTTCCATATGCTTTCTTCCACTTGTCCAAATGGCAAACTCTATTAATCCATCAAAACCCAGATTAAGTGTCATGAACTCTGTGAGGGCTTTTTTGAATCACCTACCTCTACAGATGTAATTTGCATGTGCTTATCTTACTTCCCTTGTCACAATACCTTCTAATTATTCTTCAACATGTCAATCTCTTCAACTATTCCAAAGATTCTTCAGGGAGGGGATGACATGATTCGGGTGGAGGGCTAAAAATGGCACGCATAGTTATTTAAAAACAAAGCAGTCTTTTCCTCATTGTTTTATTTTTAGTCTCAATAATTATTACAAATTTTACAAATATTAAAAAGTAAATGTGCATATTTAGGAAAGAGAGACAAATTTATAAGTGGAAGAGGAGTGTTTGTCTTTGAAATGATACCATGCTTTACTAATTTATTATTTTCCAAAGGGTCTGCATGCTCATTTGATCATTTGATATTTATAATAATCCTCTGATATTTTGAAAGAGAAAATATTGTTCTCATTTTCTAGCTAGCTGAATCTTATAAATGTTAGTGATTATCTCTAGGGAATATAGGTAAGTGCAAAATGCTTTTAATTTATACATATTTTTGCTTTTAACATCTGATAAATTTTGTGTTATTGAATAGATGCCTGTGATTTGTTGGAAAATTCCAACTCCTACACATTTTAGACAAAATGCTTATTCTAAATGTAGGTTCAGTTGTTGAACAGTGAATAGGTTTTCTTAAGGGTTCAACTTAGATTATAAACTTAAATAACAAGGTATTATTGACAATAGAAGTAATTATAATTAACATGTACCATGTACCTAGCATATGCCAGTGTGAACTTCTATGTTATCAATATATAACCTTCCAATACAACAGCATTCAGGAGGTTAATATCATCCCCCTTTTACAGAGACAGAAAATGTGGACAGAAGATAATTTGCCCAGGGTCACTTAGTAGTAAGTGGCAGATTCAGAGTTCAAACTAATCTAACAGTAAGTGGTAAAGTCGGGGTTCAATCTCAGCGAGTCTGGCTGCAAAATGACAGTAATCCTATAATACATGCATTACAGCAGCTAGACTTAACCTCACAATATTCAACAGCAAGATTATGTTGTATTGAACTAAATAAATGACATCTCCACTATGTTTATGGACTATAATAAAGTCCTTGCTGTTATGATGTATTGAAGCATTTTCTAGCTTGACTTTCAGCTCAGATCAATAGCATCAGATCAATCAGATCAATCAATCAGATCATATCAATAACATCAATCAGATCAATAACATCAGGTTTTGATTGTCCTAAGATGTTAACATAGAACTTACGAAGAACTTTCAGAAATAGGTGCCAATATCCATAGGAATCTCTGAATAATAGAATCTAGGAGTCTCTGAATAAACTCATTCATGTTTCATCAGTATTTCAGAAAATAGCACAAAATAAACTCTACTTTTTCTTATAAATTATTTCTTATTTTTACAAACTTGGCTGCACACACAGACACCCCCCCACACACACCCACACACAGTATTATTTGTAGTCCAAGAAGCACCCAAGAATCATGCATGCTTTCATGCATAACCCTCCAGTAAGAGATACACTCCACTTTCTGATGTTGATTATCTCTTCACTTAAAATAGATAATGATCTAAGGAAATGAGAACAACTCTGTTTTCCCTAGATGAGATAGCTAATTTCAATCACCCTTCTTCAAAGAAAATGCAAATATTTGTCCATGTAATCTAATGAGCCAATTGCTAATATTGTCTTAGAGTATGTCAAGGACCAAGTATATATACTGTATTTTTTTTACTTATTTGAATGGTCTCTTAATAGACATTTAATGAATGGAGGTTTAACTATAAATCTTAACAGGAACTTAGTACAGTTAACCAAACCAGCTTTGTATACAGTTAAGATAGATTGAACATTGTCTATTTGTTTAAGTCATATTAGAATTGTTCCTACCTTTCTATTTATTTGATAACAGTTTTTTGAAACAAAAATGAAACAAAAAAACCATTGCTCTATTAAACCTACACACATATTTAAAAATTCATTTTAGTCTCAGGAATGTCTTTCTAAAAGTTAGGAAATGTTCATAGTTAGAATTTAATAAATAGAGTACTTCTTATTGTTGTTCTCTATTTGACTCTTTTTTTAAAGATTTATCTTAGGGCGCCTGGGTGGTTCGGCAGTTAAGCATCTGCATTCAGCTCAGGTCATGATCCCAGGGTCCTGGAATATAGCCCTGCATTGGCTCTATGCTCAGCCAGGAGCTTGCTTCTCCTTCTCCTCCCCGCTCTGTTGTTGAGCAACAGAGCTCTCCTTATGCTCTGTTGTTACCTCTGTCTCTCTCCCTCTCTCAAATTAACATAAAATAAAATAAAAGATTTATCTTTTACCTTTTCAACTACAGATAAAGATCTGGATCCAAGAAAGATTTTAATGATTTTAACTTGTTATATTTTCTTCTATTCTTTTGCTTCCGTAAAAGTTACACAGTTATGAGTAAACCATTTGATGTTGATCAGAGACTCAACAAGGGTCACATTTCTTCAGGCGGATTTTAGTACAGAACAGAAACCTGATTCAATTCAAAATCCATGTACAATTATTTCAAATTAATACAACACAATTTTTCAATGTTTTCATAATACCGCTAGAAATCTTATAATCTAAGGTCCTAGAAATGTTGTTACAAGGTCAAGGTATTTTTTTTAAGATTTTATTTATTTATTTGACAGAGAGAGAAAGAGATCACAGGTAGGTAGAGGCAGGCAGAGAGAGAGGGGGAAGCAGGCTCCCCACTGAGCAGAGAGCCCTATGTGGGGCTGGATCCCAGGAACCTGACCTGAGGGTCATGACCTGAGCCGAAGATCATGACCTGAGCCAAAGGCAGAGGCTTTAACCCACTGAGCCACCCAGGCGCCCCAAGGTCAAGGTATTTAAAAAAAAAAAAAAAACTGCAGTAACTTTTTTTTAAGACATATGACAAAATGCAAAACAAATCCAAGTATTACAAAGTTACAAACTATCTTAGAATGAATTTAAGGACTACCTTAAAATGTTTGGTTTGGCCACTACCACTACCTATAAATGAAAATGCTGAAGTGTAACCTACATATAACCTCCAAGCATTCATTTATAGTAATTTTAGCGCTCTCGGCAGCATGTGTTTGATTCATTTAGGTTTGACATAGATGGCATGGTTATCGGTCTATGCTCAGAGATAACGTAGTAAATCGCAAAGTTGCTCCTATGGCTCTCAGTTTCATGCTAGGGAAGTAGCTCTGCCCTTCATCTGTAGCTTTTTTAAAAATAAACTCAGTCACTAATAGGAGAGAATTTTTATTTTTAATTTTTACTACTGGGATAAAATGAGCTTCTTATATGTGTAATTTCGTCCTATGTTTGTGCAAAGACAGATGTCATTCAGTGTGACATTGAGTCATAACGAGGTGCAGAAAAGGAAAAGCAGGATCACCTGTAAAATTCCAAAATAACTCTAATTGAAAATAAATAGCCAGAGAGGCCTGGGTGGCTCAGTCATGAAGCTTCTGCCTTTGGTTTAGGTCATGATCCCAGGGTCCTGGGATCGAGCCCGTTCTCGCTCTCCCACTCCCCCTGCTGTGTTCCCCTTCTCACTGTCTCTCTCTGTCAAATAAATAAATAAAATCTTTAAAAAAATAAAAAATAACCAATTAATTTATAGCTATTGTAACCAATTATATGGTTGCATCTATTAACAATATAACAATAGTAATAAACAACTACCTTTAACCTTACATATCCTGGCTTTATTTAATCAAGTTTAAGGGCATATGGGAAAAGAAGTTTTTCAGTATTTTCATATAGAAAAAAATCATACTCACTTTTCTATTATTTTGCCATCATGTCTGATAACTATAAAATGGTATGAAATCTATCTTCTTCTATTTCTTTTTTCCTGAACAGTAGTTAGATTGCAAACTTTGTCACTTGCTTCTTCTTTTCCGATTATAATTTGATTATTTTTATGCAACAAAATTTTGTTAAATGGCATTTGAAATTACTATGATAGTGCCATATAATACAATAATGTTTTCAAACATTGAATCATTCTTAAACCTTTTTTGCTGTCTATATGAAGATATTTTATGTATTTACTCCATTTTCTGCATGTCATTTATTTTTTTAAAGATTTTATTTGTTTGTTTGTTTGTTTGTTTATTTGACACAGAGAGAGAGATCACAAGTAGGCAGAGAGGCAGAGAGAGGGGGAAGCAGGCTCCCCGTGGATCAGAGAGCCTGATGCGAGGCTCCATCCCACAACGCTGAGATCATGACCTGAGCGGAAGGAAGCGGCTTTAACCCACTGAGCCACCCAGGCGCCCCTCTGCATGTCATTTAACTGCATTAATGATGCATTTAACTGCATTAATGATAACCTTAAAAGAATATGTTCTAAGCACATGTTTTAAGCGATATTGTTAAAGGAACTTCAAAAAATGTAGAAAACAAATATTTAGCAAGAAATTTTTTTTTTAATTGTATGTCCTGGTTTTTTCCACTAGTATCACCTGCTGTTTAATGCTAAATAAGAAATTAGAGCTCTAGTTTGAAACATAAATACTGTTGTCAGAACTACTCGTTTAAATACAATGAAGAAAATAGAAATCTCCTTTCCCCGTGATCAATTTCAGCGTCAATTTGTTGGAGGAGGTCATTGAAAGGACATGACCACTAGTTGAACCAAGAGCTGGACCAGTACATCAAAGGTTCTTTACCTCCTCCCTGCTCTTGGAATGTACATTGTATCGACTATTCCCACACTGAAAGCCAATTCGAGGATGCAGGCTGGAGAGAGTAATGTGCTATTGAGAACCTTTGGACCATGCACATCACTGAACCCGGTTAAGGCATCTATATAAACGTTTTCCCCTACCTTTTCTTTTAGACCTTATCAGAGTAATTGGAGAAAACTGACAAATATAATGTCTATATTTAAAGGCACAACACTATGATTTAAAACACATATACATTGTGGAATGATTACCAAGATCAGGGTGGATCTACATAATGTTTTCCTGCTGTTGTTCTTGTGAGAATGCTTGATCTAGTTTCAGCAACTTTTAAGTAAACAATACCATGTTATTAACTAGAGGCACCATGCTGTACCTTACATCCTCAGAACTCATTCTTACAACAGAAAGTTTGTATGTTTTGACCTATACCAGTCCATTTCCCAGTCCCCAGCTGCTGGCCACCACCATTCGACTTTCTGTTTCTATGAAATCGGCTTTTCAGATTCTGGCAAATACAGAAATCTACTTGTCTTGGGGTCCCGCGACAAGCCTCTAAGTCAGTCCCTCGCCTTTTAAACCTGCCACCTACCAATTTGGAGGGGGCTGCCTTTTCCTTAAGAATTCCCTTGTCCTGCCAGTGCAAGGCCAGTTTTGAATTTCAGCTGGAAGAACTCCCAGAGCTGTGAACCAATACAATGATACATCAAAATATTGTGCTTTCAATATAACTAAATTCAACTACCTTGTATTATGAGCCTCAGATGCTGAAATCATAAGTGATAAAGCACTTACTCCTCGACTCTTTAAAAATTTTACCAAAGAGCCCTATATATAAACTACCATAATGTTATTAAAAAAATACAGTCACAACAAAAATTATAAGCCTCGAGATGACATTCCAACACATCCATTAGTTTACCTATTGCACTGCCAACAAGACTGCATGATTCAGGGGCGCCTGGGTGGCTCAGTGGGTTAAAGCCTCTACCTTCAGCTCAGGTTATGATCTCAGGGTCCTGGGATCAACCCCCATATCAGGCTCTCTGCTCACTGGGGAGCCTGCTTCCCCTTCTCTCTCTGCCTGCCTCTCTGCCTACTTGTGATCTCTCTGTCAAATAAATAAATAAAATCTTTAAAATGGGGGAAAAAAAGACTGCATGATTCAAATACTTTGAATTATTACAATAACAATAAAACCCTTTAATCTTATACCACTACACTATACCATGCAATGGCAATATTCCAGCAATTAGAGAACGACTTGATTTTAGATTATGTCCAAAGGCCTCATTTCTGTTTTCAATTTTAAGGGACATAGTGCTTCCCTAATAGTTGGTTCAGAGTATCTTCCAAGATGTAAATTTAGAGACTATTTTAAGAAAATAGAGCATAGGGGCACCTGGGTGGCTCAGTGGGTTAAGCCCCTGCCTTTGGCTCAGGTCATGATCTCAGTGTCCTGGGATCATGCATCGCATCATAGGGCTCTATGCCCAGTGGGGAGCCTGCTTCCCCCTCTCTCTCTGCCTGCTTCTCAGCCTACTTGTGATTTCTCTCTGTCAAATAAATAAATAAAATCTTAAAAAAAAAAATAGCAGAGCATAACAGTAAAACCACTCAACACATAGTGATTATAATTCTTGGTTTTTGTTTTGCATTTGTTGTCATTACTGTTTTTACAGAGTTTAAAATATAAAATATACACAAACCATGGTTATTATCTTTATCTTTCTTAAGTAACTTTAATCTGTCACAGATTATAAGACTTTCATTCGTATTTTAGATTCTCCCAAATTGAATGCGTATCACTAACATTATAAGATTACAAGTAAAAAAGAAGAAAAGTTTATGTGAGAATTGTAATTTAAATTTCATTTGAGGTACTAAAACTTTTTATGTTATTAATTCACAAAATAAAACATTAGGCTACATAGTTTATCTCAGAACATTTGTATCTTTTCAGTAGGTGTTTTCCAAATGATTGTTCTTAACATTGCATTTTTATTATAAAAACAGGTTAGGAAGTTTCCTTTCAACAGATGCTCTTCCAGAGAAAATAAATCTCTCTATATTTCCCTCTTATATAATATTACCTACAGCGAGTGAATCAATCATTTGAGTCTTTTTTTTAAAAGATTTTATTTATTTTTTGACAGAGAGGAGAGAGATCACAAGTAGGCAGAGAGGCAGGCAGAGAGAGAGGGGGAAGCAGGCTTCCTGCTGGGCAGAGAGCCTGATGCGGGGCTTGATCCCAGGACCCTGAGATCATGACTTGAGCGGAAAGGCAGTGGCTTTAACCCACTAAGCCATCCAGGAACCCCTCATTTGAGTCTTAAGGACAGTTTACCAATATTTCCTTAGGATTCACATTTTTAGAAAGTTTGAGTTTAGACAAAAATAGGCGGGGAAACTCCTTTTCCTACTCTGAAAGCTTGCCGTGAGGTGGCTAATTTCTGTGACAACTTACGGCAAAAATCCAGCAGCTTACTGTTGACATTTTCATAGTAATTATAGATCAGGAGTTGGCTGCTTGGCAGGCAAAAATGTGTCATATATGACAGGGCAAACCCTTGTTAATATTCTTTTTCTTCTTTTTTATTAAACTATAGTTCAAAATTGGTGGTAAAAATCAACATTGGTCTTGTAAAATAAATGAAAGCTTAAATATAGAAATCAGATATTTAAAAAAGACTGTCTAGAAATTGGGAATGAACACAGGATCCATAAGTGACATACTCAAAAAAAAAAACTGTAGGAAAAAAGATAAAATGTTGTGATATCAAGTAATAGTACTAACCTGAGTTTTGATACCTGTGTTAACTCCTATGGTTGATCTAAAAAGAACCAGTGACATCTTCATTCACTCAGCCACATAGTAATTTGTTTTATGAGTATTCCTTCTATACTTCTGGAGTGCAAGGCACAGACCTCTTAGGACACATCCCTCTCCACTGCTAACACTGCCTCTCTAAGTATTCTAGGAGTTGAGGGAAGAGAAAGATTACATTTGACTGTAAAAATCACAGAAGAGATTAGGATAAAAGAAAATATAAACTGAGCCATGAAAAATGAGAAATATTAGGAAAGAGATAAATGGCCAGGCAAAGGACTTCCATTCCAGATGCACAGCTCATGAGAAATCCACACAGAAAGCAGAAGGGGTAGCAGGAAGACAGATGATAACTCAATTCAACCAGTGTGAAAAGTGCATGAAAGAGAAAATAAGGAGGAGAAAGTAAATACGGTTCAGAGGAAGGACACGAAGGGTTTTTGGATTTGAGAATAGAAATTTTTTTTTTTTTAAATCTGGTACTGACATTTAAATAGAAAGCTCCAGGCAAGACCTGTCTGTCACCAGGCAGATCCCGGCTACCTCCCAAAGACCTCACACTGTGATATTACCTTGATGAATTTAACACCATCCAGGATCTGGCCTTCAGCCCTGACACCTCAGAAACCTGGTTCTGTCAGCAGAAAACACGTGTCAGCATGACTGGTACATTCTCTCCCTGAGGCTGAGCTACATTAAAATCAGAAGTTTGCTATGTGAGCATGGAATCAAAGACAGGATTTTTTTTTTTTTTTTGTCATCCAAATGTTACAGAATATTAGACCAATCTTTAAAGTGACTGTTGTCTCTCTCCTGAGCACAGCCAAAGCTTACCTAGGTGAATTATTTTTCTCGATCTGATTTCAGACTCCTGATGAAAAAGCTTTGTCCAAGTGTGTTTTATGATATTCAAATGACTCACAATAACTCTAACAGACTTAGGACATCCTCTCCCTCTAAGATGACTATATTAACGTATGAAGTGACTCATTTATAGAAATTCCTGAGTTTAAGAGCAATTTATAGTTGCAGTTACATGCAGGCCTATTCTGTAATAAACAAAAAGATGAATGGAAGTTTTTGAACATAGCAAAAAAATCAGAGCTATAATGTGGGGAAAATTTATTTATCAGTGAAGCTTTAAATGCTTCAGGCAAGGAAAAGCGTGAAAACATGAAAGTCTTATACAAGACTAGCCTAAGTAAGAGATAATGATTTGAGCCAAGGAAGAGTGAATTCGAGTGAATTTGTAGATTTGAAAAGTACTGCAGAGAAGACCGTGACAGGACTTACACGTGATTTGATTGGGAATAGTTGGGAGGGAAACACCAAGATACCTTCAATAAAATATTTCCTGTAATAGCAACAGCATTAAAAAAAAATCTTTGCACAGATTTAAGATTGTCTTAAGTTCTGTAGAAATGACTCTATTGCACAACTCACCCATACCTATGTTATAAATAATCACAGAAGAGAATATTGAATGAGTTGAATGTAGTATGCAAATTTGCACTTATCTGAACATTTTCTGGGAAAATGGTCATGGCTGTCCTATTTGGTCCAGAGGACTAGCTTCAGAAAAATGATTTAATAACTGCAGAAACACTTTATTAGTTACATTGCAGAAGTAAACCTTAATATCAAACAAATATATTACAGATAGTCCTAAAATAAATATAAAAAACATCAGAGCATAGAGGTAAATTTCTATGCCAAACTAATACATATATACAAATTGCTTTATTCTAATTATTACCTTGTTCCAAATATCCCATTATTCCAAAGGTTTTGTTTTTTAAAAAAATTCTATTTGTAAAACAATGTGAAATGGAATTTATGGTGCTATTTTATTTGCCTTTTGTTAATACATTTGAATTCCAAAAACAAAACAAAATTTTGTCAAAAAGAATCTGAATCTCCTTATCTAGCTGGTCAATTTTATATACAAAATTATTTCAGTTAAAATTATAATATTAAAAAAATTATAATATTTTGGGGCTCTAGGTGGCTCTGTGGGTAAGGTGTCTCCATTCAGCTCAGGTCATGATCCCAGGGTTCTGGGATGGAGCCCTGCATTAAGGTCTCTGCTCAGCTAGGAACCAGCTTCTCCCTCTCCTCACTTGGGCTCTCTCTCACTATCCCTGTCATTATCTCTATCTCTTAATAAATAAATATATTAAATAAATAAAATATTTTTAAAATTAAAATATATTAAAATACAAAACCTTGGAAAATATGCTACTTCAAATTTGTATAACACACATAATTCTATCATCATATGTTCTTTACACAGCTTATTTTGGTTTCTATGTAATTTAGCCAATATCTATTTAAGAAAGAAACTTACTAATGAACATATAATTCATGTCCATTTTAAAAATCAGTCTTAGATGTTTTCACATATTGGATAGTTTCATGTGATACCAGTATTGCTATGTCACTGTAAAAATTAAACTGTAGAATTCTTATCATGCCATCTAGGAGAAAGTTATTTAAATTTATAGTTTCATTCAAGTTAAAAAAAAAGTTAAACTCACAAAATACAATAAAGAAGGGCTTTTGTTCAACCACAATTACAAATCAGAAACATCACAATCTAGTTCAACAACAAAAAAGTAAACATTAAAGTACTTATTCAAGTAGAAAAATTAAAAGCAAACATGATTTAATTATACCTAAGATCATCCAATCCTAACACTACCTACTACTTACAAGGACAGTTCACAAAGAACTTATTTTTGGAGTCCAAAATGACAGCTATAGAGTAAGGAAACTTGAAAGACATTCAAGGACATTCAGGCAGACCAATTAGAAGTCAGCAAATTGCTTTTAACTCAAAAATGATGGTGTATGAACAGCCAAATAACTGTCCCAGATCCCCAAGGACATTAATTCTGCCTAGATGATGTTTGATGTTTTACTCTAATTCTTATCTTGGGGTACCAAGAGTAGCAACAGAGGTACTTTTGTCACCTTTGACACTGGTGGCAAGTTTCCCTTAGTGCTCTCCCAAATCCACAGGTCAGAGCAAAGAGCACACGTAAATAAAGGGACACTCACTCTGAGAATAAACACAAGACTCTGGGAAGCAAAAGGCAGGTGGCTTTCTGCTATTCAGAGCAAACAAAGCAGTTCTGAAATTAGATTTCCAGATCTCATTCACTGACCTACAAACTGCTATGGTTTTCAATGATATTCAAAACTTGACACATGGTATACATTGAAAATTAAATTATTTTTCAAATACTTCTTATTCCCAAGAAATGAGGTAAGGTATTTCCCCTATCTTTTCTACTAATTTGCTACTTGAATTAAACATGTCATTTTCCACTGGCAATTTTCCCGTTTAAAAAACAAAGAAATTTCCTTGGGAAAATGTGTGAAATAAACAAAACAGAATAAAAACAAAACACCTTTCAATTATGAAACAAATAACTTTAAATGACAATAATGGTCAGCAAAGTTGGCATGTTTAGTCAACAAGAAAGTCAGGGAATAATATACTAAAATGTGTTGATCTATGTAAAAACATTACTTTGCCTAAGGTTACTTCCAAATTCCACAGCTTCCAAACAAGTACTTCCTCAGTTAGCAGTGTGAGGTGTGCCTTAATTCAGTTTCAGTAAGTACAACAGTTCTTTAAAACCATAAAGTATATAACATCTCAACTCCAAGAAACTGTATTTCATGTCAAAGAAAATTTTCTTAGGTAACACTAGCCTAATGTTTGTTGATAACAATGTTCTAGAAAAGTTTTGCCTCAAGGAACATTCATTTTAGATGAATCTGACTGCCTCAGGGACATTTGTGGAGAATATCAGATGTTGCCAAGGGCACCTTAGACAGTCTTACTGGAAGACTAGGAGGTTGCCTATAATTTCATACTATACTGTATGCCACGAAAGGCCTATAAATATTCTCCTGATATTCTAAAACTGGTTCTTCAGCAGATGCTAATACCATGTGCCAAAGCAATTAGCAAGCTCATATTTCAGAGTATCCTGCCTAGAGTACCCTATGTAAATATTTTGAAAGTCACAAAGTATCCTGATGATAGAAAAGTAAAAGAGAGCTGTGATGAAGGGACTATCAAATTACTATATTTAGGAGCTCTAGCTAGTAAGCATTTTAGCGTATTCAGGAAGATAATGTCCTGTAATGTTTTATATATTTGGAGACACAATTAGATTAAGTTGTTGCATTTTTAGTCCCTCTCCTTCTTTTAATCCTGCTAAACCATGGGCCTTTCCTTATGCTAAGAACAAAAAAAAACATACAGAATTATCTGGAACATTCAACATGTTCCAAAATTGATCATATAAATGTATTTTCATTTTTATCAGAAATAGAATGACTTATTTCACATAAATATTTAGTGTAAAATCTAGCATCAAATAAGCTCATTATTACTTGACTTCAATCAGTACAAAACACAGAAATCACTGAATTTTATTCACTCCATATTTTCTTCAGTCTGGCAGCTAATTAATCTTGCTACAAAATTCTAAAAACAGAGAATCCACTTTCAGTGAATAGTTCATACCTAATAACATTAATGAAGTTCTAGATGGAAAAGTCTCCAGATTATATGTAAAAAATAAAATTATTTTAAAAGCTAGAAACACGATATCTATTTTATGTTATGATGCAATTCCATTTCTTTTTAAGTCAATAAAGTTACAACAGTCAATGATATTCAACATGGAACACACAGAAAAATGAGTGATCAGGATGCCTGGCTCAGTCGGTTAAGTATCTGCCTTAGGCTCAGGTCATGATCCCAGAGTCCTGGGATAGAGCCTGCACCAGGCTCCCTGATCAGCGGAGAAACTGCTTCTTTCTCTCTCTCTCGTCCTCTCCCCCAGCTTGGGTTCTCTTGCTCACTTTCTTTCTCTCAAATAAATGAGAGAAAGAAAGAAAGAAAAGAAAATGAAGAAAGAAAGAAAGAAAGAAAGAAAGAAAGAAAGAAAGAAAGAAAGAAAGAAAGGAGGGAGGGGGGAAGAAGGGAGGGAGGAGGGAAGGAGGGAGGGAGGAAAGAAGTAAGGAAAGGAGGAGAGAAAGAAAAGAAAAGAAAAGAAAAAAGAAAAGAGAAAGAAAAAGAAAGAAGAAAGAAAGAAAGAAAGAAAGAAAGAAAGAAAGAAAGAAAGAAAGAAAGAAAAAAAATGAGTGATCTACTATGGACAGAATTGGTAGGCTGCATCAGCACCATTCAACACTGATTACACTTGTTTATATATGATAATAATGTGTGAATTCCTGGTATTTAATTGTAAGAAAAAATTCCTTTTCCTTTTTCTCTTTTATCTACTTTGAAAAATAAATCCACGACTGTAGGGGGTGGAAGTTAGGCACAATGACACCTCACAGCTTCCAAAGATGCTGTAGTTGTACTTCTAAGCCAAATAACACCTATTGTAAGAACAATTAGTAGTCCTTTTAACAGCCACTCCTGCCTACCTAAGATATTCAGAATTTCATTGTTATATCAAAAGAATCACTAAGAAAAATGCCAACTGTGTGCAACTGTAATATGTAGTACGCCTCTAGGGATAAAAATTATTCTTTGAACAATATGCTGTGCAATGCAAATACTGGCTTTTCATTCATTAATATGACTTACTCTAAAACTAATGAAAAGGCAAGCTACTAGAAGTCTTCTATTGTAGCTTCAAGATACAATTACCAAATTATAGTGAAATCATTGTCATTTTGTATAAGTGATGCTCCTTCAATAACTATAAAAAACCCAAATCATTATCAATGTATTGGTCCAGCAGAAAATAAAGATAGTTATTGTGATCATTTAAAAGAACCAAGTATAACATTTCAAAAGAGAGGGAAACAGTTTGAGTTGTTTATGATGACTCATTCAAAGCACCCAATTGTTAAAAATAAGAATAAACAAACATACAAACATGATCTTCAGAGTTAGAGAAAGTAGGTTCAGCTCTCACTAATCTTGGTCAGATTAATTAAGTTTATGCAAGCTAACCTATCCCATTTATAAGGGGGGATTAATAATGTCTATTTTTATGTTATTAAAATACTATACTAAAAAACTCAATTGAAAAATGGGCAGTTCTTTAAAAAATTTAAGATAGAATTACCATGTAATCTTGCAATCCCAATTCTGAGTATATTTCCAAAAAATTGAAAGCAGAATCTTGAAGAGATATTTACACACGCATGCTCATGACAGTCTTTTTCATGATAGCCAAGATGTGGAAACAATCCAAGTGCCCATCAATAGAGGAAAGCACAAAGAAATGTGGTCTATACACACAATGGAATATTATTCAGCCATAAGAAGGAAGAAAATCATGCCATTTGCAACATAATGTATAAACTTTGAGAGTATTACGCTAAGTGAAATAAACCACAAAAGGACAAATACTGTATGATTCCACTTATATGAGATACCTAAAGTAGTCAAATTAATAGAAACAGAAAATGATCTGGTAAATGCCAGAGGCTGGGAGAGGGGAAAATAGGGAGTTATTTAATGGGTAGAGTTTCAGTTTTGCAAGATGGAAAAGTTCTGGACACTGGTTACACAGTCGTGTAGATATACTTAACACTACTGAATTGTGTACTTAAAACTGGTTATGATAAATGTTACATTATGGGTTTTTTTACTACCATTAAACTAAAATACTTCTTAAAGATTATATTAAATATGATAATATATTTAAGTTGCCTAGTATATAATAGATACCCCCAAAACAGTATTACAGACCAGGAAGCATTTTAGTGCAGTGTGTAAGGACAAGATAGTGGAGCCAAATGCCAGTACTAGAGAGAATCCTGGTGATAAGACCTATCTAACTCTGGGCCTCAGTTTCCTTGCCTACACACTGAGATAAGAATTGGGCCTTCCTATAGGATTGTTACTAATTAATACATGGCATATAATATATATAATATATTGTTACTAATAATAATATATATTATATATTAATAATAATAACAATATATATATTGTTACTAATATAATACATGGCATATCTAATGCTACTGGCATTAGATAAACTCTATGAAAGTGCTTGTTATACTATTATTTATATCTATACAAGGACTAATCTTTAGTTGCTTAATATATTTTCATTTTATTTTATTTAAAATATTTGCCTCTTTTGATATTTTGAATGAGTACATTTTTACCATTATCACCCCCTCTACACTTATGAGTAGAACTTTGAGTAGCTTATTCATATAAAGTATAAAGATGTATTCATTTAAACTGTTTTAAAGCCATTTGATTAGAGCAATAGTTATTCATTAAAAAATATTCTAATTATTTTCAATTAAAGTGTATAATAAAATTGCATTTGTTTTTATAAATATGAGCCTTTAGTTTCCCTGGCATCTTTTTTTCCCATTTACATTATTTTGACATTGTAGTTGATATATACACATACATGCACACACACACACACACACACACACACACAGGTATAGATATCATGCAGATTTAATTATTACATAAAGTTTTTATTTCAACATAATAGCACAGATGATTAATTTCCAAAAATAAAACAAGTTTTCAAAAATAGAAGCTATCCATTATAAAAAATAATCCAGCCAAATTTAAATGTAGTTTATTTTACCTTGTATATTCAGAAAACATAGATAAAGATACAGTATTATTTTATTGACAAAATCCTGAAAACAATCATCTGAAAAGAGATACATTAGCATATAGTTAAGCCTTAAATTAATATAAAGAACTTAAAAGAAAGGTATAGGGGAGAAAAAGACTGACGTATTTGTTACTTGCTATTTGATTATGTGTAGAAAATATACATATACACTACATTTAAGTTCCTTTTCTAATTTATATCATTAGTAAACCAAACTATCAAATAATAGAACTTAACAAATAAAATTACAGATTGCTGTAATGGCAAGGTACTTAATATTTTCTTGTGTATATTTAAACAGTGTAACTTTAAAATCAATAACGTTTCTAATGAAGTAGTCATAAAAACATATTGAATTTTATTGAATTATCCCTACTTTATAATAAGAATGATAATACTGATTAAAAGTATCCAAAGCACACAAACTGCACATAAAAAAAGGAGTCTTAACTCACTTAAATTCTAAAGATTTTTTTTTATTTGTGATTGCTTTTAAAACTATTAAATGGACCAACGAAATATTACAGTGTTATTTAAAAGGAGGAAATAAAAATGTGTATTAGGCCATAATCCCTAGATTCTTAATAGACAAATAAGATATAAATGTTCAGAAGTGGGAGACAATATTTCTGGCAAAGGTCATTATTTCCTTGATAAAGTAAGAAGCTTGTGAGTGGGTTATCAAAAGCCAGGTGATTTCCAATAGAAGAATGTTGAGGAAATCATCATACTTTGGCAGAAATTACATGACTGCAAAGGCAAAATGGCTTTATAAAGACTCTACCTTCCTACCATGTATATTTGTATGCTATATTGTTATTATTAATTTAATTATAAGATATTGTGTGAGCAAAATACTAAGCAAAAATTTTGTAATCACTCTGAAATAATTATGCCACAAATATATATACATGAAAGAAAAATAAACACTAATGTTTTCATTTTGCAAGTATGAGAAAGTATTCAAGGATCTCTTTAAAAAATAATAATTTAACAAAATAGTGCAATTCACCATCTCTACTTATGATCCAGGCAAGGAGCTCAGCCATCTCTGATGTCAAGAAACAAACTCAAAAGTATAGAGCTTCTATGGAACTTCTGGCAAATCTTACTTTGTGCACCATCTTGTAACTCTCCCAAAGATACCAATGCTAAAGAGATTTTTTTCTTTGCTTACAGGACTAAGAGCTATATGAATTCAGTAATGGCATCATTTCTAGTACTATTCCAGGGAAAGGTACTTTGCATTTAATCATACTTGCCTCCCCACTCCCCCGCTACATTAGAGGAAATAAAAACCTTGTATAGAGAGTATTCTCTTTCAACGAAGGGGAACAAATAAATTCTATTTTTTAAAGACTTTATTTATTTATTTATTTGACAGAGAGAGAAAGAGCAGGGGGGTGAGAAGGAGAGGAAGGAGCACACTCTCCACTCAGCAGAGAGCCCAATGTGGGGTTCCATCCCAGGAAGACACTTACTTAATCAACTGAGCCACCTAGGTGCCCCAAAAACAAATAAATTCTAATTTCTTCCCACCAATCACATTATCTATCTGAACCTATGACCAAAGATCCAGAACTTTAAAAAAAAAAAAGTTTTTACAGAAGATAATACTAAATGATTTTACTAGAAAATAGGACTTGTCATCCGATGAAGGTTCTCCTTAAAATCTATGTGGATGTTCTTCTTTGATCCAACCTCCAAATTTCCTCTTAGATGTTAGCAAACTACTACTCCCTGGGAATAATTTCAAGAGACACTCAGATGGATGAAACATAATCATTGCCAATATTTTCCTCCTGGTATCTGGCTTTGCTTTCTTTCTTTTACAGTTTATCCTTTCCCTTTAGAGATGACATTCCATAGCCCCCCTTTTAGCTAAGTGTAGCCCTGTCACTGAGTTCAGGTCTATGAGATACACATAGAAGTCATGTGTGACAACGTCCTGGTAACTTCTAGGGTAAGGTGCATGTCCTAAACCTTCTCTTCAATCTTTCCTGCTGGATGGGGAAATGACAATTGATGATAGAAAATACTGAGAGACTGACCCTGGAAGTTCAGACCTGGATTGCTCATTTTGTCAAGCTTACTTCAACCATCACATGGTTGGGAAATAAAATTCTATCTTGATTGAGGCATGTTGATTCAGAACCCCCGCTTTGCAAGAACTTAACCTATCTCTGACTAATGCACTGGCAATTGCAGGTGAAGCAGAAGTCAAAGACATAAATCTGGGCTACCTGTAGAATATCTGGATGCAGCCACACAACCATTAAATGAGGTGCAGTACTTGAAAGGAGGGAGAAATATTGGGGTTTAACATTACCTAGTAGGCAGCAAAAAATAAAGACCTTAGAGCAAAAAACTTATGTGGTCAAAGAGAAACTAGAGGAAAAGAATTGGATGAACTGGCAGAGGGAGTGCCAAGATGCATATAATTCCCATCTACTGTTACCACTCTAAAATTGAACATGACAGTTTGGGCACAGCAATTCCATTTTAGTGCGTTTTGAAAACTTATGGACTAAACCAGTTTTGTACTTGAAACCTTATATTTTATATAAAATTAAATTTTCATTCACATTACAGAACTGGGCTGGCAGTGGTCAGAAATGGAAATGGTCAATAAAAAGCAACGCAGTTCTAAAAGCCTTTACTTAAGGACTGTGCAGATGGCAATGCACATTAAATATAATGTTCCTTTATTTATTAAATACTTTTCCAATGCTAACTCTAAGCCCGTCACTGTGCTAATGCTAGGTGAACTGTAGATTTTTTTAAAAGATTTATTTATTTATTTGAGAGAGAGAGCATGAGCAGGAGGGGTGAGGGAGAGGGAGACAATCTCAAGCAGACCCCACACTGAGCACGGAGCCTGACAGAGGGCTCTGTCTCACAACTCTGAGATCACGACCTGAGTGGAAAACAAGAGTTGGACCCTTAACCAACTGCACCCTGGCACCTCTGAACTGTAGGGTTTTTTGAGGGGAAAGAGACTACGAATTGTAGAGAGTTCAGCGTTTAACAAAGAGCATAATCTGTAAACTAGAGGAAAAAAATGAAAGAATTTTCATAAATGGGAAAAATGTAGGTAAATACTCCAAGAGCTTATAGGAGTTGCATGGTGTGCATTGAAGGTTCACAGATCAGACTTCAGAAAATAAATACATAAAATATAATAAAATAATTCTAGCCTAGATCATGAAAACTAAAGTTGCATAAGAACATAAAATGTTACTCTGAGTCAGAATCATGAGATCTAAAAGCAGTCTTACCGTAGTCTTACTGTAAGAGTAGGAAAACAGACACGTCATAGCAATACATGATGTTCTTTTGGTATATCAGATAAAAGGCTTAAGCATGTAATCACAAGCAAGCTGACTTCTTAGAAGTAAAAACCAGAAAAACATGTAGTGACCACACTTATAAGAGCAAAAAAGATTGTGTTTGCAATTTGTGAGATGAAGAAAACTAAACTAGGAAAAAAAAACACCCTAAAACATGTCTTAACATTTTAAGGGGAGCACCTATTTTCTAATTAGCATGTAAAAAATATCTATAATACACTATATAATCACTTTGGTCTCCTGATGATTTTATCTGTTACTTATTTGAAGACGAACACACACAAAGTATATATATATATATATATATATATATATATATACACACACACACACACACGCACACACACATATGTATAATGCATACATATTTATGCATAAACCTAAACCTTTATATACATACATATAAATGTATAAAATATACATATAAACATACACAAAGTAATTTACTTCTTATTCCACTTGGTTACACTTTCCCAATAATTCACTAGAAGTTATGAGAACTGGAGAGTTAAAAGTGTACTTCCCTATAATTTCTATCTGTTGGATTGAACCCATGGCAAATTGACTAAATTTTTTACTCAATTCAGATGGGGTCTGACAATATGATACCAGTTCTACCTGACAGTCCCTTCCCAGAAACCAGCAGATAGGAGCAGATAGGATATTCTCTGACCTGCTTTTCTCATGTGACGTCTGACTTGACAAAATCAATCTTGACTGGTGAGTATGGTAGTGGTGGTCATGGTGGTGGGTAGGTGGGTTAAGAAATAGGGAGTGGAGGTTGTATTACAACCATTCTTTAACTAGGACTCAGATGTCATGGATTGGGGTCAGACTACTGCACGGGGCTAGCCTTTTTCTGCGGTAGTAACTCACTTGCTCCAGAATCTTCAAAGACTACCTATAGCTTCTCTCTAGTCAATTGCCTCTCTCTTGATTGAGTCCTCTTATGATTTAAACAATATGAACAATAGTCAAATATAAAAAATATCACCTGCTACAGTCTTTACCAGGTCTTATCTGCAAATACGTATATTATATACTCTTTATACACTTTCATGGATTTGTAAACACAGTGTGGCCCAAATTCATCAAAAGATCGAAAGGGGGAAAAAAAAAAGATCGAAAGGGAAGAAAAGATCAAAAATAAGAGAGAAAAAAACACTCATGGGAATGCAAGAGATGAACTATGAAGAATTACCCAGGACAGCCTATGTGTTCAACTATGATAGGTAATAGTTACCACAGTTAAAAATATTGTTTCACAGTGAGAAACACTAAAAATATACTTTTTAAAATCAGAATTAGATATTCATTATTGAGAAAGTGTTCCTGAACAGAGGTTTGATTTATTTAGTTTCTCCAATTATTAACAATTCTTTATTTCTTTACATATTGTTGTAAAGTCATGTCGTAAAATTTTCTTCCTACGATTAGCACATCCCAAAGGTAATCATTTCACAATATATATGAATATGAAATCATCACACTGCCCAACTTAAATATCTACAATTTTGTCAATTATATCTCAAGTAAGAAAATTAATTTTAAGGTGCCGCAAAGGAGAGGCCCTCATGCTAAAGGTATGCTGGCTGTTGAGGAAATACAACCGGGGTGCATCATAAATCTAAGGAAAGTGCTGAAAGAGTATTCTTTAAAGATTATGTTTGAATCTTAATGTCTTTTAAAGAAATGATATACTTTACTTGGAGTAGGCATAGAAACAATTGTTCATTTACTAACTAATAGCAGTAAAAGTTGATAGACTCTCAGGGGGCTTTACTCCTCTGTTGTAGCCACTAAGTGGCAGGAAATATCCCTCCCTATCAGTCATTATCTTTCAAATAATCTGTACACTCTACTAAGCTGAAACCTCAACTCAGATGAGACAAAGAAATAAAAAGAAAAAAAATGTTAAGAAAGGTTATCTTACTATCCAATATATCCAAGTCAGGCATTTTAAAATTCAACTTCTAATTTGAGTGCCTCGGAGACACTTAAGTCTATATTTTGCATTTTCACAACACTGAACACATCCTTTAACTTAAGGTTGATTGTTTTAAAGTCAAATTGTAAGACTTTTTTTTATTGTTTTCAATAGATCTAAAGGGATTAAAAACTACTTAAGGAATAAGGGCAAACTGAAGTTGATTGTGGGTTTTGAAAGAAGAATGGCAACCGTTTCTTGAAATAATGTTCAAAATGGGCCCCAGGTTTTCATTTGTCTGTTTTGTAAAATGATTGGGTTGTGGTTATGATTTTCTTTTTTTAGAGGAGTTTAGGTTCACAGAGAAATTGAGAGGAGGGTTCAGAGATTTCCCGTATACTCTATGCCACTACAAAAGCATAACCTCCCCATTAGGAACATTCCCTACCAGAGTGCTCCATTTGTTACAGAAGATGAATCTACACTGATACATCATAATTATTCAAAGTCTGTGGTTTACTGTAGAGTTCATTCTTGGGGCTGTATTTTCTATGGGTTTGGGCAAAGGTATAATAATATGTATCAACCACTATACAAATACACAGAGTATTTTCACTGCCCCAAAAATCCTCTGTGCTGTACCTGTTCATCCTTCCTCCCACCCACTACCTCCACTCCCAGGTATTTTTATTGAACAATAAATTTAATCAGAAGTATTTGAATGTCAATGTATGGGTACAGTTCTGATTTTATTATGTAAGTTATTTGAAATTAGCATGCCCATCATTGCCATGTACACTTTTATTATACTGCTTCCAACATATAGTATCTTTTTCTGTCATTCTTAATTACAACATGTACTTCAGTGAAGTCATAATGGTTAAGATTGATAAAGCTATTATGTCACTCATTACTAACTAATTCATTGGTTTCCAAATTCCAAACTCATTTATTACATGATTAAGGTATAACTGAATTGGCTTATAAAACACAAATATTTGAAATATGCAATATATGGACCATTTGATTCAGGAGCTAATGATTTTGTTTTCCTATAATGATCTAGAATTTCAATTCTCCTAATAGGTGTGTATATATTTATACATGCAAGAATGGGGTGAAGGAATTCCTTACAACTGTTCTTGGTAAAGGTTGTGTTCCCACAATTGTTCCACTGGGGAATCTGGTGTTCTTAATTTTATCACTACTCACCAGAACTAAAAAGGTAGTAAATGTGATATAACTAGTGTATCTACTAAATATATCCTATTGTTGAAAGCTTTTTGTTTGTTTGCTTTATTTTAACAACCATTTAATTATACTCTGAACGTAACATTCTGGTTCTATCTACTATACTTATTTTTAAATGTGTTGACTTCTCTATATCTTTAAGTTAAACTTTTATTTTTCCTAAAACATAGGAGTTAGAATATCCACAGGACTTTTTATACCAATTTGCAAAAGGATAGGTTTTCTTTCTACATACTGACATTCTGCACACTTTTAAAGGGCAACAAAACTTTGTTCAAAGAGCATTGCTAAAAAAAAAAAAAGCATTGCTAGTATAAAGTGGTCAAAATTATTTGAAGTTTCTTCTATGTTAAGCTTGGCTTTGGTTTAATTATTTCTCTGTGATTTATATAGAGGAAATTAAGAAAATGATTCATCAATGGCAGTGCTTCCTATGTTCATCTACTCTTGGATAATACTTCCTTTCCATGTTCCTGATTCCTAAAGTTTTATTATACATAATATATAGTTATATATTTATATTACATATAATATATAAGAAGTACATCTATCTTAAAAGCCATTCAGTTAAAATATAATGACAGATTGCATTTTCAAATATTATTCAAAATAGTTTTCAAATATAATTCAAAAGAAGATATAGTTCAGACTTTCATTAAAGAGTTACTTATAAAATAATTTTGCTTGTGTAAAGTAGTCACATGAAGAAAGGTAAAGGTTAATTCTAGTCTTGGTTATGCTTAGGTATTCCTAAGCTGTGGTTTTTTTGTTGTTGTTGTTGTTGCTTTTGTAAATAAAATTAACTATGTCTTTAGGAGAGAAAAGTGGACATAAGTACTTGTGTTAAATTATTTCTAAAAGAAGAGGTTCATTTCCTTGTTTCTTTGCCTTTCTATAAACTAAGTATGCAAATCCACTACTTAGGATATCAGTGCTGATGCAGAACATTTAAAGGTAGCATAAACATTTCAAGCGATGCCTCATAACCTTGGACTTCCAGATGAAAATGAAAAAAACAAACAATATCTTAAAAGATACAGGAAAAAAAAAAGCTAATGATTCCCAAAAAGGGAAAAACACATCTGTACATTAGCAGTGAAGTGGATGGTCTAAATATGGATTCTATACTATGCATTCTGAGTTGAGAAGTCACACTATCAACCATACATTTTATCATGTTAAGAATAAGCAACAGGTGGTTAAGGGGGGGGGGGGGAAGCTAGCACTTATCTTCTCCATGTCCTCCAAAAGTTATCTTTACAAAAACATAATTATCTTAATAAACGGTAATGCTAAAACCTGATATAATTTTTAAATAATTTATATTTTCATTATTGCATGTCCTTCAAATCAGATATTTGCTAAAAATATTTCAGTAAATCCTTTACTTAAATTTAACATATACTTTTAACGGTCCCCCCCACCAGAGATCAAGTAAGAAAAACTTGATAATATAACTTTCAGTACTATAGCAATAAGATGCCCTATTCTGTGTTCATAGAAGTTGGCTGAATGATTCCTGGAATATTTAATTATTTCAGGCAACTCACCTTGCCTCCATAGTTTTAATCAACCACATTTACAAACTGCTCAAGTATAACTGGTTGCCCTTTAACAATTCAATAAAAGAATTTGAATAAAGTCGGAGAATACTAACATATTGAAGATTAAAAATATATTTTAGAGAAGAAAGCCTAACATTTATTTTAAAAGATTTTCAAGCAGCCATCAATAAATAAAATTTCTTTATATAAAGCATTGTTCAAATAATGACAAAATCTTCAATTTTTTTTTCCCAAATGAGGAGATATCAGAAATCCTTTTCCAGGTTTAGAAATATCTCATTTGCTTGCTTGCTTGCTTGCTTTTTTGATTGTATTCAATATTAGCATAAACTTAAAAAAAACACAAATGTGTAAAGGATTTCAGTTAGCACTAAAATGATGTTGAAGCTTTGTTCATAAAGCATGTAAGACAGAGTCCTCCATTAAGTATTATCATTGCCATTTTTTCATCCCTGTACCCATACCTAGTATCAATGAGCTACATCTAATTTTGAAGTAAAAATTAGCGTCTCTTCAGGAATCCCTCTGCCAGAATCAGCTACGTATTTTGGCTCCTCAGTTAATACATGTGAGGGGTGTTGGGAGCAGGGGACAGAGGAGCCAAGATGAAAACTAACCTAAGCTTCCATTTATTTGCCCAAATCGTGACAGAGTATAAGCGGATGAAAGAAGTTAACTCATGTCCACGCAGGCCCGTGCAGATGGACTCCACGGGAAATTCTCTCAAATGTCACCCTAAAGGTTGGCAGTGTGTCTGTGAATCACCCTCGCTTCCTTTCGGGCCTCCCGGGTTTTAAAGGGTGGACTGTGGGCTGGGGCGGTAATCAGGTGCCCCGGCAGCCACCTCGCTGGGACGACCGAGTCGAAAGCCCGGAGGTGAGCCGCGCTGGTGATGCGGGCAGCTCTTCCTCGGCTCTATCAGACCAGGTGGGAAAAAATGACTGGAAGTCACGGCCACCGACTCCGAGGCAAACAAACGTCTCCACACCTGCCTCGTTCTTAAAAACCCTTGAGGAGACACCCCAGGGGAGTCTACAGTTTAACCCTTTTAGAGCCACCCCCTACGGAAGTCCCCCTGTCACGACCCCCCCTCACCCGGCGGATTTTCCGGCAGGGATTCGATTCGGAATAAATAAAATGGTATCGAATGCGTTGTAAAAACATCCCCTGTGTTAAAGTTAATGCCCGAGCACAAATCTGATCAGCAATTTGAGGGGATCAAGCGCAGTTCAACTTTGGCCCGCTGGTGCGGCCAAGCCACCTCCCACCCCTCGGAGAACCGGCATTTAGAAATCTTACATCTTCCTCCCTCCTCCCTCAAATTCCTTAATGGACCATTAGTAACGGGATCGATTCTAGTTACTTGAGGGGCCATCCATCGCCAAGGCGCATCTGCCGTGTTTACTACTGCCAGAAACACCATTCAAAAGTTGAGAAGGTAGAGCCAGCACTTTGCAAACCTTTGGGGGCCAAGGGAGGTGGGGAGGTACGTGGGAGATGAGGAGGCAGGAGGGCACCTGCTGAGACCCGAACTCCTGCGCGGCCAGCAAGCTGCCTCTCCCGAGCAGTAGCCGGGAGGGGTCATCGGAACCGCCAACTTCTCCAGCCCCGGAGTGCCCCTCTCCTCGGAAAACAGAGCCCGCCGCCCGCCCACCCCCCCCAGCCGCCGCGGCCCCCGCCTGGGAGCAGCGCGCTCTTGTGTCCGGGGATGGGGGTGCGCAGCACTTACGTCTCGGAATTTGTTCCACTGTCCGACTTCCTTGTCATACTGAGAGATCGTGGTGAGCCATTGTTTATCGTCCAGAAAATTACCGCCGTCCGACCGCCCCCCGGCCGCAGCCACCGCCGCGGCAGCGGCGAGAGCCTGACTGCACCAAGCGGCTGCACACACACACAATACGGCTGACACCTTGAGCATCTGGGATAGGAGACACAACCGGGGGTGGGGGGGTGCGGGGGGGCAGTGTCAAACAGGGGGTAAGAAGACCTGGAAACCCGGGAATACATGCATCAGCGACGACAGGGGTAGAGGGAGGAGGAGACAAGCAGGGACGGAGTGCCCCCTCCCCGGAGGTTCTAGCCCCAAACCCGGGCGCTCACACACACGCAGACCCGCAGACCCGGGGGAGGAGAGGGGGGTATAAGGGAGGAAGCCCCAGCTGCAGCACCCCGAGCGGGCAAAAGAATGCTTCCAGGCACATCACCTTGTTGTGAGCCTGCACTGAGCTCGCAGCTCCCGCTGGAAATGCAGCCCGGCTCAGCCAACTCGCCGCTTTCAGGAGCTGCTGCACGCGCCGCTGTCTGGAGCGGTCCACTCAGCTCTCTGCGCCAGGCGCGCTCCCCGCATCTCCACCTCCCCCCCGCGCGCTCCTCTCTCGCTTTCTCCCCTGGCTTCACCCCTCCCTCCCCCAGCTCCTTTTTTTATTTTTTTCCTCTCCCTTTCCCACCTCCTCCTATCCCACCTTCCTCTCTGGATCCGAGCTGCAGTCGGCTCCGGATGCGACGCTCGGCTGAAGGCAGAGGATGCGGTAGCTCCTCGCCTAGGAATCCTTATCTCCTTTATAACCTCTCCCCTCCAGAAGAGGTTCTCCTGTTCGTGAGACTGCCTGAACATTCTCTCTGCTCCTGGACTGTTTTAACACAAAATACACTGTAGCTCTCTTAGTTGTCTCTGCTCTGCGATTTCGAAGCTGGTCACTCAGACGTGGGAAATGAGATCTAAAGAAAACTTTATGCATCACCAAATCAGGAATCCCTTGGAGTTTATGTCCTATAAACCTCTTGAACTGAGTTCCACCCTAAGACAGAGGCATATATGTAGGGTCTTGGGAGATGTTTAATGCCGAAAATTAAAGAGTATTTGAATTCTGGATTATAACATAATGCAGACTTTCACGTTAAAGAGTGGAAATTCTTTTATTTTCTTTCTTTTCTGTTCTTTCCTTAAAAAAAAAAAAAAACAGAATCATTACTAGGTAGGAAGTTTGAGTACACCTAAATTTTCCACAAGCTGTAGATTATTTCCCTTTAAAAACTCACTGACAACTGCGTTTTATGCTCTGGGACCAGAACCACAAACTTTAAAACCCTAATCTATGTCTCCCTACTGAAAAATGGAAGAGTATTTTCAAGACTGAACACTAATTTTGCTCTCCATACCTCCATTTATGACAAAATATTTGTCTTTTCATTGCTTCTCCACATATTCAGAATAAGCTAGAAGGAAATCAGTGATTAGCCCCCTGTAAACAGAATCTGATGAAGAGAATCTCTCCCAAAGACTGGGAGGATTTAGGTGAAGTGAATATTATATGTAAATCAGGAGATTTATGGAGGCTAAAAGACCACAATAATGTTATGTATCTCTGTTTTAATTTATTAGAGGTTACTTCAGCTAAAACTCTATTTTTCTAAGCTATGACCTTTGGAAATTTTATGTAATTTCCAAAACTTCAGGAGATAGTTAAATAACAGCAGTATCTTCCACTTCTGTTTTCTATTTCAATCTCATATAACATTTGTGTAACACTTTTCAAACTGTATTAAAATAGGAATCAAACAGCATGATTAACATTGATTTCTATTTTTTGTTAATATAGGATTTAAAATGAATATATAATACATAAATGAAAGGAAAAAAAGATATTTTCCTCAAATGCCACTGTTTCCACTCTGATGATAAGGGAGAAAACGAGAATCTACAAGTGCAATTCATAGACACCTTGATTGATGTAAACTCACATGAGATAACTTTAAAAACACTGATGTATACTATTTCTCCAATTACCTTTATTTCGATTTAGTCAGAGCTGGCTATGTCATGTATTTCGGAATATTCTGAAGCAATATCTTGCTTAGGACATCATTTAGACAACCACTGGTAGGTCCACCCTCCACTAACCCCTCTTTCTGATCCCCATCTTTCAACCCCCTACATCCCAATCATCACCTCTCTACCTCAAAATTTAAAGTATTTTACTCTCCATTCAGTGAGAATATTTTAACATGTTTAAAAACCTCATTCTTTTTTAAATTTAAATCTAATGGGAAAAGCACAAAAATTATGTCTTAGATGAAACTGTGATGCACAGAAGGAGTTACAATTGTTAAATTGAAAATTACCTTCTAGTCTTTGGAAATTACCTTTTTTAAAAAAGATGTATGTTATTTGCTATAAAATATTTGATGAAGGATGATGCTCTAACACTCCTCCACCCCCAATGTTATCATCTGTTATATATTTTAACAAAAGTACATATTTACCCCCCAAATGCATGTACTTCATTGCTGACACTGACATGTTTATAGAATCTCTTCACATCTACCTTTCACCACTAGTTCTTATTTTGGGAGAAAAGCCTCTAGTAGGGTATCAAACTCCACATCTGAGGGTGAGCAGGATTTACCAACTGCAGGTTTGAAATTCTGTAAGTCAAAAGAAACAGAATGAGTGCTTTCGTGCTGGTCAGATATGGCTCAGTTCATCTACTACTACTGGCAGAGCTCCTTAAAGTTCTACTATTCTTCTAATGGCATGCCATTGTTAAGGTCAAGTTTCTGGGCAAATTAGTAGTGAGAATAAAAGTCTACTAAGTGTGGTGGTTTGATTTATTAATCACAGGGAAGGCTCCTTTCAGTTTCTCTATATTACTGAATGTTTGGGTCTTCAAAGAGCCTGCTTTCAAAATTTAAATAATCCTGAGAGAATTCACACTTCAGTTAACACCTTGGTTATCAGTTAACACCTCAATGGAGATTAATTGAAAGCTTGTGGAGAGCAAAACACAGCAGGGAAGAATACAGGAGGAGTATTAAGTGGGAGGTAATATATGGAAGGGGTAGTTAGTAACCTTACAAGTCAAAGTAGGTTGGCACAGAGGGGAGTAATTCACTGACTGCTTCCCTGTTTTACTGAGAACTGTCATGGGAACTGGAAAAGCTAAAAAAAATACAAAGTGGAGGGGGGTGTTTGAGGTGGGCAGAATAAGACACTGGCACCAGAAGTAAGTAGGTAGAGCTTGGTTTTGTGTTTCTGATCATGCTTTACAAAATGGAAACCCACAACAAGACACAGATATTCAAATTCCCAGTCCCTTTTCTGTCACTTCTGTCGCTTCATGCCAAATAATTTTTCATATGCATTATAAAAAGCCAATATTAAGGCCGCTCCAAGCTTGAACCCTACCTCTGCAATTGTTTCCTTCACCTTTTAACTCTTCTTGTGCTAAATATTAAATTAATCAATTAACAAACATCTATTATCAAATATGTGCAAAATATTTTACTAGAAATTATTTTTATATTAAATCTGTTTCTTCTCTAGGTTTACTTACCCTCATTTTTAGATTTGCTATAGTCCTAGAACAATAAATACTAAGTATGTGGTGACAAGGGGTCCATTTATAACCATCTTTGAGATTGGGATTTATGAAGACCTTAATGGAACTCCTTATCTTTAAATTCATACACGCACACACCCTTTAGTTGTCTTTGATAAGTTACCTTTCTTCCATAGCTACTATAAAAATGTTATTCTTAACTATCCTGAGGCTATACAGAAAAGTTCAAATTTGCATCTTCCATGTGCTAGGTACTTCACACACGTGCTACCCTTTATTCTTCACAGCTAGCTCAGGATCCCATAGTTAGTAAACACGAAGGAAGGATTTTTGAGAGCCTATGAAGTCATCCAGAAAGATGATGCTTTTAAGTTTTCTCTCCACATATAGAAATGTCTCTGTTTGGAACTTTTATGTTCTTCCGTTCCACTGCCCCCATATCCTTCCTCTCCCACTTGTTGTGCATTCGTTTAACTTTATTTCAGTAAGAGTGAGGACTCATCTCTTGGTAGTCAAAGAAAGAAGGGATGGTTAAATCAGGGAGCTTGTTAAGCTAAGACAGAAGTCACTCCATTTCAATGCTGAGTAGCTTAGTCCCTGACTCAAATGCCCTTGTCCAGTCAGAATGCCAGTCTCCACAAAAGCAAGCCTGGAACCCAGCAGTCAGTCTATCTGGTTGGCTGAGAAGAAAATTAACCCAGGCTGCCTCCTTCTTCGTATGCCAATGAAACAAATGTTGTTTGCCTTTCCTTTACAGCCAGCTGGTGGAAGATAAGGAGAGATGGGCAGTAAGTGGCTGGGTAGAGTATATGAAGTCACCAGAAGCTTTGGTTAAATGATAGACAAGTTATTCTAAAGGCACAATTTGCCTTTATAAGGTGAGGGAAACAATATTTGTTCTATAAGAGTCAGCCATCTAAGAGTGGTGACTTCTGCCAAATCCAAGAACTTGAGCTCATGAGCTATGAGTTTGAATTCAGGATATAAACGAGAAAAAAAAAATGAAGCAAAATTCTGGGTATTAAAATTTCAGAAGGAAATTAAAGCCCTGCCAACATCATCATAAAAACATGTCAGGAAGGAGCATTCTGTGTCCTCATTTTGGAATTTTATTTAATGAAATCTTAGATGTCTTATAAATCATCTGTGCTTGATTTAATAGAAAGTAGCAGTAATTACTAAGATTTACATTAGGGGCATCAAAAGTAAGCAATTTTTAAAAACTAGAATGGAATTGCTAGAATAGTAATATAGTCTTTGTTGTTTGTTTGTTTGTTTGTTTGTTTTCAGAGACCAACCTCACTTAAACTAACAGAAGATACCAGATATCTGATTTGATAAACAGGCCTCTTATGATTTATCTTAATCTAAAACATTTGGTAGGTAAACAGACTTAAAAGCTGTAATAAATATGGGAAGCACATCAATCAGTTCAATTACTGTAATTCTTAAAAAGGCATTTTTCAACATTTAAACTACAGGGTGAATCTGATTAAATTAACTGATTACTAAGTAGATGGTACTGGAAAGTGTACAATAAGGCAATTAAAATTTATTTTTATTGAAATAAATTTCTTGATTTTTTCTTAAGGAAAAATATAATTATGTTATATTATAAATTATGTATAAATTATATTAATTATATATATAAGATACTGACACAAAATGGTTAAAATATAATGTACAAGAATATTTAAACAGTAAATTACATACATGTATGGAAATACACATATTCTTATAGTTATGAAATTTTAAAATCTGGAAGTCAAAAAGATTTAAGAATACCTCTGTCCTTGAGGTTAACACAGACATGTTTTTTAAAATTAGTTTGACCTGCAGATTTATTAATATAGTAACCTTTATATAAGAATGTGTGTTGAGTCAGAATGTTTTTGGCCTAGTAGAGTATCAGCTATAGTTTCAGTTTCTAAATCAAGATTTATAAAGAATCTTTTATGTTTATCTTTGTGAATTTTTGTTTGTTTAGTTGTTTTGTTTTGTTTTGTTTTTTTATTTCACATAGAGATCCCAAGTAGGCAGAGAGGCAGGCAGAGAGAGACAGGGAAGCAGGCTCCCTGCCAAGGAGAGAGCCCGATGCAGGGCTCGATCCCAGGACCCTGGGATCATGACCTGAGCTGAAGGCTGAGGCTTTAATCCACTGAGCCACCCTGATGCCCCTGTTTGTTTAGTTATTTTTAGCTGACTAGTGCAAAAGAGAGTTCACATATCATCTCTATTAAATTAGTATTGGTTACCTATTTTCAGAGGATAAAAAATATCCCAAGTGATATTGCAAATCCTTGATACTTAGTTCTGTCCTCTTGGATAAATGGGGCATTCTCTCTATGAGAAGCAGTTGTATTAAAAAAGAGAGAATGTTATGATTACTGTCCATACATGTATGTCAAGCATGCTGTACTCTACAGGATTGCTGAAAGTAAAGAACATATTTAATGAAAAGTTAAACAAAAACATGAAATAATTTACAAATAATACAAGTTTTTCCTCTTTTAAAGTTAAAAAGCTATTCTCTAGTTATTTACCTTAAAAATATTTGATTGCTCTCTAAATACTAAGCAATGTACTGGAAAGTGGATGCAAATGACATTTCCAATAAGAGTTAGTATCCAAATAGATAAAGAACTTATAAACCTCAATACTCCCAAAATAAATAATCCCATTGAAAAATGGGCAGAAGACATGAACGGATATTTCTCCACAAAAGACGTTCAGATAGCCAACAGAAACATGAAAAGATGCTAATCATTCATCATCAGAAAAATGCAAATTGAAACTACAATGAGGTATCATCTCACACCCATCAGAATGGCTAAAATCAACAACACAAAAAACAACACGTGTGGCAAGGATGTGGAGAAAAAGGAACACTCATGTGTGTGCTATTGGTGGGAATGCAAACTGGTGCACCCAGGGTGGAAAACAGCATAGAGTTTCCTCAAAATGCTAAAAATAGAACTACTTTATGATCCAGCAGTCACACTACTAGGTTCTCAGTCAAAGAATATGAGAACAATAATTCAAGGGATACATGTACCCTTATGTTTACAGCAGCATTATTTACAACAGCCAAGATATGGAAGCAGCACAAGTGTCAATTGCCTGATGAGCGAATGAAGATGTGTGTGCGTGTGTATACATATATACATATGTGTGTGTGTGTAATGATATTATTCAGCCATAAAAAAGAATGAAATCTTGCCATTTGCAATGACATGGATGGCGTTAGAGAGCATAATGTTTAGTAAAATAAGTCAGTCAAAGAAGACAAACGCCATATGATTTCACACATATGTGGAATTTAAGAAACAAACCAAATAAGCAAAGGGAGAAAAATAAGAGAGAGAAACAAATCAAGAAACAGACTCTTAATTATAGAGAACAAACTGATGGGCACCAGAGGGAAGGTGGGCAAGGGATGGTTTAAATAGGTGATGAGCACATAGTGATGTACGGAAATGAAGTTGAATGGAAGTTGAATTACTATACTATACTATACACCTGAACCTAATATAATAATGTATGTTAATTAATTGGAATTAAAATTTTTTAAACTGTAAAAATATATATAAAATATTTTAAAATAAATTTTAAAAATGTTAATTGAGAGCTGCTTTAAAAAAAAACACTTCCTGCCAAGAATGGCAAGGAAATCAATAAAGACCTTGATTATCTATCCTGGAATATCATTTATTAGATTGATACAATTCCTTTCTTTTTTTTCTTTTCTCAGATTTTGAATCTGTGCTTGGTATGTCTTTGGTTATTACAAGGACGATGAGAATAAAATGTGTAAAAAATAAAACTTCTCTAGTGACAAAAAAAATATGTGAATAAGCTGCTACATGATCCCATTCCACAAGAACTCAGACTGTTTCTGGAGAGAAAACACAAAAATTAATAATTTTAATTAATTTAATAAAAAGTATAAGGCTAATTTTGTCACTGGTCCCGAGGAGACACCCTTCACCACTGAGTGTACTCATCGAAGATAATCTTGCATAATCCCCATACTTTTTGGAGTTTAGGAGGAAGGGGAATAGGTTTGAGACATTCCTTTGTGTGGTGGGCCCTCCCAGAGAAAGTCCTTGGACAGGAATGTGGTTTCACTTACACCCCCACCTACTCCCAATGCCCAGTTGATGGTTTTCCATAATAAAGAAACTGGGATTTCAAAAAAAAACACAAAACATTGAGTCAGCTGTGGGACAGTCTGCTAAAATTTCTCCCTCCCTCTTTCTATGCCCCTCCCTTCCTCACACACACACTCTCTCTCTCAAATACATACATACATACATACATAAATAAGAAATCTCACATCCTCATAAAATACATACATACATACATAAATAAGAAATCTCACATCCTCATACTAGAGATCTAGGGAAAGGGAGAGATTCTCTTCCTACAGCTCCTACACTAATAAAGGGGGAGTTTCCCCACCTTAGAAGCTTCAACATTTGCTTGTTTGAATCACATTAATTTTGACTTGGTTGTATACTTAGTCCTGAAAAAATGCCTGTGCCAAGGAGGATCCAAGGTCCCAATAATAATAGGAGTAGTGATACACAGCAGTTCTTACCAAATTTTTGATTTGTGTGGTGGGGAGTGACTAGTTCTCTGAAGGAAGGAAGGTCAGAGCATTGTTTTAAAAATGGCAGTGTCTGCCTACTTGTGATCTCTCTCTCTGTGTCAAATAAATAAATAAAATCTTTAAAAAAAAATGGCAGTGTCAAGAGTGGCAAATGTAACATATTTACATCAAAAATTTGCAGGGGATACTGCATGAGCAAAGAAACAGCCAATTTAAGGGACAAGACTTATTAATCTTAAAGAATGAGTTATTAGCCAGAGGAAGTATGATATGAATAGCATGCCTTTTAGATAAAAGAACACAGGTACAATTAGAGAACTATGAAAAAAATATGGTGATCATGTTATTAGGTATTTTGTTCTGTGTCAAAGAATCACTAGTATTAGATACAAATAGAGTGGACAATGGTATCCAGAAAATCAAAGCAAAAAATATTCTTTTAAAATACACATTTAAGGTGTATTTCATGATAATTTCAATAATAAAATTTTTCACTTAGCTGCATACAATACTTTCCAGTGCTCAGAGATACACGGATATTTCCCCTGTGAATAAAGAAAACAACTTTCTTATTTTTTAGAACATGAAGAAATAAAACAACACATCAATAATGCAACTTTCCTTTTTTTTTATTTTGTAGAGAAATTTTTTTGCTCTTTTTATTTTTTTTTGAAACAAGCAACATTAATTAAAAAGATTTGCTGTACTAATAATGAAGCTCTGGATGGCAATCAACAATACAACTCAATTTGATTCAGGTTGTACTTGAATTGAGATATTGAGATATTTTTTCTTGTCTTTTTTTTCCCTTTTGGGAGCTTTTTAAATTTCAAATTTAATTTATTTAATTAGCATAGAACTAACTCTTCAGTTTGTATATTTCTTAATGTTTGTTTTGGTAGTTGGTGGTTTTTAAGAAATCTTTAAATTTCTTTTAAATTGTCAAATATGTGAGTATAAAGGTATTTTTATTGTTCTCCTATTACCGTTTTAGTGGAGGCAGGACATGTGATTATAGCCTTGATATTATGTTTTGTGATTTCTTCCCATTTTTGTCAATCTTGCTAGAGATTTATAATTTTTAATGATTTTTTGAAGAAATGACTTTTTGTTTCATTTATTTTCTCTATTTTTGTTTTCAATTTTATTGATTTCTCTTCTTATCTTCACTATTTCCTTCCTTCTACTTATCTGAGTTTATTTCACTCCTCTTTTTCTAATTTCTTAAGAAAGGACATTAGATTATTAATTTAAGAGCATTCTTCTTTCCTAAGTATTTAATGCTATAAATTTCCCTCTCTGCACTGCTTTAGCTGCATCTCACATATTTTAATACTTTGTGTTCATTTTCATTCAGTTCTATGCATAGTTTATTTCCTTTTAAACTTCCTCTTTGACTCAGATATTGTTTACAAGTGTATTCCTTAATTTCCAAATGTTTGGAGATTTTCCCATTCTTTTTCTGCTAATAATTTTTAGTTTTATTCCATATTATCAGACAATATACCCTGTATGATTTTAGTTCTTTTAAATTTGTTGAGGCTTATTTTATGACCAAAGGTTTAGTCTATCTTGGTTTCTCTAGATAATATATATATATATTTAACTTATGACAGTCTACTAATATGGAGGTCTTATCTCTTGTATATTTTATCTCAACAATGTATAGAAACCTTATTTCCATTTAGGTCCAAATACTCTTTCTGCTTTTCAAATATAATTATCTTAAGGAGTTCCTCCACATACATAGGGTACAGTTTTGCTACAACTATCAAATATGATTTAGGAAAACTCATGAGGAAAAAAAATCTCATGAGTTTACTACTTTTAATCCAAATTCCAATGTTCTTATTTCTTTCTGAAGTCCCAAGACTTCTTTTATTATCACTTTATTTCTCTTTGAAAACTTCTTTTAGCCATACTTCAAAGATGCTAGTGAGATTTGCTTTTAGTTTTCTTTCATCTGGGCATGTCTTTATTTCCTCTTCACTCCTGATGTATTATTTCACCAAATGTAGAATTCGTGATTGACAGTACTTTCTTTTCAGCCCTTAAAAATTGTCATTTTCTTCTGTCCTCCATGGTTCAGAAGTCCACTGTCATGTGAATTGTTCTGTTTAAGTAATGTGGTCTCTCTCTAGCCAATTTTAAGCTTTCTCTCTTTTTTTCTTTTTTTCGTCTCTTTCTTTCTTTCTTTCTTTCTTTCTTTCTTTCTTCTTTCTTTCTTTCATATTTATGGATTTAATTTCTTCAGATATATTGTATTTGATGGTAACTCAATATCTTGAATCTGTAGGCATGTGTTTTTCACCATATTAGGAGAATATTCATCCATTATTTCTTCAAGCATCTGTGTTGTCAGTGTCTCCTTCTCTGTCTTTTCCTTTAATGCAAATATATGAATATTAATTCTTTTGTTATTGTTTCACAGGTCACTGAGAATCTAATTTTCTTGTCAATTTTCTGATATTCAGATTAGGTAAATTAAAATGATGTGTTCACCAATTCTTAAGTTTTTTGATTCTATTCTCTGTCATCTTCACTCTACTATAGAGCCCATCTAGTGAGTGAATTTCAGTTATTATATTTTTCAGTTATATAATTCTCATATTTCTATGTAGTTCTTATAATTTCTATTTCTTTGATCTTCTATTTTCTAATTTGTTTCAAAAGGATTTGTAACTGTTTGTCAAAGCACTTTTAGTCTGTCATAATCCTTGTCAGATAGTTCAAGCAACTGACTTATCTTGTGATTGGTATCTGTAAGTATCTTTCTCATTTTGGATATTATGTTATGACTGATTCCAATTTAAATTTTTAAGTAAACTGTTCCCTGTTAAGCGATAGCCACAGTGTTGAGTAGGTGTATAAATTCAACTTCTCATTTGGACCCTGCCAAAACAAATGGAGCACTAACTCATACTCATACTGCCTCTGTAGGTGATTGGGTTGGAAACTTAGCTTCTGCTAATACCTTCTAACCAAAAGTGAGATTTCTCATTGCCTCTGAGTTTGCGATGCGGGGGATGGAAATAAGTAGCTGAGTTCCATGCTGGGTCCTTATGACATCTGTATAGAAATGAGTGGAAGGCTAATTGATACTTCTCTGTTGCTGTACAGTAAAGATGGAAGCTCGGCTACCCTGGAACCCACTGACACCAAAGAGGTGCTGATTAGCTCAGACTCACACTTCCTTGCTCAATCTCTCGATGTCTGTGGAGGTTAAAGCCCAGCTCCATGGTGAAACTGAAGGGAATGGGGTTGCCATTTATACATTGAGATGTGTTTGGCTAGAGTAGGGCAGTTATTGCCAAGAATATATTCTGTTATTAGGCCACCCTTTTCTACGTCCTTTGGCTTGGGAGAATAAGATATTTGAGTTTTTGTCTGTTCCTAGTTAGAGCCTTCTGTAGTGCCTTGACTGGGATATATGGGCAGCAATAAGGAAGGAACCCATGGGACTCATCTTTATGTACTTTCCAGAGTCTTGTGTCCCTAGGCAATCCACCTTCTAATTTCCACCTCTCAGTGTCTTCCTAAGCTTATTTTTGGAGATATGCTCCTGGTTTTTTTCATTTGTAAGAAGGAGGCATTGGGAGGAATAGGGCTTTCCCATCTTCAGAACTAGAAGTCTCTTGATTGTTTTTTAATAATTAATTTCATTGGCTCTCTGAGCAGAGAACATTGGTTGCCTACACTAACATCCACTTTCATTACCCCTCTTCATAACAGAACCCTAAAGTTTAGCTAAGCATATTATCACAAATAATAAAAGATTATATTTTTCAGCCTCCTTTGCAGCTGAGGGAGCAACAGAGTTTTAGCCATCAAAGCCTAAATAGGAGCATTCACTGAGACTTCCTTGAAATTTCCTTAAAAGGTAAAGGGCACATAATTCTGCCAAGTATTCTTCTTTCCTGTTGCTAAAATAAAGACCTGGATGAGGAGGGATCCATGAGCCATCTTGATTTTTAGAATGCAAGTCAGTTGTTGAGGATGGCAGGACAAAAAGATAAGAACGGTGGTTTTAAAATATGTTTTGGTCTTAGTAACTCATGTCTTACAAATAGATCATGGATGGATTGGTGCTATGTGACTTCTGAGGCTAGATAATGAAAAGAATAATTTCCTTCTGGCTCCCTGGCTCACTTTGCCTGTCTCTTTCTCTCTTATTATCTACTTTATGAGAAGCTAGCCACTATGTGGTGAGAATACTGAAGAGGCTTTCATAGAGAAGAACTGAGGCTCCTTGCAATTAGCTATGACCAATTTGCCAGACATATGAGTGAGCCACCTTGAAAGCAGATGCTCTAGCCCCAGTTAAGCTTTGGAATGATTGTAGTTCTGGCCAAGATTTTGACTGCAACTTTATGAGGGTCTCTGAGCCTGAACTGTCTAGTCAGCTGCTCTTGAGTTCCTGACTTACAGAAAGTATGAGAAGTAATAAATATTTAGTGTTTGATGGGAAGAACCAAACTTCAAAGAGGCTATACAAGCAAGTTTCTAGCTTCTGTCATAGAAAAGCTCCTCAGTTGTTAAAAAAAATCATAAAATGTGACAAATATCCTCCACATTTAGTATGAGGATCCAAAATACTACCTTAGAGGTTATATTTAGAGTGATGATTTGGCAGTTTTTTATTTATTGCATGAGGTTGGGGAGTGGCTGGAAAATATTTGGTATAAAGGATATTTGTAGGGAAAACTTGTGAATTGGTAAGACATACCTTCGATGTAGTATGGTTTTTCTGAAAAATGGAAAGAATCCCTCATGATATTGTAAGAGAGATTAATTATTAATTACATAAATTATAAGACATTGACTCTAAAAACGTAAAATGGGGGTTGAAGAGGGATGTGTTATAAAACATACGAAATCCTAACACTTTCAAAATGTGGATTCTGGAGAAAGAAAGAAACAAGTCCAGCCTCATTGTTTAACACATGAGTTGAAGTTCAGAGGATAACTATTATCCCAAATGGTAAAGTTGATTAGCAACAGAATTCCTCAGGTGGTATATCCTTTCTGATAATGACATAACAGAAAAAGCTTAGACAGAATTCTGTTTAATCATGATAGATTAAGTTTATGCATTTATCTCTGGCTCCTTAGGAAGTCTCAAAAATGATAATAAAGGAATAAACATGTTATAAGTGATTTACACAAAAAAGAACAGAAAAGAGATGAGAGAAAACTGTACAGGTCAACAATTTTGTAAGTCACTGAAATGATAAGCCTGGAATATTAATTTAGGATCTTTGAATTTTATACTCTATGGACACTCCATTACATTAAAAAGATGTCATACTATAAATAACCTTCTTTTAAGAGGAGTTCTGTTTAAAAAAAAAAGAAAAAAAGAGGAGTTCTGTTTTCAGGTGTGTCTACTATTGTGTGTTAAAGTCAGCAACTTCTTGGGCCTCCTAGGATCCCTTTTCATAACTAGAGAATTAGATTAAGCAATGTATTTTCAAATAATAACTAAGAAATATGTTTTATATTATTATACAGTATGCATATAGTATACACACTTATATATACCTACCCAGGCACGTTTCACAGAACAACACACCTTTACTGCATTGATAACACAATTCATTTTACCTTGATATTTTCTATATTATTCCTTCCAGTTGTATTTCATTTTGTTGAAGCAGAGAGTGACTATATAAATTTCATTACTCACTAATTGGTTTGACATGCAATTTCAAAAACACTAAGCTGGCTTTTTTTTTAACCTTAATCAAAGTGATGCATGCTCTAGTTTAAAAAGATAAATCATTTTATATGGCTTTTTATGAAAAACAGACACTTTTCTCCCTTTTCTCCATCTATTTTTCATTTTTATCTCTCTCGGCTTTTTAATTTTGCTTTTACTTCCACATCTCTACATTATATTTGTTATTACTTTTTATTTCTCCAGTGTTAGGTATTACTTGTTGATTTTCCTTGCTTCCTGCTCTTTTCTACCACACCCCCCAACAAACATACACACACACACGCACACATTTTTTTTATCAACCCTCCCATCATTCCAGTATCAGTGTGTTGTAATTTTTGCTATATAAATATACAGAGGTGCCTGGGTGGCTCAGTTGATTGTGTCCTACTCTTGTTTTTGGCTCAGGTCATGATCTCAGGACCCTGTGATTGATCCTCACGATTCTCTCTCCCCCTCACCTGGCCCTCCCCAACTGTACTCTCTCTAAAATAAATAAATAAATAAATCTTAAAACACACACACACACACACACACACACACACACACACGACTTTTCCCATCATCTAATGAAGTAAATTCTTCTTACAGTTGAACAGTTGAACCATGTAATGAATTGTAATTTCATTTTTCTTTCTTTCTTCTTCCTTCCTTCCTACCTTCCCTCCTTCCTTCCTTCTTTTTTCCTTTATTTCTTGGAGTTTTCTTGGAGTTAATAATTTTCTTATTTAGATTATTTTTTTTCAAATTTAGCACTTTAAAATTTTTCACCAATTGTTTAAATCTTCTCTCAAGATGTCCAGAGAAAAGAGTTTCACCCATTTTATCTTTCTGAAGAGATCTAATTTGCAGTCATGTGACTACTTCCACTGGATTGTTTGCCTTCTCTATACACAGTTGTCATCCTGAGATTAACTTTCATTACCATTTTGCAGAGCCCTGATGCCTCTCTCCTATAATTAATTTTCCTTTTCTTACACCCCTTGTTTTCCTCTTTCTTGGTGTTTGCCCATGTTTGGTGGAACACACCATCTAGTAGATTCCCTAATGAGGTGTACAAGGGAAATAAACAATCTGAGACTTCAGATGTTAATTCTACCCTCAACTGTGATCAATGGATTCTCTTGATATAGATTTCTAGTTTTAAAATGTTTATGATTCAGAATTTTTTAAGTATTTCTCTGTTGCTTTTTATTGTATAGTATTACTGTCTAAGTGTATTTAGGATGATTCCTGATTACTTTGCATGTGATTTTACTTTTCTTCAGGAATATATCTTTATACTCTAAAATCTCATGAGGAAGTTCTTTGGGGTAGATCTATTTGATCCATTATGCTGGGCACTCATTCTTTCCTGTTTTATGAAGTTTCCTTGACTTGTTTCATTACTGATTTTTCTTTTTCTTGCTTCTCTTTTTGTAGAACTCCTTCAATTGGTGTTTTTAACTTCCTAGACTTTTTTTCTAAGACTTTAATTCTTCGACTAATTTTTATAGATCTTTTGTATTTTTCTCTACTCTCAGAGAAAAATAATATACTTCTTTCTGAGAAGGTAATTTTCAAGTATTATGTCAAAATTTTCCTTTCTGCTTTCTTCTTACCTCTGGTACTTTCCCCTGTTGCTCTTTAGATTCTTATGGGTACCCTCTTTTAGGATGCATGGAAGGTAAAAGCCTCACAAGAAACAAAGTAGTGTGAAACGGACTAGGGTAGAGTGAAGGACCTTTGTTCAGTACCCTTATGTTTGCTTAATCTCTCTGCTTTTGGATACAACCCTCTCCACATCTGTGCTTGATAAGTTCATATCAGAAAACATGAGTTTTACCATTTCTAGAAAATAAACCACCTTTCTTGCAGGAATGAGAGAAAGGAAATTTGAGTAGGGAAAGGAAAAATGGGTCTGACTGCTTCTTAAATGAAATTTCATCAGTCCCCTTTTATCTTCTCCTTTTTCACCTCTATGTGAAGAAGTAGCTGGGTACCACTAATTTTGGAGTTTCCTGGGAAACATACAGTAATATTATACTTTTTGTTTTGCTTTCTTATTTATCTTCTTAGGATTCTGTGTTCTTGGGTCTTATCACATTCCCTTGACCTGCTAACTTTCATCATTATTTTGTGGCTGATGCCATCTGCTTCATTTTTCTCTTGTTGGTTTATGCATCTCTAAAAATTCCTTTGTCTATGGTGGTTTCAAAAGAAGGTGAAAGTTAACATTTTCATTTATTTTGCCACATTTCTGGAAGTCTGTCAATCTAAAATTATTTTTAATAAAGTAAAAGATTCAGAGAACTTTGAGTTTGAAACTTGTCTCCATTTTTTAAATTACTTCCAAACTTACTTGTTAGTTTATGAAGAGAAAATGCTTTCTATTCTCCAGAAATAATTATAAAACTATTTAATGTTTTACTATTTAATGTTTCATATTATTGACATTAAAATTGACATTAAAATCTCAGTTTAGCTTTAAAAATTAGGATAAAATCACATGGACCACAGTGTGGGAAGCTTAGAAGGCCAGTGTTGTCTATCAGAGCCAAGTGTTTAGTGTATAATATGAACCTTGAATTAAGCCTAGCTTTCTCACCTTACAATAGGACAGTGTACCTTTATTAGATATTTAGTAGGAAAATGACTCTTCTGATACATTTAATGGAAAATCCTTTACTATGAGAGAGGATCCATGCCTTCAAAATAAATGTTAAAAATGCCTCCAAACTTAATGGGGAACAAAAGGAAATCACATTGAGAATTTTAATATTAAGAATTAATTAAGGGGTCCCTGAGTGGCTCAGTCATTTGAGCATCTGCTTTGGCTCAGGTCATGATCTCAGTGTCCCGGGATTGAGCCCCATGTCGGGCTCCTTGCTCAGTGAGGAGCCTGCTTCCTCTCCCTCTGCCTTCCACTGCCCCTTCTTGTGCTCTCTCTCTGTGTCAAATAAATAAATAAAATCTTTAAAAAGAAAAAAAAAGAAAAAGGAAAAAAAATTTAAAATGACCAATTAAAATTACATAACATCACAACTATAAGGTAAGAAAGTAGATACATTCTACTGTGAGATTTTGGGCAGATAGGATTCACTGCTACTGCTGCTCGTAAGCTTTTTGATATCTGTATCATTATCACAAATAACTTACTTTTTATTATACTAGCATCATCAGACTTTTACATCTTGGCTTATATAGTAATTGACTCAAAGCAGTTCTTTGAATTCACAAATTATAATCAAGAAAAATAGTTCATTACATTTAAAAAAAATGTATTTGCTTCAAGGGGCTAAACGGAATATAAAAGCAATAGACAGTGAATTTAGAATTCTAAGTATATAGCTATTTCCAAAGCCAGAGAAATGCATATAAAAATTCATAATGAGTAAATAAAAATATGAAATATTTAATACCTTCCTAAGTGGAAGGTATGACTTAAATAATTGGTAGATTCACACTAGAAGTGTTTAGATATGGTAGGAATTTAGTTTTGTGCTTCTGATGCAATAAAAGAATATGTCTTTCATAGCCACAATATTACAGACTACAGTTTTAGCAAGCATATTAACTTAAGCCAATATTTATGGATGGACAAAGTTTTCAAACATATTTAATGCTACTCTAATTGTTTAATGATAATTATATTCCCAAGTGGTAGCTTTTTAATATAGTCTTATCCTTAATATTTGTGCAGTCTAGGGGCAAGGGTACAAATGGTGGCCTACATATTTAATCATATGTCTAAACATTTAAAAGTTATTAATTAAGTTATCCCCATCCCACTCCACATCCTCATCCAAGATCTCACCAAAATCTGTTTCCTGGAGATTGTCCTTATGAGATCTGGACTAAAAGAGCCACACTTAGTTCATGAAATGAAAAAACTAATGAAAAATAGTTCATTACATTTAAAAAAAATGTATTTGCTTCAAGGGGCTAAACGGAATATAAAAGCAATAGACAGTGAATTTAGAATTCTAAGTATATAGCTATTTCCAAAGCCAGAGAAATGCATATAAAAATTCATAATGAGTAAATAAAAATATGAAATATTTAATATTTATAAATTATTATAAATATTTAAATTATTATAAATATTATGAAATATTTAATATTTATAAATTATTAAATTAATTATTATCAATTAATATTTAATTTCACACTTAGTGCTGAGCCTCCCTGGCCACCTGAGTAATAGCACTGGTTAAAGCAGAGTACAGCTCAGCCCAGATTTAGTACTTCTGGGAAATGACTACCCTACCTGGACTCAAATGACAGCTGAAGCCATTCATTGCAAATTAAAAAATTAAAGTTTATCTATATTATTCACTGTTAAAGTACTAATCATTAAGAGAACTAAAAAAAAAAGTCACTTTTTCCAAATTAGGAAAGAGGAAAAAACAAAGATTCTATAATTAAAATGAGAAACCAAATGAACAAGTTGACCAAGTTTTGAAAATAAATAATAAAAAATGCTAAAATTAAATAACAGATTTGAGGTCAACTATTGGTTAGTTGGGATATGCTCAACTTTTTTTTTTAAGATAATTATACTTGATCAAGAAATAAAACCAGGGGTGCCTGGGTGGCTCAGTCATTAAGTACCTGCCTTTGGCTCAGGTCATGATCCCAGAGTTCTGGGATTGAGCCCCCTCATCTGGCTCCCTGCTCAGCAGGAAATCTGATTTTCCCTCTCCCACTCCCCTTGCTTATGTTTCCTCTCTTGTTGTCTTGCTTTCCATCAAATAAATAAATAAAATCTTTAAAAAAAAAGAAATAAAACCAAACGATCGACAACATACAGGAGATTATCAAACAAAAAGTAGTTCAAAATGGCTGATATTAAAATTTGAAGATCAGGTAGGTATAAGGAAAGAAAGCAGAGGTTGGTATAGTAATATCAAATAAGGTCAAATTCAGTGGTGTATGTCTTAAAAATTATGTAAAGCTAAGAAGATTGCCTGAGAATGATGATGGGGATATTTGATGTTATCAGAATTACTGTCATAAATATGCATATAATTATATCAAATAGCATATCAAATATGTAAACTAAACAGTAAAGACTGTATATAAGAGGTTAATATAAATTTAATAATACTGAAATATTAACTTATATTTCTTAACCCAAAGAGGCAAACACAATGGTATGATAAAACTAAATAATACAATTTTAAGCAATTGAAAAAATTATACATCAGTTAGGACTAAGCTTAACTAAATGTATGTTAGAACCCTGAACTAACAGTGTCTTTATCTAACTAGTATAGTAGTACATCATAAAATCCCAAACATAGACATGTCTTTCCAGACAACTCCATATTAATTAGATACTTGAACATCCTCTAGCTCTCTGAAAAATTTGAGGAGACCAACTCTCATGGTATGATGACTATTAGAGTTCCGGACATCATATTCAAATAGTAGAATTAAGGAAGTAACAAAGAAGAGTCTTCTCTCTCTCTAAAACAACTTCCTAGATTTTTCTGGGCAATAAGCCATCCTCTCCATCAAGCTCATATACAGCTACTCATAGCCTACCAATTAGCTAATAGACATGATATCTGCCCTCAATACATCCAATGTACAATGGTGCATGAGCAACAGAATAATCAAATAAAAAGTCCCATTTGTAAAAGGGAAACAAACACAGCAGTTATTGATCAATAGAGTTTAGTGCATCAGGGATTGCCAACACTAGAGCTCTTCCCTTAAGGAGGAACTGATTTGATTAGTCAATATGACTATCCTTATCTTTTATGTGAGGAAAAATCTTGTTTGTTATCCTCTAGGGTTCTTCTCTCTGCCAGGTTATTTCTTATCCCTTATCCTCCACAGCCACCACTAAGGCAATAATTGGTAGTGGAAAAGGCTTGGGGCCCAGTAGAATGTTTCAGGGGATGACCATTACAGGCTACTTGCTAGACAAGGAGCTTTCCCAAAGTAGTATATTTCTTAGCTATTGCTTTTCCTTAGATGCATGTACAAGTAAATAAAGCCCAAAGACCTTATCTATCTATGATCTATTTATCTCTTTAAAGATTTATTTATTTTATTTTATTTGAGAGAGAGTCTGCATGCAAGTAGGGGGAGGGGTAGGGGGAGAGAATCCTCAAGCAGACTCCCCTCTGAGCATGATGCAGCTCCATCCTGGGACCCCAAGATCATGACCTAAGCCAAAACCAAGAGTCAGATGCTCAGCTGACTGAGCCACCCAGGCACCCCTAGATACATATTTTAAATATAAAAGTTCTTGTCATTATTTGTTCTTCTTGTTTGTCCTTTTAAATACTTATCATCGCTTTAAGACCATTTGTCATAACAACTTTCAAGGAGATCTTGATTTTATTGTTGTCAGAGAACTGTCTTCAGAAAGAATCTGAAAAAAAAAACATGAAGTTACAGTCTTCATTTCTGCTAAGACAGCTGTTGCATTGCAATTTGTAATTAGTTCCTTTTGTGGACTAGAAGTATCTAGGCTTTTCAAATCTGTGAGGCTCCACATCACCAGGATCTCAGTCAAATTGAATTCTGACTACAGTCAGAAAGCTGGAAAATTACCTGTAAAATATTTAGATTAGTAAAAAATGTCTGTCAAAAGAAGAGATCCATAACCTTAAATGTATGTCTATGAAAAATAGATTTATAACAAACTAAGCATTTCTCTCAGGAAAATTTATGAACAAACAAAAAGGAATAAAAGGTCCATGGAAACTCATTGAAAAATCAAGAAAAAAAACCTTTAAAAATACTAATTTATCAAACAAGGAAATTGATAAATAGCTTTAATAAATGGTTGAGCAAAGTGAAAAACTAGTAACCTAATTAAAACACACACACACACACACACACAAAATGATGCCCCAAATTTGGCTTCTGATTGAATAAAGAACTGCATATTTTGAAGAAAGCATGTTAATGATAAAAATATGTCTTACACAATTGTGAGCACATCAATTTAAAAATTTGGAAGAAACTGATGATTTTCAATAAAAATACAATTCTTCATTGTTGATCATAGAAAAGGTAAAACAAACTACACTAAAAATACTGATGATCATAAATGCAATTGAGAAAAATTACCAGACTCATCTCCTTACATAGATGAATTTTTACTAAGGTTCCTTCTAGAAACAGATGCTTTTGAAGTTATTTAAATTGAGAGTTAGAGAAAGAAACCTTGTAAAAAAGAACACTGGTTTCAAGATCAAAAACCTCACTCATCAAATCAGAAAGTATTTTAGATATGTTAAACATTTTAAATCATGGAAAAAGAATCTTTATTTTAAAAAGTATCACCTTCGGGGAGCCTGAATGGCTCAGTGGGTTAAAGCCTCTGCCTTCGACTCAGGTCATGATCTCAGGATCCTGGGTTCGAGTCCCAGATGGCATCTGACTCTATGCTCAGCAGGAAGCCTGCTTTCTAATCTCTCTGCCTGCCTCTCTGCCTACTTGTGATCTGTCTCTCATGTCAAATAAATAAAATCTTTAAAAGAGAAAAAAATATATAATAAAAAAGTATCACCTTCATAATCTTAAAATGGGGAATATGTTATTAAACATAACCAAAAGCCCAAAAGACAAAAACTAAGGGGTGCCTGAGTGGCTCAGTCATTTAAGTGTCTACCTTCAGTTCTGGTCAAAATCCTGGGATCCTGGGATCAAGCACTGGCAGGGTGGGGAGCTTCCTGCTCCCAAGGGAGTCTGCTTGTCTCTCTCCTTTTGCCTCTTCTAACCTCCCCTACTCATGCTTTCACTTGTTCACAGGCTCTCTCTCTTTCTCAAATAAATAAATAAAATCTTAAAAAAAGCAAAAAGCTGGGATGCCTGGGTGGCTCAGTTGGTTAAGCTGCTGCCTTTGGCTCAGGTCGTGATCCCAGGGTCCTGGGATCGAGTCCCACATCGGGCTCCTTGCTCAGCAGGGAGCCTGCTTCTCCCTCTGCCTCTGCCTGCCACTCTGCCTGCTTGTGCTCTCTCTCCCTCTCTCTCTCTCTGACAAATAAATAAATAAAATCTTTAAAAAAAAAACAAAAAAAGCAAAAAGCTGAAAAATGATAAATCTGATATCACAAAAATGAAAATACTTGTTATGCAAAACAGACAAAACAAAAGAATAGCAAACTGACAGAAAATATATTTGACATATACCACATAGTATTAATTCAGTTTATTATGCAAAAAATTGTAAGTCAGAAAAAGTTATAAATAAAATGTTTTACAATCTAATAGAAAGGCAGACATTAAATTAAGAGCTGTAAAGTAGAATTCAAGAAATAAGAGTAATTAACAATTCATCATAGGTCTTAAATACAAAAAACAAACACTGATAGAACTTGAACTTCAAGTTCATGGTATTTAAAAGCTATGACAATTTTTGAATTACTCTTGTGCTTTGAATTCTAGTCCCAAATGTGCCATCATTGGTGCAGCTTAAGATAAGTCACTGTTCCATCCTTTGATGTCCTTAATCAATAAAATAACAGATAAGACTAGGTATTTTCTAGGGCTTTTTCCAAATCTAACATTCTATGACTTTAATTTGCAATATATACATATATTGCATATATATGTATGTATCATTTTGGGGGACATATTTCTCACAATTCTTTCTTCTTCTATTATTGTACAAATTGAATGAGGTGTATGAAACAGACATAATGCTAATCCTAGTGGTGAAAAACCTCTTCCTTATGAGAATTGATCTTAAATCTAAGCACAGACAGAAATGCTGTAGAATTGGCTTCTCATTGTGAGCCTGCGATCAGTTCTCATGTAGCTGCATGGGGACAGCACTTGTTATTGGAATAGGGATTAGTCTTTCCCTTAAAAAAGAACTGAAATTGAATTTCCTCCCTTACCTAGATATTATTAATCTCTTTTATATCATTACATAGTCTTTAACATATAATTTTGAATAACTAGATAGTATTACATTGTATGATTTTAGTATAGTTAAATTAACCAATTACCTTTTATTGTACATTTACATTCTTGCCAATCTTTTCAACATTAACATAATTAAATGTATTTTATCTCATGGCCATTTATTCTAGATAAAGTTGAAAAGCTTTGGAATTTTCTACAATTATTAGTAATTATCCTGTGGCAACTGACTATTTTATGCCAACCAAGGTTTTTAATTTAATTGTATAGACCATAGCAACCTGATAAACACTTCATTGATAGAGATCTTTTTATCATAGAACACTCAGTGATTTCTTAAGTTGTCTTACAGGATTGATTTAATTGCTCCAAATAGAAAATTTAAACAATGCCATGACCTTCTTGAGAGTTTATTTGCTGAAGATGTGATGAAGTTTAATCTTTATGCTCAAAAAAGCAATACAAATGGATTGTTTTTTTTGGGAGGGGAAATATTTTTGACATTTTGCTCCATTTACGTATAGTCATAACTGAAGAGTATGAATGTTTGAGAATTTACATTTGTTTTAATACCTTATACGTTTCAACATTTGAAAATTTTAAGTAAAAAAAAATGTGAAAAAAATGCCCACTTAGATTAAAAGTAATTATTCCTTAAAAAAAAAAAATGAAGTTATTTGGGAATATAGACCCAGCCTTAAAAACTACCCTATTACAACCCAAATCACTTCAGAAAATAAACTTAAAATTCCACTTACTCTAAGTGTTTCTAAAAGAATAATTGTTATTCACCAAATCACCTCTGTAATATGATTATTCTTATTACTTTGATAAATATTTTTGAAAGTTAACAGATATGCTAAACAAAAGTCAAGTGTGATAGACCATTCAAATGATCTAAATGTTGATCAGAATTATTGTGGTCTACCTGATCATCCTGATTATTTTGTGAAATCAACTTTTAATACAAGAAATGTGTTGGGGTGTCTGGGTGGCTCAATTCTTAAGCTTCTTCCTTCAGCTCAGGTCATGATCCCAGGGCCCTGGGATTGAGCCCTGCATCAGGCTCCCTGCTTGGCCGGAAGCCTGCTTCTCCCTCTCCCACTCCCTCTCCCCTGGCTTGTGTTCCCTCTCTCAGTGTCTCTCTCTCTCTCTCTGTCAAATAAATAAATACAATGTTTTTTAAAAATGCCTTTGTGGCAACTCATCCATTATTTTAAAATACCAGCTATAAGTTTCAGAATGACACTTCATCTTAAATTTTAAAGGTGAGGCATAGATAAGAGGTCAAATAAGAAATTCTATAAAACTATCATTAATTTTCCAGAGGATTCTGTTTTAATATCCCAAGTATAATATCATTTAAAATAGTAAATCAATTGTTGCTGAATACAGGCTGGAGGAGTCTCCTTTTTACATTGAATATTACATAAGCTTATCACATGTTATATATATATTTCAAAACTCACTGGAATACTATTAACTAGCTTTATGCTATGCCACCAACAGCAACAAAAAGGACACATCAAAGACATGAATCCCCACTTTCAGAACGATGCAGTAAAGAAAGCTGAAAGTAAGGAATGTTCTTAATGAGTTATGACAGAGTGATGGCTGGCCTTTCCTTTTCCTCTTCAGCAGACTTTTCAGTTATAGCTCTGAACTTGTGACTATTTCTCAAAACCTTTTTTTAATTCGATTCATTTAATTCGATTCATTTAATTCGATTGCAAACCTGCCTAGATCCTACCACTGTACTAAAATTAGCAGCTTAGATTTCATATTGTTTCCTCATATTCATAAACTACTGTGTCTTTCTGCAGCATTTGACACAACAGAGCATACTCAACGTTGACTCACATAAAGCCAATCTGTTCTATTTCTTCTCCTCTCTACTGAACTACTCCTTTACCCTCTTTTTTCCTGGGTTCTTCACCTGATGCTTCTTAGCTTTCTGACATAGCCTCTATTCTTTTTCTTCTTCTACACATATGCATATCCATTGTTTATTGAATCTCAGACATAGCCATTGCTATTATAGTTCTCCACCTGAATATTAAATATGTACTTATACAATCATATCAAACTGAAATTATTAGTTTTCATATATCCCCTGACCAACCTTTCCCAGTTTCCTTAATTTTTAAGAACCATGTTTTGGTATTGTATCTGTCACTGTAAAACCCACAACAGGTATGTTTTCTCTTATGCTATCATCTAGGAATTTTGTAGTTTTGCATTTTACATGTAGCCTTATAATCCGTTTTGATTTATTTTTGTGAAAGTTCTAATGTCTGTATCTAGAATTTTTTTGCTTAGTACATAGTTTTCATTTCTTTTCTTTTTCTAAAGATTTTATTTATTTATTTGACACAGAGAGCGAGATCACAAGTAGGCAGAGAGGCAAGCAGAGAGAGAGGGGGATGCAGGCTCCCCATCAAGCAGAGAGCCTGATGCAGGGCTCAGTCCCAGGACCCTGAGATCATGACCTGAGCCAAAGGCAGAGGCTTTAACCCACTGAGCCACCCAGGCGCCCCTGCCATAGTTTTCTTAGTTGTTCCAGTAGCGTTAGTTGAGAAAAACAACAACAACAACAACAACAACAACAACAACAACAACAGCAACAACTATCCTTTCTGCATTCAGTTGTCTTTGATCCTTTGTCAAAGACCACTTGGCTACCACTTGGGTTTTCTATTCCATTCCATCGATCTGTTTGTCTATTTTTTTTCCCACCAATATCACACTAAGTTTCTGAAGCTTTACTGTAACAAGGAAGTCTTGAAATCTAAACTGACTTTATCCTTCAATATTGTGTTAGTTATACTGGGTCTTTTGTCCTTCAACATGTATATTTTTAACCATGACATCAACATATATCCATTCTTTATTTTCTTCTCTTTCTCTACCTACCACCGTCACCATCATCATATTGTGGACACAGCCATCTCTTCTGCTGAAGTTCCTCTTCCTCATAAAATCTGCTCTCTTATGTGTCATCACTGGCACTGTTTTCTTTCAAATCCTTACCTTTACCTATAATAAGACATTCTCCTCAGAAGTGTTTTTGCTATCAACCTCTTTCCTTTGTAGTTCACCTTCATGTTGTTGTCAAAGTTGTCTTTTTTGGAAATTGAGATAATATTTATCTCAATTAACAACATTTAAGGATATTCAGATAGTCTTAAATATTCAATGAGTTTTAAAAAATACATATTCTGGCATTCCTGGGTGGCTCAGTTGGTTAAATGTCTGCTTTTGGCTCAGGTCATGATACCAGGGTCTTAGGATAGAGCCCCACATAGGGCTCTCTACTCGGTGGGGAGTCTGCTTCTCTTTCCCTCTCACTCTCCCAAATAAATAAATAAAACCATAAAAAATTAAAAAAATACATATTCTTTGTAACCATGATGCTAATCAAGATTTGGAAAATTTTAATCTCTCGAGAAAACTTCCTCAAGCCGAAGTCTAATCAATCCCATCCTGCCCAAAAATCAATACTGTGGTTTATATAATAATAGACTAGTTTGGGGGCGCCTGGGTGGCTCAGCGGGTTAAAGCCTCTGCCTTCAGCTCAGGTCATGATCTCAGGGTCCTGGGATCGAGTCCCGCATCGGGCTCTCTGCTCGGAGGGGAGACTGCTTCCCCCTGCCTCTCTGCCTACTTGTGATCTCTCTCCTCTCTGTTGAAAAAAAAAAAAAACAAAAACAATAAATAATAGACTAGTTTGACCTTTTTCTTAACTTCATATAAATGGCTTTAGACCTGTAGATATTCTTCTGTGGATTTTTTGTTCAGCATAATATTTTTGAGATTCATTCATATTGTTGTTTTTAAAAGTAGGTCATTACTTTTTATTAATGAGTAGTATTCTATTTTATCAATACATCAAAATTTGTTTATCTGCTCTGCTATTGATAGACATTTGGGTTAATTCTGCTTTTTGGCTATTATGAATGAAGTCACTGTGAAAATTCTTAGGGATTTTTTTTTTTTGCAAACATACGTTGACATTTCTCTTGGAGTAAATTCCTGGGTCATGTTATATATTTTTAACACTGTCAAAAGCTGCCAAACTCTTTTCCAAAGTGTACATTTTATACTTTAACCAGAATTGTTTGAGTGCTTCATATCCTTCACACCTTTTCATGTCATTAGTCCTTTTAGTTTTTGACATCTGGTGGGTGTTTAATGGTATCTTGCTGTGGATGTCAGGATGAGAACTTAGAAATTAAATTAGTTCATACCATCCCTCTTTCAACATTTCTGGTGACTTCGCAGCTTTCTCCTGGCTTACAAAATAAACTCTGCACTACTCAACATCATAGCAGGGTTCTCACATGTTCCCAGGATATACTGCCATGTGTCTGCACCACGAATCTCATCTCTGTCTGCTTCCTCATTGCCAATCTTATACTCAGGTTAAAGTATTTCTGAACACACAGTTCCCTCTGTGCTTTTGTGTATGTTGGTTATTTCCCATTGAAGACCCTCCCATTAATACTGTCTAGGAAAATAATTTTCATTTGACCAGCTTATATGGCCTCTTGCTCTGGAAACTTCCTCTATTCCTCTATGCAAATCTAAATGCTCCTCCTCTGTGCTTCCAGAATATATCGTGTCTTATGTTCATGTTTTTATTTGATCTTTTATGGTTTACTTTAATTATTTTTTCATGTCAATATATTTCTTAGAAGACTGTAATCCCTAATCCACAATACATGAATAATTTAACATTGCACCCTAAGCTTCAGAATTGTACCTATCAGTTAAAACTATTTAAGTGAAAGAAGGAGTGACATGCTTACTATCTTCTTAGGATTTATTATAGGGAGCATGTCTCTGTGATTCACAAAGAATGGAGAACAAAACATTTATGTTCACATGAATGACTTGAGATTTTGCTCTATAGTCAATGCAAGAAAAGTTCATTCCTTAAAAATTTTTAATTTTCTTAAAGGACTCTAAATGTTTGCCTTAGATTTAGATCAAAGTAGACATTGGCTCACTTAAAGTGGACTTTATTATAACTTATACAACTCAATACACACAAACACACACACAAAACAAGTAATCCAATTTAAAAATGGACAGACATTTCTCCAAGGAGACATACAGATGGACAACAGATACATCAAAAGGTTCTCAACATCACTCATTATCTGGGAAATGCAAAATCAAAACCACGATGAGATATCACCTCATACTTCTCAGAATGGATTAAATAAAAAACACAAAAAACAACAAGTGTTGACCAAAATGTGGAGTAAAAGGAAGTTGATGCACTGTTGGTGGAAATGCAAACTGGTGCAGCCACTCGAAAACTATATGGAGTTTCCTCAAAAAGTTAAAACCAGAACTACCCAATGATCTAGCAATTGTACTACTAGGTATTTACCCAAAGAATACAAAAAATACTGACTCAAAGGGACATATGCACCTCGATGTTTATAGTAGCAGTATCAACAATAGCTAAGTTATGAAAAGAACCCAAATTGTACATCAAGTGACAACTGGATAAAGAAGTTGAGATATACACACAAACACACACACACACACACACACAGGAATATTATTCAGCCAAAATATTTCATTTCAAAAAGAATGAAATCTTGACATTTGCAAAAAAGTGGTTTGGAGCTAGAGTGTATTCTACTAAATGAAATAAATCAGTCAGACAAAAGACAAATACCATATGATTTCACTCATATGTAGTATTTAAGAAACAAAATAAATGAACGTAGGGGAAAAAAAAACAAAACGAGAGAAGCAAACCATAAAACAGACTCTTAACTATAGAGAACAAACTGAGGGTTGCTGGAGGAGAGATGGGTAGGGGATGGACTAAATGGGTGACGGGTATTAAGGAAGTCATTTTTGATGAGCACTGGGTGTTATATGCAAGTGATGAATCACTAAATTCTACTCCTGAAACTAATATTACACTATATGTCAACTAACCAGAATTTAAATAAACACTTGGAAAAAAACTCACAAAAGAATATATGCTTTTGGGCGCCTGGGTGACTCAGTTGGTTGAGCAACTGCCTCCGGCTCAGGTCATGATCCTTGGGTTCCGGGATCGAGTCCCACATCGGGCTCCCAGCTCCGCGGGGAGTCTGCTTCTGCCTCTAACCTTCTCTCCTCTCATTCTCTCTCTCACTTTCTCCGTCTCTCAAATAAATAAATAAAATCTTTAAAAAAAAAAAAAAGAATATATGCTTTTATGTATGTTTATTTCAGCATTAGTTACAATAGCCAAATTATGGAAGCAGCTCATGTGTCCACTGATAGCTGAATGGATTAAAAAAAAGATGTGAGATTACATATTACTAGGCCATAAAAAATAATAAAATCTTGCCATTCCTAACAACATGGATGGATCTAGAGAATACAATATGAAACAAAATAAGTCATTCAGAGAAAGACAAATCCCATATGAACTTACTCATATGTGGAATTTAAGACACAAAACATTCAATAAACAAAGAGGGGAAAGAAATTAAAAACAACAACAACAATAACCCAGACTCTTAACTATAGAAAATAACCTGATTGACACAGGGGAAGTGTGTGAGATGATGGATAAAATAAATGAAGAGGATTAAGAGTACGCTTATTTTGATGAATGTGGAGTAATGTATGGAATTGTTGAATCACTATATTGTACACCTGAAACTAATATAAGACTGTCTGTTAACTATACTGGAATTAAAATTAAAAAATAATGTACTATTAATGTACACATGAATTTTAATTGAACCGCATTTAGTAAAATAATTGATAATCATTAAATTATGGATTTGAGATCTTGGGCTCTTCATATATTACATATGTTCAGTGAGATATATGTTTTTTTTTTTCAGGGTATTTGCAATATTTAAGCAACAAACTTTCTGATGTTTCTTGGAAATTTTAACTAATCCAATTTTCCTTATAAAATGTCATAGAAATTCCATTTCTTTTTGACCCTTATAAGGGTTAATGAGTAAAAAAACAAATAAAATGTATTTAAGATAAGAATATTGGTAAAGTATCAAAAATCTAGTAATCTGAGACAAGTTGATATCATGGGCTGCCTAAATCTTCTGTCACTTTTTCCTAACTGGTGATGACTTGTACCCCAAACAAATGCATCAAAATGCCAGATACTAGCTTTTCAAACCCAGTGACCTAGTCCTGACTGATGAGAGTTGAGAAATTTGAAGAAGATATTCATTCCTGAAAGAAAGAAATGTGTGGGTATAACTGTCCTATCAAACTGGCCAACCTGCCTCTACCTTGTAACACTGAATGAATTTTCTGAGAATGTGGTCCCTGGAAGCCATTTCATGATTATGAACTAGAGGATAAAAAGCCAATGTACTGTGTGTGTCTAGGCCACATCCCTCTTCTATAAGAACTTCTCTATACAAAGGGATGAAACTAATTCTAGATTTATAGGACAAGTTTTGGCTTTAGTCCATAGCTGACTGGAACTCTGACTCAAGTTGTAGCAGTCAGATTCTCCCCCACAGGAATTAGGAAATGGAATTGAGAAATTCCTGCCAGTCTGGGCTGAACACCAAAATGGAACTGTAAAAGCAGAGTTTGATGTTGAGGCTGCCAATTCAGTAAAAGTGGATTAGCAGAGAAAAAAAAAGATGTTTGAAAAAGATGTGCAAATCCTTACCCTGTTCTACTTTTGCTGTAGGGTTTATTTTCTTCTAACATAATATATAGTTTACTCAACATTACATTTACTGCTTATTGTTTGTCTCCTACAACTAGAAACTTAGTTCCAAGTCTGTCAAGACTTTTTTTTTCTCACTGAGAAGTACCAAGTGTTAGGAATAATTCTTGGCATATAGATAGTATCCAACTTTTAAATAAATTTCAAATTTGATTCATTCCAAAACAACAGATTCATTCCATGTGGTATGTAATTGTGTAGATTTATTGACCACTTTTTGCACAGCCTAAAAAATTCAAAATTATTTGAGTCTAAAAAGTTTTCAATAAAGAAAAAATTGTGACCATAAATGTAATGGAGCAATATGATAAATTTAGAATTGACTAGAAACTTACAAGTCAAGAAGTCAGCTCAATTCCAAAATGGGACATTCAGATTTACACATAATGAGCAAAACTAATGGAAAATGTCAGGTTAAAAATAATTGCAGTATCTTTTGATGTTAAATTGTTCTTTAGAACATACCAGAAGTCAAACATATCATTAGTGTCTTTGTGGCTTTGAATATTATTTAATTTGAAAGTGAAATTTGTTGAAGTAGCCATTGAGACAATATTGGTGAGAACATCAAAAACTTTGAATATTTCCTGTAATGTATCTGTAACTTGTGAGTCAGCCATTCTGGGTCTTTTTGGACCTAATCATAATGACAATCACCTAGATAGATGATAGATAGATAGATTAGATAGATAGATAGGCAAATATCTTGCTGTATTTCTTGACTTGATTACATTAAATATGGCCCCTAGCCTCTTATTATTAAACTCTTCTGGCTGGAATGTTGATACTTGATCTCTGAATATTGAAGGAAAGAGTACACATTTGAGCATAATAAATCAGCCAGTGGCAAGTCTGCTACTAAATAGCTGTGGGAATTTGGATAAGTCACTAAAAATCAAAAACAGTAGCACGAAGTCATATTTTGCAGAAATGTATGTGCTTTTGGTGGGCTTCACAAAGCAAACTGTTGTATGTTATATTTCTTTTTAGAATTTTCAATGTCAGAATCAATTCTGAGGAAGCAGATGTTCTTGCCAAATGACAATTTAGCAGAGCAGACCATAAACACACTAGGCAAATGCTTTTTAGCTTATTCAAGGCTTTCCCATAGATGTCCCTATTTAATCCAAACAACAAACCAGTGAGAAGTAGGGAAATTACTCCTATTAGCCCATTACAAAATTAAGGAGATGGAGGCTAATAAGCTTATAAGGCTCAAGTACTTTGCACAAATTTACAGCAGGTAATATACTCAAAAAATATTGCAACTGTCAAAAGAATACAACTCTCTCCCAATGCAGCAGCTTCAATTAGCAGCAAACATAACTCCCGTTGGTTCCACTCATTGTCATGCTCTCCTCTCCCCTCTCTGAAAGTCAACAGAGCAGGCAGAGCAATTTTCCTAAAGTATGTATTATGTCACTTCTGAACTTAAGACTCTTTAATAGGTTGCTATTGAAACTAGAATACTAATTGGAACAACCAACTCCTCTCCTTATGGCCTTCTGGTACATGCCTGCCAATCCTCCTTTTTCTCTCTGTTTTCTTCTCTCTTCCTGTCACTCACTGCACTTTATCTTAATCTCTGCTCCTCCAACATGTGATGCTTACAATAGTTCCAAGGCCTTTATGCTTATTTGTCTCCTTCAGAATTCTCTTCCACCAAATCTTTTCGTGGCTTCCTCCTTTTAAACATTTAATTCTCAAGAGAAATATCACTTCTATTACTCTCTTGTCCAAACAGTTATTGCCAGTGGCTCTCAGATTACCTTGTTGGTTTCCGTATTGAATCTATCTGTGCCTAAGATATCTTATTTTGTAAATGTTAATATTATATCCCAAAACCCTCAATGGGAAGATATTAACTTAATGACAGATTTTTTTTTCCTATTTTCTATTATATTTTTACTATTTAAGATGCAAAATAAGTGACCAATAAATGTGAATTACTAATGAAAATAAAGACAAAACCAATCTCTCTTAATTTTGTTTACCATCTCGTGTTAATCTGTGTTTTTCATGTTATTTCGTTCTCTCTGGTTTCCTTCCACACACCATTCACTGCTCTATTCAACCCGATCTGGCTTCTGTCCATATTCCACTGCTGGTCTCTCCCTGAGGTCACAAACAACATTGCGTCTTCATCTCTGACACCTCTGTGGCAGTTTATACAGTTTGCTACACCTTCGTTTACACATCTCTCCCCTTTGGATTTTCACTATACATGTGTAAAATTTTCCTTACATGAACATATGCCATTTCCTTTTTCTGGACAGTTCCTTTCAAGCCTCCAATCATCTTTCAAATGCTTCTGAAATCTCCCAAGGTCCTTTTGATATCTGTCCTTGTTTTCTCTCTTACCTTCCAAGTGCTCATTATACATGAAACCATCGCTTTTCTTATTATTTGTCTGTCTCATTCCCCTCTGGAATCTAAACTGCTTAAGGACAGGGAGGTTCTTTGCTAACTGTGTGTCCTTGGTGCCCAGTGTTTGACTCCAAATTGCAGAACTAAATATGTATCTCTTAGATAGGTAAAAACAAGATGATGTTACTATATAAAAGGGTGGAAATCCTCAAATCATTTTTGGATAACATCCTACACAGACTCAGTTTATGATATAGGTCAGCTTGGAACTTCAGTTAATATGGGTCAGCCCAAAGTGGACAGTAGAAAAGAGCAAAGTGCCCATAGAAGGGATATAGCAAAATCAAAGTACTTTACTACAGACAGTACACCATGCCATCCTTAGTTAGTACTCTTTCTAGTTTGTATAAACAGATGTAGCAGTGAGAAAAATACTCTTGATGACATTATAAATGTGATATATTAATGGAGTGAAAAAGAAAATCCTCAAATGGGCATCTAATCAATAAGGATTGTCAGAACATAGCTGTAAAAATAAGGGTAGGATTGCCTTACTCTTTTGTTAATAGCAATAACTTCTTAATGAATTGGAATAGAGATCTCTTTTATAGTCAACTCTGATTTTAAAAAGGATGCCTATTTTGGTGCTAGTTGGCTTTCTATGGAAAAATACTATCAAATAGGACATCGGGGTAAGTTCTGAAATTCATCTTCCTTATAGTGGATTAGCACAGCATTGGAAATTACTGACAACCTAACAGGGGATGCTGTCAAATAAATGGTCTGTTTCACATGTAAGTGATGGGAAAATAGTGGCACAATCTTTAGAAAAGTATTGGCATTTATTATTAAAAATCTTAAAATTTTTACTGTCTTTGTGACAATGATTTCATTTGTGGGAGTGTACCCAAAGGAAGTAAAACAGCAACAGTGGCAAAATATTACACTTGAAAGTATATATTACAGTATGAATTATAGCTACGACTGGGTAGAAAAACCTAGTCAATAGCATAAGCAATACTTGTGCTTCACATGAAATGTAGACTTATCACTATACAATGATAACAACTAATTGAGAATTAGTATAATAGTACCAAATAATGGTACAATCGGGTATTATGCAACAATTGAAAGTATTTCCAAAGATTATAAAATAATATGAGATTTATTATATTTGGAAAAAATTTAAATCATACAAAAACAATAGCAGTAACAAGGAATCAAGATAAACTGTGTGATTCTAAGTTTATCAAAATTAATATGAAGAAAAAGGTGATAAAACAACAAAGATAGTACCAAGTAAAATGATAATAGGAATATGATCATTTTTTCTCTTTCTGATTTTCTATGTTTTAGGATTTCTTCTGAGTATTGTTGCTTGCTAAAAGGAAAAAAAATAACATACTTTAAAGAAAGATGGTAAGTCACCCACTTGCACAGAAGTTGTGTTGGAAAGAAAGAACTCAGCCAGCTGTTATATTCACTCGCATAAAAATCTAGTTTGATTTAACCCATCACTAATTTCTCAATGAATCCATGGGGGGAGTAGAAAACATAGGAAACAGAAATACATGCATTTCCCATTAGCATGTCTAAAAAATACTTTCCTAAATATTGCAGATGTGTGACAATGTGAAAAAGTTTATTAGACAATTGTATTTTTTTGAGAATTGTATTCTTAAAAAATACACTTTTTTTTTTTTAGGAAAATGGATTGGGAAGGATGATGAGAAGGATGACTTGTAAAAGAAGATAGATAAAGGAGGAACTGAAGAAAGGTAAAAGGAATTAAGAACGAAAAAAGAGGAAAGGAAAATAGAAAGGAAGTAGATACTTTAGGCTAAAATCTTGATTTATTATACAGAGAGTGTACAGTTATACAAATCACATTTGCTCGATGTAATTTATCATTCCTTGCACATGTGCATTATTCAGAATTCCAGATATGAATCAATAGATTGTATCATGAAGAACAACTGTTTATTGCTTCCTAATGCATTGAGCATTCTCCAATCTTCTCAATTTTGTTTTCACCTTCCATTTGTGTTATATCATATTTCTGCAAAACAGAGAATCATTTTGACTATGATATAGATATATTCTATAGTAATATTAGTAAAACTTGGATTTTCTCTTCAGAAGATCAAGTTTTCTTTAAGAAATCCATGCAACTATAGTGAAATTTATTTAACCAGAAGCAAATCATGATAAGCATAACTATCTCGAGTGTCTACTATCTTAAAATTTAAGATTTAAAATTTAGTGTCATTCTAAAGCCTGAGACTTGTGGTCACCTGCACAGAAACATATTTTTGGTAGCTATGACATCATGGTAAAAAATCACTGGGGTTTGAGAAAACCTGAGTTCCAATTCCAAGCCTGTCCCTAATATGAGTGGTGGACCTTTGACAAATGACTTCGCTTCTGGGAAAGGAAGCTCATCAAATATTGTTGAAATTTGATGATTAAATCCAGTGTCAAAGTGAGTAGTTGGTCTAAGAGTTAATGGTAACATTAAAATCTATTTAATACAAATTTATATCTAAAATTACAACCACGATATGATGATATCTGGCATTAATTCTAAAAGGTAAATCTCCATATAATGGGGAGAAACCATAAAAGAGCTTCACAATAGCTGGTTATGATAAGAACTGTCATATCTTTAGGGTTGATTTAACAGTCATTTTCGAAACTCGTATAACTTTGTTGGGATAAGCTTGTCTAGATCCTGCCAATTTCTTGAATACACTATAATATAAACTAATATAATATTTTGTATTTATATTTTGACAGTCATTGAAATCTTAGAATATGTGTCACCATGTAACCTGATATTTGAGAACTCAATGACTAAGCACTTTTGCTTCATTTATGGATTGTTTTGATCCTTTATTACTTGAATAAACTGACACTGAATGCTTATTATAGTGGATAAAAATATGATCAAAGGTAGTTATTAAAATCATAGATATTCGAGACAGAAGGAGCTTACAAATTAATCTAATTTTTTTAATTTTGCCATAGAATAATGGAGAACCCCAGAGGTTACCTGATCCACTCACAGCTGCACAACTATTAAAATAACACAGCCAAAAATATAGCTAAGTTTTCCAATTGTTAGGGTTCCTTTTGTTAGTCCTGGCAAATTTTAACTACTCTAAGCTCTTCTCTATGTATTATTGATATTTTCTTTGAAAAAAAATATGATTATACTTATGATCCATAATTTTTTCATCTATTAGAATAGCTTTAATCAGAATCTTTTATTTGAAACATTTGAAGTCTAACTAAATCATCTTAAATTGCGGTATAATACTACACCAATGGATATGACATTTATTGTTCATCTTGGGGTCTCCTTATCCTCTTCACATGGAAAGTAACAAAATTATAATT
>CM052800.1:138133947-138166900 GCA_028533885.1 Nasua narica | reverse complement strand
ACCACAGTGTTCCATTAAGACTTATGTCCAAAATGGATGGCTGGGAGAGGTTGTGTTTTAGATTCTTAAATTGATTTTCTTTCTTCTACTCTCCTACATTATCTTATTTTGTATTTATACCTTTATTATTATGATGGATGACTCAAGGAGAAATATGTACTACATATATAACATTCATATCAATGAAACTCTTTGCATTTCTCAAAGCATTCATCATTATTTATTTATATATTATTATAGGTTATTTACTTCCTGGCATTAATGTTTGAAAAGAAATCTGCTAGAATATATATTCTTATTATTAGTCATTGTTATCTCAGTAAATAACTGCAATAACTGGGAGACGAAAACACAAAGGTTATCGTGACCTTACCACAATGCATACAGGTGGTCTACTTTATCATTGTCATTCCTGCAGGTGACAACTGTGACAGAAACTGCTGACCTAAGGAATCGTTGAACAGCATGGGGTTTAGAGAACTCTGCAACCTAACCGTATAATGAGAATGGTAGAGTTCATACCCTTTTATCATCCTAAAAAAATATCAGGGAACTAAAGACATCCACAAAAATGAAGACCTTATAGAAATAACTCATGGGAACTAAAGACAAACCTAAGTAACAGTTCACGGAATGCCTTTTTAAGTAAACACAACATATCAAACATCTAAAACTATAAAATAATTGGGCTATGATGTATTTTTTCAATACAGAACTAAATAGTTCTTTTTAAAAGAGAATCAGAGAAATGTTTACAAAGACATCTAACAAAATATATATAAGATATCTATAAAGATAAAATTTTTATACTTTATTTGAAAAAATTAAAGAATATCTTAAGAAATGTAATTATATATATATATGAATAATAAGACTCAGCCTATCGGTTCTCTCTAATTTATCTATGGGTTCAGTGTAATCACAATCAAAATCCCAGTCTCTCTGTGTGTGTGTGTGTGTGTGTGTGTGTGTGTGTGTGTGTGTGTGAACTGCAAGCTAAGGTTACTTCAGCAAGATGCAAGATGGAGGGCTAGAAGGAACCAATGATAGTCTCCCATGTAAAAGCAATAAAAAAAGACTGTAATAAACCAATGAAAGTAGTTCATGGGAAGACCAAAGCTATAACAAAGAAGCAGCAGAAATCCTGAGGAATTCAAAAACTGATGATGACTACCTAAAACAAAACGAAACAACAACAACAAATCCCGTAGGAAGCATATTGCCTATGTCATCCTTTATCCCAGTCCAGAGCAGCATGGTGCCAAGAAGTATAATTTGGAGGGATTTCACCTTACTATGAAAAAGAGAGCAGGAGATTCCCAGCAAGCTTCACTCCATGGATATCTTAGCTTTTGCTTTGAGGACCTCCACATCTTCACTGATGCCGAACACAGCTGACAGAGCTGCCCTGAGTTTCCGCTACTATGTTTCCTCCCTGGGGCTGGAGATGTTACTATAGTGAGACCTGGGCCCAGGTTCTCTAATCACTGCTTTGCCCTGCTGTCTGGGATTGGGCTTCCAATAGTCACAACATCTTGTCATCTGAGATACCAGAACTAATGCTGCTCTGCACCCCACCGTTAGGTCCCAAGTCTTCGTTGTGAACTTTATTACCAACACCGAGGTGCCAATGTTTGGCACTCTGCCCCAGAGTCCTAAGTTGGGGCTTTGACCCACCATAACCACAATGTTGCTGCTGCTGCTATGCACCCCAACCCCAGGGCCAAAGTCCTGGCTTTGATCCATCATCCCTGGGACTTTGCTGCCGCATTTCTGTGCCTCGCTCCAGGATTCTTAGTGGAGCCTGCCAGCTGCCATCCCTGGGTAAGCTGCTGCTGGTCTTTAAGCCACTACCCAGGGTGTGCTGCTGTTCCACCCTGCCTCCTAGGCTCAAGCCAAAAATCATATAATCCAATTAAATGAGCGAAAGACCTAATCAACATTTTTCCAAGGAAGATATGTAAATGGCCAATAAGTACACAAAAGGTGCTCAACAGCACTAATCATCGGGGAAATGCAAATCAAAGTCATGGTAAGGTGACTTTGACACCTCATACCTGTCAGAAAGGTTATTGTCAAAACAAGAGGTAACAAATGTTGGTGAGGACGTGGAAAAAAGGGAACCCTTGTGCATATTCATGGGGAAGTAAATTGGTATATCCATTAAGAAAATAGTATGGAGGGGCGCCTGGGTGGCTCAGTTGGCTAAAGCCTCTGCCTTGGGCTCAGGTCATGATCTCAGGGTTCTGGGATTGAGCCCCGCACTGGGCTCTCTGCTCAGCAGGGGGCCTGCTTCCCCCTCTCTCTCTGCCTGCCTCTCTGCCTACTTGTGATCTCTCTCTCTCTGTCAAATAAATAAATAAAATCTAAAAAAAAAAGAAAAAGAAAATAGTATGGAGGTTTCCCAAAACTTAAATATAAAACGACCATATAATTCAGCAATCCCACTTCTGAGTACATATCCATAAACAAACAAAAAAACAACAACATGAAGAGAGAATATCAAACAGATGTTAACATTATTCACAATAGCCAAGATATGCAAACAACCCAAATGTCCCTTAATGGATGAATGGATTAAAAAATGATGTATATCCATGTAGATATATATAAATATATTCACATACACAGTTTCATTAAAGCAGAGAATAGAATGGTGGTTATCAGGAGCTGGGGTGAAAGGGAAATGGGTAGATCTAGATTAAAGTGTATAAACTTTCAGTTATAAGAAATGTAAGTCCTGAGGATCTAATAAACAGCATGGTGACTATGGTTAATAATACAATATTATACACTTGAAAATTGCTAAGAATAGCTCTTAAGCATTCTAACCACAAATTAAACATAAAGATTTAACCATATTAGCTGATGTTTGTGTCAATTATCTTGATCTTGGTAATCATTCCATAATGTATATGCATATCAAATCATCACAATGTACACTTTGAATAGATACAATTTATAATTATATTGGTCAATTAGTTCTCAATAAAGATAGAAAAAAATAAACTGACAAGCTGATTCTGACATTTATATTAAGAAATAAATGTCTAAGAACCATCAATGCAGCCTAAAGAACAAAATTGGAGATCTTATAGTGGCATTTCAAAACCTATATAAAGGAATACTAATTAAAACAGCACTGTCTTGTTACACAGATGAAAAATAGATCAATGGAACAGAATGGATTTGAAACAGAGTCCTACATATATAAAGACGCTAAATGGTTGACAAGAGTGACACTGTAAAATAGTGAGAAAAGACAGTCTTTTTTTTTAACACAGTCTTTCTATAAATGAATTTGTCTTTTAGAAATTCATATTTCAAAACCAGTATTGACTGAATTCTCACAATTCAGAAAATAAAGTGCCAGTATATTGCTGGTCTAAATGTAAAAGATAAACAAAGTTTGTAGAAGATCATATGGGATAAAACTTCATGACCTGGAATATGTTAAGACTTTTTAATTTTTTTTATTTTTAACATATAATGTATTATTTGCCCCAGGGGTACATGTCTGTGAATCATCAGGCTTACATATTTCACAGCACTCACCATAGCACATACCCTCTCCAATGTCCACAACCCAGTCACCCAACCCCACCCCTTCTACCCCCCAGAAACCCTTAGTTTGTTTCATGAGTTTGGGAGTCTCTTACGGTTTGTCAAGACTTTTTAAACATAATTTAAAAATGCAAATTTTAAAGGAATAAATGTTATAATAATTGTGTTATTATTAAGGATTTCTGTCAATGGTGAGCCTCTGGGGTAGCTCAGTTCAGTAAGCATCTGCCTTTGGCTCACGTCATGATCCCAGGGTCCTGGGATCAAGATCCTCATGGAGCTCCCAGCTCAGCAGGGAGTCTGTTTCTCCCTCTGCCTGCCGCTCCCAATGTTTGTGTTCTCTCTCTCTCAAATAAATAAATAAAATATTTTTAAAATAGAATTACTCTCAAAGGTCACAAAGCAAAGGTGAAATGCAAAAACCACAGAATAGGGGAAGATATTTGCAATACATATATCAGATAAAAGACTCACATTCAGAATATATAGAGAACTACTACCATTCATAGAGAAGAAAAATCTGTGGAAAATAAACAAATTATTTAAACAGACACTTTACTAAGTGGAATATATATCTGATCAATAAACATGTAAAAGATGTTTAAATTCATTTGCTTTAGAGATACATAAATTAAAGCCACCACACACATTTTAATAATTGAAATGAGAACTTATAACTATTTCAAGTATTGGTGAGAATGTCAAGCAACCAGAAGTCTCCAGCACTGCTTGTGGGAATATACATGGTACAACTACTTTGAAAATCTAGCACTGTTTTCTAAAACTGAACATAGACATAATTTTGACCCAGTGATTCCTGTTGTAGTTATAAGGCACAATCCCAAAAGAAATTCATAATATATTTATCAGGCATCACATACAAGAACGTTTATAGTACCATGATTAGTAATATACTAAATCTTGAAATTTACCGATACCCATCAGATGTCATCAAGTATAGATCGGATAAATACATTTTGTTATATTCACACATATTTAACAATAAGAATGAAAGCTCGTCAACTGTGTACAGCAATATGGCTGCTTTATAAACATAATTTTTAGTAAAAGGAAAAAGACATAAAAGAGGAAATCCTGTATTGGTTTATTTATTTAAAATATACAGCAGACTTAGAAATTCAAGTAGTGGCTACCCTTGAAGGAGAGCTGTATACTTCAAGGGGGTTCAGTGGAGGCCTCTATGGTAATAAAAGTGTTTTCTTTTGGGGGGGGTACGAAATCACTTTATTTGAAGGAGTGGTACAAATGAAAGAAGTTATGGCTACACTTGAAGGAGAGCTGTATATTTAAAGGGAGTTCAGTGGAGGCCTCTAAGGTAATAAAAGTGTTTTCTATCTGGATTTAGGTTCTGGTTACACAGATAAGCTCATTTATTGTAAATTCATTAAATTGTATATGCATGAGTTTATACCTTTTTCATGTATGGATGTATGTTTTATATTATTTTTTAAAAGATCAGAAGAATTTCTCTAAAGTGTATTTAGAGTGTAAGTCAACATGCAATTTAAAAAAATGTGCACATATGGCTTCAAGATAACTTATATTGTGTAATGTGAACTGTAGCTACATGAAATAAAGTAAATGGATAACAAGGCAGTCCAAACTGAAATGTTCCTCAAGGCAGATAGAAATATCTCATGCATGAGAAGTGCCCCAAATTTGAGATGTGCAACATTGTCTTCTCCTTTCCTCTTGCACCTGCTTGTTGTTCCCCGGGCCTTATTTCTGTAATGGCAAAATTCTTCCAGTCAGCATCATTGACCCTTCCTCCTCCCTTTTGAAATATTACTGTATAATATTAGGTTCTCTTCCTTTGACAGTGAGTTAGTTGTAAAGTTCTGTCAACTCTGTCATACAATATCATACTCTTACCCCTTTTGTCTTGCTTCAAATCTCATTATAACGATCTTTTATCTTGCCTCAACTATCACTGCCAGATTATATTTTCTGAAGCATAGATTTAATAAATCATCCCTCCCATAAAACAAAACTAAAACAATTTTTTTGATTATTACCTTCTATGGGGAAAACCTTAATCAATTTGAATGTTTGCTATATCAGAGTGAGCTTCTATCTTTCCCATGACTGCCTTCTCTATGCTTATTCTTCCATCTGGGAAATTCTTCTACCCAATGCCCACGACCATATGACTAAATTTCCATTATTTCATAATTTGTATACCATCCAGCAACACTCTCACAAGTCCATGTTCTTTACACTAATCTTATGCCAATTTTCTTCTCTTTTGACACATACCTCATTCTGCCTTTTTCTGCTACTTATTTACACATGTGAACTTCTAGATTGGCATATATTAAGAGATAAGGAAAGATTCCTGATTTTCAAAATCTTAGTCTAGAATACCCCCTTTTTTGGCCTCAAACTGCATCATATATCCCTGATTTTGTAGAACCTCGATTTCTTCTCCGGACTAGATATTTTAAGTTCTTTTATATTTATTTTTCTGTTTAATCATTACACCGATTATTTGCCTTTATCTTCCTAGCCATTAACTTTGGATCTTCTATAATTCACCCGTTACCCTCACAATATATGCTTTCAATTGAATGCATATCATTTTATATCGTAATATGTTTGCATCTTATATTTTGATCTAAGCAATTAATTGAAATATAGAATAGGACAGGGCCAGAGACATACCTCTTACCTTCTATCCAGTTCTATTCCGTATTGTTAAGAAATGTCCTTTGGATAAATCTATAATTAACTACAAACCTTCCAACATGCACAATAGCTATTCATTCATGCAAAAAATACAATAAATGTAGCAGAGTATGTTTATATCAATTCTCTATTTTTTCATCAAAAATATGGAAAAGAGAAAAGTGATTATCATTGTGGTCTTAACGAATAGTGTTTAGAATCTAGTTATTTTTTGCTAAATAACCCCACAAATCATCTAAATAATAATACATATTATAGTAGAATATGAATATATAGACTGATATAAATCTTAGCAATTATGTCTGATCTTTATAAATTTTTCCTTTGGAAACTCATGATATTTGGCTATATTGAATCCTCTGTCAATTCTGTCATGTCATATGAGTGCTCAAATACATTGCTGTGTCTCAACCCAAGATCATTTTTGCAAACCTTTGTTCCTGTGATTTAACTCACCTTGGCCAGGAGACCTAAATTGTTTAAAGGGATGTGGTGAACTCTAATCAGATCTTCCTCACCAATCCAAATCCAAAATTTGGATTTTAATTCCAAACCTGTTTGTATATATTGTTTTGTTCTTTCTGATTGAAGATTAACTCTTTCAACGGAAAGTAGAGAAGTTAAAGAGAAATGTGAATTTTTTTTATTTCCTGTCATCTGTTAACATATTGGCTATCTACTAGAGTTATGCATTTCTTTCATGTTTCAAGCAGAACTGAAAAAAAATGTCTTTAGTTCATTATTCATAATTCATGCTGAATAATTCTGAGAAAATTAATATGGGTTTATTTTAATTTTTTATTTTTATACATTTATTTACTTTAGGCAAAGAGGGGGAAAGAGATAGGGACAGTGAATGGAAGAACACAGATAAAACTAGAGAGGTGACATGAAGCTATTTTGGGTTTATTTTAGTATTTTATAATTACTCTTGTTTCTAGCTACCTCATCATTCTCTGTTTTTTCAGTCTGTAATTTCATAAAGTAACCTGGCTACTCTATTGATTTCTTTAAATACCGCCACATTTTATTTCAGATTTCATCTATTCATTTATTTGAAAGAGAAGAAGCAAGTATGACCAGAGGGAGAGGGAAGGAATCTCAACCTGATTCCATCCTGAGAATGGATCCTGATGTGGGGCTTGATCCCACAACCCTGAGATCATGAGCCAAAATCAAGAGTCAGATGCTTAACCCCAGGCAACCAACTTTCATATTTTTTAATCAAGATTTTGGTTATTTAAAATTCAGACATATTACTCTACAACTTTTCATTAGTCACATTCCTTTTAAAGGTTTGTGTAAACATATACTTTTTATGTTTTGAAATTTTGTTTTATAAAAATTTTGTTTCTTAAAAATGTTTTGTAGTTCAGGCGCCTGGGTGGCTCTGTTGGTTGGGCGGCTGTCTTCGGCTCAGGTGGTGATCCCGGAGTCCTGGGATCGAGTCCCGCGTTGGGCTCCCAGCTCCATGGGGAGTTTGCTTCTCCCTCTGACCTTCTCCCCTGTCATGCTCTCTCTCACTGTCTCTATCTCAAAAAAAAAAAAAATTCTTAAAAAAAAATGTTTTGTAGTTCAATGATAAGTTATTAACATGGAATAAAGAAATATGGTCAGAACACAGGTCATGACCTTATGTGAAATCCTGGGATTGGGAAAGAGATAGATAGCCTGGCACTAATGCATCTCTGAGAAAGTTTCATTTAATTCTTCTAGGCACTCTTCCTAGTGATTAGAATATATCAAAAAACAAGATAGACAAGTTTCCGCTCTCACGAAACTTAAATTTTGGTGTCCTGAAGAGAAGAACATGAAAAAAAAATTTTATAGAAACAAGAGTGTGTTTTTGTGTTAACTCATCTCTTTAAAATTTAACAGAGAAGCATACTTTATAACTAACTTATTCATAAATATTCATAAATATCAAAATTTATAGGATATGTCCTGAACTGTTAATCAAAGACTATGTATTTTGGTCAAATATAAAGTTTTCAGTTATTGATGTTTGGTTATTATTATTATCCAATGATTGAGTTTTTTTTAGTTCAATTAGGTCTAGATGAATAAATCACAATATCTTTTAAATATCACAATGGAAAAAATTGTATATATTATATATGCAAATATTATATGTATTGATTATATGTATTATCTATAACATATAAATTAAAAAGGAGACCAAAGGTAAACTTACAATTAAGATAGAAAATTTTCACTTCAGATAATTTTTGATCAACTGTGAAAACACTGTTTATGACAGAAAATGAATAAATATTTGTATAACTATATGCATTGGATCATTAAATTATTTATTATCCCTCCTGATTTATTTGACATAAATGATATATATTGATATGTTATTCATTAATACTTTAATTCATTTGCTTTTCTTGGGAAACTGGGAATTTTGGAATCTGAGATATAGCAATTAAAAATGAACAGGCTGAATAAAATATTCTCAAATGGTTGAGTGTAGGCTTTTACTTTTTCAGATATTTTTGCAATACATAAGGCTTTCCAGATGCTAAAATTATGCAAGCATGCATATGCCATGCATCCTTTGACATAATCAGAGTGATTTGATTTTTATTTAAATGTTATTAAATTTGATTAAAATTATCTAAGGCAATTTATTGCTCTGATAGCTCTAAGATCCTATTTGTTAAAATATACTTCTTCTGAGAAAGTAATTTAATTTTCAACCTGATAGTTCAGTTCATTAATTATTGTATCTTCAAAACTGAAGGATTTTTTGTAAACATGTGATGTGATCAAGTTCCTTGATCCTTTCATATCCTTTAAACAGCCTTTACATACTCTTATACACCTTACCTGAAGAAATATTTGTAGTCACAAATTATTCAGCTTTAAACTTATGTTTTTTAGTCATTTTCTGTTGAAGGCCAAAAGCATGCAGTTTGCTGAAATGTGAGCATTACGTTTTTTAAGAAAAACATAGTTTAATGTTTCTAGGACGCTGGAAGTTTCAGTCTAGAAAAAACTCAGAAAAGCTGTTACTAATATTTTTTTATTTATAATGATTGAGTTTAATTTTCATTTCAATTCATTGGGTATACCAGAACAATGATGATCTGTATTACATTTTATAAATCTCAGATAGATGATTTTGCCTGAAATTAAAGAAGTATGATTGTAGGGGCACCTGGGTGTCTCAGTGGGTTAAAGCCTCTGCCTTCAACTCAGGTCATGATCTCAGGGTCCTGGGATCAAGCCCCAGGCTCTCTACTCAGCAAGGAGCCTGCTTCCCCCTCTGCGTACCTCTCTGCGTACTTGTGATCTCTTTCTGTCTTAAAATAAATAAATAAAATCTTTTAAAAAAAGAAGTATGATTTTATATAATTTTAAATTACATATTAACCCATTATGAGAATGGTAAAATCACATTTGCTATTATAGTCAAAATTTTGTGATTTTTTCCCATTGCTTGATTTATTAATTTACTGATTATCAATTTTTTTTGGATATGATTATAATAGTGTTATTTGACAAAAGTATAAGTTAAAAATATAAATTAGAATAGCCAATTCTTGAAGACATAAATTGTCATAATGTATGCAAAATTTCATATTTATTAGAAAGTGATTAAATAATGAGCTTTTTATTCTAATTTAAATGCTTTGTTTTTATCTGACATTATAATTATATGTTTAATAACTAGGCTTTTGAAAAATATAATTAATATAAAATTATTTGACTGACACTTTATAAAGTAGGCTGCTTTCGGGTTTGGCCAATTATATAATATCTCTCATATAGTTGTATATAATTATGAAAACTCAAGTGCACAGGGTATTTTGAATTTCTACTTCATTTATGACAAACTCTTAATTTCTTATAGTTTGTATAAACAAAAGATTAATTTATTTCATTCTATAAAAGTCTCATGTATATATTACTAATGTGTGTGTGTGTATATATATTTATATTAATATAATTAAGTAATAACAATATTTTCATAGGAAATTTATTAATAAATGTATGCCACAAGTTTGATTTTCAGAATATCTACATCTCAGGGCTTGCATATTGGCTCATGAATACAGTCAGTGATGAAAGCTGGGATTCAGCAGTATTTCTTTCTCACCAAGTTTGATACAGTTTCTCACACTGCTGCTTGTCCAGCCTGTCAAGAACAGAGACCAGAGGTGAGACCTTGATATGATACAATTCCTTAAGAAGACCTGTTGGCCACTTAGTGTTAAGATGATTACATCAGAACTTTCTGCTCTGACGGTGTCTATAATTAGCCTTTACTAGATTGATAACTCAAATTGGATGTGGATTTGTCCTTTCTGCCTCTAATCCTCCTGCTTCACCGCTCTTGGAGTAATCTTACAGAATGGCTGATTTATTTCAATGGATTTCACAAAGGATTTGTTCAAGGCAATTTTATGAAATCCACCGAGTTTTCTACATCACTTTGATGTAGCCAAATAGAACATTAGGATACATTATTAAAAACTCAGCTAAGAAGTTAGCATTGGAATCATGCCATATTGGAGTGCACTATCCTCAAGGATGTAACATTTGCATTCATCCAATGGCAAACATTCTGAATCTACACCAGTAGAATGTGGAGGGATGTGTAAACTAAGGCTCTAGTAGATTAGGGAACCAGGCCAAAAGTTGGCATGTTTCCACCAGGGGGAGAGTCACATTCCTCAATCTTTCTTAGTCTTGAAACTTCAAGAGTACTGGTCATTTGTTTTGACAGTGATCTTTCAGTTGAATTTGTCTGATTTGTCCCAAGATTTGATTAAGGTTATTTTTGACAAAAATACCACAGAAGTGAAAATTCTATAATTTCATCTTGTCTAAGAGTAAGCAAGGTTGATATATCTTATTAATGATGATATTAACCTTAGTCCTTTGCAGAAGGTGGTGTCTGCTAGTTTCCCCACTGTAAAGTAACCATTTTCCCTTAGTAATCATAAATATCTTAGATACTAATACATTCTACAAATATCCTATTTCTTCTCAAACTTTTGCCCACTAATTGTAGCATGCATTATTGGATCTTGACAATGAAATAATTATTCTGTATTGTTCTAATGATAATTTTATATTTCCTTTATTCATTCTACTTTTGTGATTTCAAATTCTTCTGTATAGGAGAGCTATATCTCCTCATATATTTATTTAATTATTCAGTTATTCATTCATATTAGTATACATATGGATTTTTTGAATACAATTTATCCATCTTCTTACCCAAATTTTTCCAGTTTTGAAATTTGGGAAATCTCTCAGATTGGTTTCTCTGCCCTTTCAAAATTCCTCATTCTTTTTTTCATGGACTTTTAATTTTAGTATGGTTTTAAGTTAGCTGAAAAATTGTAATAGTTATCCTATTATTAAATCTTACTTGAGAACCAATATTGATACATTAGTATTAACTCTATACTGTATTGACATTTTCTTTATTTATACCAAATGCTCTTTTTATGTTCCAGGATCCCATTCAGGATATCCCATTACATTTAGTACTCATGTCTTAGATTCCTTGTGACCATGATTGTTTTGGTCTATCATGACTATGATTGTTTTGAGGGATATGATCATGTATTTTTTTAAAGTTCCCTCCGTTAGGATTTGTCTGATATTTTCCCTCATTATTGGATTGTATTTATGTGTTTTTGAGAGAAGACCACATAAAGTGCCATTTTGATTTTATATCAAGGTCACAGAGTATCAACGTAACTTTCATCATTGATGCTAACCTTAATCACCTAGCTAATTTTTTTGATCAGTTTCTTCCACTGCAAAGTTACTCTCTTAACCTCTTTCCACAGGTACTTTCTGGGACCAATTCCCAAAAATGCACAAACCACACCGAAGGAGTTGAGAGTTATACTCTATATCTTTTTTTTCCCCCAAATATGTTTATTGTATTTTTTCAGTGTTACAAGATTAATTATTCATGCACCACACCCAGTGCTCCATGCAATATGTGCCCTCCTCAATATCCACCACCAGGTTCGCCCAACCCTCCACCTCCTCCCCTCCAAAACCCTCAGTTTGTTGCTCAGAATCCACAGTCTCTCCTGGTTCATTGCCCTCTCCGATTTCCCCCCATTCACCCTTCCTTTCCTTCTCACAGAGTCCTCCGTGTTTTTCCTTCTGCTCCACTTGTAAGTGAGACCATAAGATAATTGACTCTCTGCTTGACTTATTTCACTCCACATAATCTCTTCCAGTCCTGTCCATGTTGATACAAAAGTTGGGTATTTATCCTTTCTGATGGAGGCATAATATTCCATTGTATATATGGACCATATCTTCTTTATCCATTCCTCTGTTGAAAAGCATCTTGGTTCTTTCCACAGTTTGTCAATTGTAGTCATTGCTGCCATGAACATTGGGGTACGTGGCCCTTCTTTGTACTGCATCTACTTCTTTGGGGTGAACTGTAGTCAGAGATACAGAAGGACACTACATCATTCTTAAAGGGTCTGTCCTCGAAGAAGATCTAACAATTGTAAGCATTTATGCCCCCAATATAGGAACAGCCAACTACATAAGCCAAGTGTTAATAAAAATAGTCATATTGCTATGAAAACATTAATAGTAGGAGATCTTAACATGCCACTCTCAGTAACAGACAGATCATCTAAACAGAAAATCAATAAAGAAAAAAGAACTTTGAATGACACATTGGACCAGATGGACATCATAGATATATACAGAACATTTCATCCTAAAACAACAGAATACTCATTCTTCTCGAGCACACATGTAAGTTTCTCCAGAATAGACCACATACTGGGTCACAAATCAGGACTCAACTGATACCAAAAGATTGAGATGATTTCCTACATATTCTCAGACCACAGTGCTTTGAAACTGGAACTCAACCACAAGAAAAAGTTTGGAAGGAATTCAAACACTTGGAGGCTAAAGACCAACCTGTTCAAGAAATGTTGGGATCAACCAGGAAATCAAAGATGAACTTAAACAATTCATGGACACCAATGAGAATGAAGACACCTTGGCCCAAAACCCATGGGACATGACAAAGGCGGTCCTAAGGGGAAAATACATTCCCATCCAAGCCTCACTCAAAAAAAAATTGAAAAATTCCAAATACACCAGCTCTCTTTACACCTTAAAGAACTGGAAAATCAACAACAAATTAAGCCAACTCACACACAAGAAGGGATATACTCTGTATCTTTGAGGGAGGAGTAGTTACATAAAGTTTTTTGGAATTCGTCTGCACAGATTTGTCACTTCTCTCCCATTTATTTATTCACTCATTTGATTTTAGTAGTTGGGAGTAAAGGAGTCATGGATATTTATTCTATATTTTGGGTTATAATGTAATACTGTTTCATTTTGTATCTCATAGTGCTCCAACTTTGGCCAGTGGGAACTCAATTGGTTTATGGGTGCCACGGACATTATAGGGTGTGTGTGCGTGTGTGTGTGGTGTGCGCGCGCGTGTGTGTGTATGGTGGCTGGGGGCATGTATTCTTTCTTTCTTTCTTTCTTTCTTTCTTTCTTTCTTTCTTTCTAGCATTTCTTTACTTTCTGTCACTATGTTTCAGGCACATCTCTACATTTCCTGCTGAGGCCTAGTATTATCTGTTTTTTCAAAAAGTACACTGAAAACATTCTCTGCCCTCTACTTTCACAAATATTTTTCCCAGCCTCATAGCTTCTCCATTCCCCTTATATAAGATTGGAAGTCTACAGGGCCTTAACAATAAAGAAATGCTCTTACCCTAGCTGGGATAAATTTCTGGGATAACCAGTGTGTCTTCACATTCATTTCCTTTTGCATTTGCTACTTGTTTAAAAATGGCACCAGGTATGAATTGCACTCTTCCTAAAATACTGTTCACAACTTGTGGTGTAGAAGTTGCTGGTTTTCATGGTAAGCTGTGCCTTGATAACACTCACTCTGAGCTGGATTTGGGGGAAATAGTAGCAACTGTAGGCAATAAAGCTAGCAGTCTTCTACCTTCTTACCCAAAATTCTAGCTTTTTTTTTTTTCATAAGTAAATGCTTATTAATTGTTTTGGGCAATTTACAGAGAGAAAGAGCCCTTGAGAATGATGGGGTTTTTTTTGGCTGTTTTCTTCATCTTTATACTTGATTTTTAGAAAGTGGATCCCCAACCTTTCACATCTTCCTGCAGGCTGCCAAAATTCAAAGCTACCACCTTGTTATTTGCTCTTGGAGACTAAATCTGATTGGAAATTCTGAACATGAGGAAAATAATGATAAACTGCTAATTTCACTACTGAGTATTCTAAATGGGCATTAAAATGAGGAGCTCCATTTCATTATTAGTAGGTTTTCCTTCTAGTATTAGTAAAATTCTTCAACAAGATATATCTAACTTCTTGCCTAGAGGATGAAATCAGATAATTTTAATGATTCAGAATCCAGAATATAATATTCAGTTATCCCTCCTCTCTTCATCTTGGTATTCTTTCTCTTAAGTGAAATTGGTGCCTTCTAGTCTACAGAGTGAAATTTGAAAAATTTCTAGCAAAAATCAGAATGACTGATTTATATAAGTGTTAGAATCATTAAAAGAGACTATATTTTGAAAATCAGTCTGGGTGACAGCATACCATCATGAAACACTAAATTCAAGAAAGTAGTAGTCTCAGAGTTTTGAGAAAAAACCTGTTGTCATATGGTTAATTCTTTGTTCATGCATGAGCTAAAAGGCATTATGCATAATAGTTCAGAAGATATACCACCTATGTAGTCACAACAAAAAAAAATCATTGAAGGTAATATCTAGCCAGTCTAACATTGACTAGAAAGTAAGAGATTTAAAATGGGGAAATCGTAGAATAAAAAGTCTTGTGGATCTTCTTTTACTAAAGTTGAGCCTCAAATTTAGGAAACTAATTGTATAATTTGTTGTCTGTTATATTGGCCTAAGCTCTTCTGCAATCCTATTATTCACTTCATCTTGTTACAACATGTGTTATGTACTTATAACGTTCCTTCACATTTCATAGGAAATATTTTGCTAGACTTAATGGTCATAAAATATTTATATATTCTGTTTCACTACCTTACAAAAACTGCTAAAATATTTGTATATTTAAGACATTCTGGGAGAAATAACAAATTGTCTCTTTATAAATTCACAAAACTAGAAAGAAGAAGCATGGTAGCATTGAGTAATTATAATTACCAATGCTCTGGAGTCCTACTGGTTTCAAATCCTGGCCTATCATTAATGTCAGAGAATTGTGTGGTACTTCTCACTGTCCCATTCTCTGAAACTAATATAGGACCTAGCATAATAGACACTCAAACAATAATTAATTTAAAAAAGGAGAATATTATGTAACCTCTTCCTGACTCATTACCTTCACCTGTAAAAAGAGGATAAAGTATTATATATTTATATTGTTGAATTAATATACACACACACAAATGGTAGTAGCAATGTCCAGACCACAGTATGTTTCATGAAATTTTAGCTGCTACCTTTAGTTTAAATGTTTGCAATTCTTATAAAAGATAAAACTAGGAAATTATTTTCTTTCATTAAAATTCCACATTAATATGTATTTTAAACTAAAAAGCACCAATGGAACACTCTCCTAGAGCCACTTCTTTTTAAAAAAAAATATTTTATTTATTTATTAGACAGAGCAGAGAGATCACAAGTAGGCAAAGAGGCAGGCAGAGAAAGAGGGGGAAGCAGGCTCTCTGCTGAACAGAGAGCCCAAATGTGGGTCTCAACCCCAGGACCCTGAGATCATGACCTGCGCCAAAGGCAGAGGCTTTAACCCACTGAGCCACCCAGGCACCCTCCTAGAGCCACTTCTAATAAGTCTCTTTAATCATGTTTTATTCATACCTTTGGATGAATTTTTTTGGTAAACTGTGCTTTAAAAGATACATATGGAATATATCAACAATATAAATATATGTATTTATATATTAAATACTAAATTTAATATTAATATTTATAATTAAGTATTAAATATATGGAAACACTATAGGGACATTTAGGAAAATATTAACTGTAGTTGTGTTATGGGGATTTCAGGTGTTTTCACTAAAAATTAATATATTGAAAATTTCCAAAAAGTTTATGATGACCAATTGTTAACCTTATAATCAGTAAAACTATTTTAAAAGTAGTAACACAGATTTGTTTATGCAATATAAATGCAAAAATAAGTAAAGATAAAACACCAGAATAGAAACTATTTAAATACAAATTAAAAGCTGACAGATAATTTGCTTCTAATGTTCTGTAATTTTTATTGTGATGTGATATTTGTGATACAAAAATAACTTACTTTTAAGGAATATGTAAAAATTTGTATATAAAGTGATTGGAAAAAATTAAAAAAATAAAGCAATTGGGTGAGTGAGATGACTGCAGATAGAAAAATATATCTGGTGGGAGGGGCAAGATGGCGGAGGAGTAGGAGCCGCCGTTTCAACTGGTCCCCTGAATTGAGCTAGATATCCACCAGAGCACTCTGAATACCCATGAAATCAGCCTGAGAGGTAAGATTATACACTTCTGGATCTCTATGGGTGCAAAGGATCACCAGTGGAGAGGTACAGAGGACTTAGGAGTGTGCAGACAGATATCAGAAAATAAACAGAAGGGGGAGGGAGCCACCAGGAGGGAACTATTGGAAAGTAATACCCCAATGCAAAAGTTTCCTATGCTTGGGAACCAGCATTAACTTGGATACTGGTGACTGCGAGATGGGAAGGGACTGATAACAGCATTCAAACAGAACAAAGGGAATTAGGGGACAATTACTGGAACTCCGCAGCCAGAGTCGCGGAAGGAAGCCCATGGTCCCAGGACCGGCGGCAGCCGCCTGCAGCGACCACCGACCCTGCCTGAGAGGGCTTGGTGTGGGCCCAAGTTAGCAGTCCCTAGGGCTGGCAGCTGCTGCGACCACTATAGCCACTTCTGCTGCCTCCACAGTCCCCGGGGCTGAGGGTGCCGGATGTGGGCTCCAGCTAGTGGTCCCTGGGGCTGGTGGTTGCCGCTGCTACCAAAACGCCACCACCGCAGCTGCCAATGCTGCTGCAGCCTCTGAGGCGGCTGAGAGGACCTGGCGCAGACTTGAATCAGTGGTCCCAGGAATGGCAGCTGCCAGGACCGGGCTCACCTGCCCCAGGATCACTCATGGTTTTGGTGGCACCGGGGTACAGAGACAAGCGGGGGGCCTCGGTCAATCACTGAGTTGGTGGCTGAGGGTGTGCATCGCCTGTGGGAGGCTGCAGTATTTACAGGGGTTTGCAGAAGGAGAGTCTGTGTTCTGGACAATTCACAGAGAAGCAGTCTGTGGCTCTTCTCTGAGGCGGAGGTCTGGGTGCGGACAGTTTACTTTTCTCTGACCCTCCAAAAAGGCACGAAAAGCCATGAAAAGCCAACAGAGAACAAAAACCTCCAGAGAACAAAAGCCTAAAAAACTGTTTTCCACAGAACCCAGTCCCTTGATTGGGAGCAGAACAACTCCTCCCAAGCAGGATTGACTGAAAAACAACGTGGCAGGCCACTCCCCAGAAGGCAAGCTGAAAGAACAAGAAGACCACAAACACAGGGTCCCCATAAAACTGTAAAACCCCAACACCAGGGGAAAGCAATGCACTAAACTCCTGGTATTGCCTCACAGCCTGTATATTTCTTAGATACAACTTTTCTCTCTCTCTTTTTTAATTCTTTCTCATGATTCTTGTTTTTTTTTAAATTTTTTTTTACCTATATACCATTTCAACTAGAAGCTTAATATATATTTCACGGTAACTTTTTAACTTAAACTTTTCTCATACATAGACTTTTTTCTTTTTCTTTTATATATATATATAGATAGATATAAGTTTTAATGTAGTCCTTTTTTCCCTATTCAATACTAACTTTCTATATATACACCAGTTTTAATTTCCCTGTATCTATAGAAAGTTGAGTCCTCTAATGAAGAGAACAAGATACACCCAGAAAGAACTGAAATACCCTTCCCTGCCCATATCAAGAAATTATAACCACTTTACCTCCAATCCTCTTTTTATTTTGTGCTTATCTTTTTCTTTTGTCAGCTTTTTTTATTTGTTCATTTTTATTTATTTATTTTTTTAATTTTATAAATCTTACTCTTGGGGTTCATTTTGGCTGGTTTTTTTTTTCTTTCTTTCTTTTTGACATTGACTTCCAATTGTTCCAAAACTTTCCAGGGTGCACTTTGCTTGGATCAGTGGTTGATATTTTCAGCTATACATCCCCTCAACCACCTCCAACCGGAATGACTAGGAGGAGGAACACTTAAAAGAGGAAAAATTCAGAGACTGTGACCTCAGCCACTGAATTAATAGATACGACCATAAGCAAGATGTTGGAAATAGAATTCAGGGTAACAGTTATGCAGACAATGGCTAGGTTGGAGAAAACCATTAGTATCAATATAGATTCTCCAAGGGCAGAAGTGAGAACTGATCTGGCAGAACTTAAAAATGTTATCAATGAGATCCAATCTAATCTAGATACTCTAACAGCTAGGATAAGTGAGGCAGAACAAATTAGTGATCTATAAGATAAAATGATAGAAAAGAAGGATTGAAAGGAGGCCTAGAATAAACAGCTTAGAATCCATGAAAACAGAATTAGAGAAATAAATGATGCCATGAAACATTCCAATGTCAGAATTGTTGGGATCCCTGAGGGGTGGAGAGAGAGAGAGAGGACTAGAATGATATAATTGAGCAAATCCTAGCTGAGAATTTTCCTAATCTGGGGACTAGAACAAGTGTTCATGTCCTAGAGGCAGAGAGGACACCCCCCATAAGATTAATGAGAGTAAAAAGACCTACTGGCATGTGATCCTGAAACTTCCAAAATATCTTAAGGCAGCTAGGAGGAAGAGATTCCTTATGCACAGAGGGAGGATCATCAGAATAATATCAGACCTGTCCACAGAAACCTAAGCCAGAAAGGGCTGGCAAGGCATATTCAGGGCACTAAATGAGAAGAAAATGCAGCCAAGGGTACTTTATCTGGCAAGGCTGTCATTTAGAATGGATAGAGAGATAAAGAGCTTACAAGACCAGCAAAGACTATAAGAATATGTGACCACCAAGCCATCTCTAGAGGAGATATTAAGGAGGGTTTTATAAAAGAAGAAAGACCCCAAGAGTGTTATAGAACATAAATATACAGAGAAAATCTATAGAAACGGTACCTCACAGGCAACATGACAACAACAAAAACATATCTTTCAATAATTCACAATGTGAACAGCCTAAATGCTCCCATAAAATGGCACAGCATTGCAGATTGGATAAAAAGACAGGACCTATCCACATGCTGTCTACAAGAGACTTATTTTGAGCATAAAGATACATCCAGACTGAAAGTGAAGGGATGGAGAACCATCTTTCATGCCAACAAGCCTCAAAAGAAAGTTGGGGATTCTTAAATCAGCCAAATTAGATTTTAAGCTAAAGGCTGTAGTCAGAGATACAGAAGGACACTACATCATTCTTAAAGGGTCTATCCAGCAAGAAGATCTAACAATTGTAAATATCTATGCCCCCAACATGGGAAAAGCCAACTACATAAGCCAACTGTTAATCAAAATAAACATATTGATAACAATATGTTAATTGTAGAGGATCTTAACACGCCACTCTCAGCAATCTAAGCAGAAAATCAAAAAAGAAACAAGAGCTTTGAATGACACATTGGACCAGGTGGATCTCATAGAAATATACAAAACATTCTACCTTAAAACAACAGAATACTCATTCTTCTCAAGCATACATGGAACTTTCTCCAGAATAGACCACATACTGGGTCACAAATCAGGTCTCAACTGATACCAACAGATTGAGCTTATTCCCTCCGTATTCTCAGACCACAATGGTTTGAAACTGGAACTCAATCACTAGAAAAAGTTTGGAAGAAATTCAAACACCTAGAAGCTAAAGACCATCCTGCTCAAGAATGTTTAGATCAACCAGGAAATCAAAGAACTTAAACAATTCTTGGAAACTAATGAGAATGAAGACACCTTGGTCCAAAACCTATGGGATATGGCAAAGGCAGTCCTAAGGGGGAAATACATAACCATCCAAGCCTCACTCAAAAAAATTGAAAAATCCCAAATACGCAAACTCTTTTTATACCTTAAAGAACGGGAGAATCAACACAAATTAAGGCTACTCCACACACGAGAAGGGAAATAATTAAGATTAGAGCAGAGATCAATGAGTTAGAAACCCAAGATACAGTAGAACACATCAATGAAACTAGAAGCTGGTTCTTTGAAATAATTAATAAGATCAATAAGCCACTGACCAGACTAATCCAAAAGAAAAGAAAAAGGACCCAAATTAATAAAATTATGAATGAAAGGAGAGAGATCATGACTAACACCAAGGAAGTAGAAATAATCATCAGGAATTATTATTGATGGCTATATGCCAATAAGTTAAGCAACCTAGAAGAAATGGATGCATTCCTGGAAACCTATAGATTTCCAAGACAAAAACAGGAAGAAATTGACAACCTGAATAGACCAATAACCAGTAATGAGATTAAAGCAGTGATCAAAAACCTCCCAAAAAACAAGGGTTCAGGACCTGATGGATTCCCTGGGGAATTCTACCAAACATTCAAAGAAGAAATAATACCTACTCTCCTGAAGCTGCTTCTAAAAATAGAAAGAGAGGGAAAACTTCCAGACTCTTTCTATGAAGCCAGCATTACCCTGATCCCCAAACCAGGCAAAGACCCCATCTGAAAGAAGAATTTCAGACCAAAAGGACAATTTCAGAGCTCAACAAGATCCTAGCTAATAAGATCCAACAGTACATTAAAAAGATTATCCACCATGACCAGGTGGGATTTATCCCTAGGACATAAGTGTGGTTCAACATTTGCAAATCAATCAATGTGATAGAACAAACTAATAAGAAAGAAGAATCACATCGTCCTCTCAATTGATGCAGAAAAAGCATTTGACAAAATACAGCATCCTTTCCTGATTAAAACTCTTTAGCGCATAGGGATAGAGGAAATATTCCTCAACTTCATAAAATCCATCTATGAAAAAACCCACAGAGAATATCATTCTCAATGGGGAAAAGGTAAGAGCCTTCCCATTGAGATCAGGAACATGACAAGGATGCCCATTCTCGTTACTATTGTTCAACATAGTACTAGAAGACCTAGGAACAGCAATCAGACAACAAAAAGAGATAAAATGTATTCAAATTGGCAATGAAGAATCAGACTCTCTCTTCACAGATGACATGATACTTTATGTAGAAAACCCAAAAGACTCCACCTCCAAATTACTAGAACTCAAACAGTAATTCAGTAATGTGGCAGGATACAAAATTAATGCACAGAAATCATTACTTTCTTATACACCAACAATGAAATGTAGAAAGGGAAATTAGAGAATTGATTACATTTACAATAGGACCAAAAACCATAAGATACCTTAAAATCCAACCAAAGAGGTAAAGGATCTATACCTGAGCAACTATAGAACGCTCATGTAAGAACTTGAAGAAAACACAAAAAGATGGAAAAACATTCCATGCTCATGGATCAGAAGAACAAATATTGTTAAAATATATGCTCTTCAGAGCAATGTATACTTTCAATGCTATCCTAATGTAACATCAGTATTTTTCAAAGTGCTGGAACAAACAATACTACAATTTGTATGAAACCAGAAAAGACCCTGAATTGCCAAGGAAATGTTAAAAAAGAAAAACAAACCTGGGGACATCACATTGCCTGACTTCAAGCTTTATTACAAAGCTGTGATCACCAAGACAGTATGGTACTGCACAGAAACAGACACATAAACCAGTGGAACAGGGTAGAGAGTTCAGATATGGGCCCAAAACTCGATGGTAATTATATTTGACAAAGCAGGAAAGAATGTCCAATGGAAAAAAGACAGTTTCTTCAACAAATGGTGCTGGGAGAATTGGACAGCTATATACACAACAATGAAACTCAACCATTCTCTTACACAATACACAAAGATAAACTCAAAATGGATGAAAGACCTCAGTGTGAGACAGGAATCCATCAAAATCCTAGAGGAGAACATAGGCAGTAACCTCTTCAACATTGGTCACAATAACTTCTTTCAAGACACGTCTCCAAAGACAAGGGAAACAAAAGCAAAAATGAACTTTTGGGACTTCATCAAGATAAAATCTTCTGCACAGCAAAGGAAACAGTCAACAAAACAAAGAAGCAACCCATGGAATGGGAAAAGATATTCACAAATGACACTACAAAGGGCTGATATCCAATATCTATAAAGAATTTCTCAAACTCAACACCCAAAAAAACAAACAAACAAGTCAAGAAATGGGCAGAAGACATGAACAGACACTTCTCCAATGAAGACAAATAGCTAACACACATGAAAAAGTGTTCATCATCATTACCCATCAGGGAAATTCAAATCAAAACCACATTGAGATATCATGTTACACCATTTACAATGGCAAAAAGTAACAAGGCAAGAAACAACAAATGTTGGAGAGGATGTGGAGAAAAGGGAACCCTTTTACACTGCTGGTGGGAATGCAAGTTGGTGCAGCCACCCTGGAAAACTGTGGTGATTACTCAAAAAATTAAAAATAGAGCTACCCTAGGACCCAGCAATTGCACTACTTGGTATTTACCCCAAAGATACAGATGTAGTGAAAAGAAGGGCCGTATGTACCCTAATGTTCATAGCAGCAATGTCCACAGTAGCCCAACTGTGGAAAGAACCAAGATGCCCTTCAATAGATGAATGGATAAAGAAGATATAGTTTATATATACAACAGAATATTATGCCTCCATCAGAAAGGATGAAAACCCAACTTTTGCATCAATATGGATCAGACTGGATGAGATTATGCTCAGTGAAATAAGTCAAGCAGAGAAAGTCAATTGTCCTATGGTTTCACTTACTTGTGGAACACAAAGAATGGGGGACATTAGAGGAAGGAAGGGAAAAATGAAAGAGAGGAAATTGGAGGGGGAGATAAGCTATGAGAGACTGTGGACTCCAAGAAGCAAACTGAGGGTTTTAGAGGGGAGGGTTTGGGGGTATAGGTGAGCCTGGTGGTCAGCATTAAGGGCATGTATTGCATGGAGCACTAGGTGTTATATATAAACAATGAATCTTGGAAAACTACATCAAAAACTGATGGTGTATGGTGACTAACATAACATAATTAAAAAAAGAGAGAAAAATATGAAATGATTGCTATACATAAAAAAGGGACTTGGACCTATGAATAAATAAAGTAAGGGCAAGAGAAAAGCAGGAAAGCATAATTTTGCAAAGTAACTTTGAGAAAGCTCAAGGTTGCTGAGGAAAAGCATTTAGAACCTTGTTCTTATATTCATATGTAAATGATATGAAAGTTAAAGGGCCAAGTTGGGTCAGTATCATGTATTCTGCTCTTGTTTACAGCCATTGCAGACACATCTAGGGTAACCTGCTATCAGTGTTGGGCCTAGGGTGGGCATTTTACTTATTTATTTAATTTTTAGTTTTTAAGATTTTTTAAAATTTTATTCCAGTGGTTAAACATATAGTGTGATATTAGTTCAGGTGTACAATATAGAGACTCAACAATTCTATACATTACTCAGTGCTCATCAAGATAAGTGTACTCTTAATCCCTTTCCCCTGTTTCAAGCGTTCCCACATCTACCTCCTGGTAACCAACTGTTTGTTCTCTAAAGCGTCTGTTTTTTAGTTCCTCTTGTTTTTGTTTTTTCTTTTATTTGTTAAATTTTGGAGACAGCATTTTAAAGACTGGATATTATAAACCTAGTATCAAAAGTGTTTAGGGGCACCTGGGTGGCTCAGTGGGTTAAGCCTCTGCCCTTGGCTCAGGTCATGATCTCAGGGTCCTGGGATCAAGCCCCGCATCAGGCTCTCTGCTCAGCGGGGAGCCTTCTTCCCCCTCTCTGCCTGCCTCCTGCCTACTTGTGATCTCTCTCTCTCTGTCAAATAAATAAACAAAATCTTTAAAAAAAGTTTTTAAATTTTACAACAATCTAGAAATGTTTTTGAGACTTAAACACAGGCACACATACATAATTCATGCACACCACACACAAAACAGAAATAAATTTATACTATTTAAATTATAAAAAACAAATTTTAAATTAAATATATGGGAGGGAGGAGTTAAGATGGCCCATTAGTAGGAGGACTTTATGCTTGCCCCATTCTTCCAACACAGGTAGATAATTATTAAATCATTCTGAACACCCATGAAATCATCTGAGCACTGACAGAACAAACTGAACAACTAGAGGGAGAAAGAGGCCATGAGGTGGAAAGTCAGAAGTGTGGTAATATGATTTGGGGGAGAAAAGAATCACACTTGCAGCAGATAGAGGGAGCCCTGATCTTGGAGAAAGGAGAGAGGGAGCAGCATTCAGGGGACTGCACAGGAAAAACACTTCCCCAAACCATTGACTGGAAAAATGAGAGGGGCTGATTACTGCAATTTTTTACAACCCAGCAGTTGCAGTACTATGTATTTACCCAAAGGATACAAGAGTAAAATAAACAGTAAGAGACTACTAACTACAGAGAACAAACTGAGGGTTGATGGAGGGGAGGTAGGAGGAGTATGGGCTAAATGGGTGATGAATGTTAGGGAGGGTGCTTCTGATGAGCACTAGATGTTATATGTAAATGATGAATCACTAAATTCTACTCCTGAAATCAATTTTACACTATATGTTAGCTAACTAGAATTTAAATACAAATTTGAAAAGAAGTAAATACATAAAAAATAATTTAGTCATTAGTTCATATATTTATGTTGATAAATAAAATGTATGTCATAAAATAATTTATTACAATTCTAATCAATAAAAAATAATCTTAAATATATCCAGCAAAATTGTGTTTAAAGTGGGATATTTGTAAGGGTGCCTGGATGGCTCAGTTAGTTAAGTGACTGACTCCTGATTTCAGCTCAGGTCTTGATCTCAGAGTTGGGATAGCAAGCCATGGTTGGGCATGGAGACTACTTAAAAAAGGGGGCGTATTTATAAAGTGCAATACGTTTTACATGATATAAAGAGGTTCAAAAGTTGTGATGCCTAAAGACTATAATTTTTTTTAAATCAGTCCTTCATGATATCCAGTGAAAATTTTCTGGTAACAAGCATCAAAGTACTCACAAATCAAAACAAATGGACAACAAGCACAGAAGAGAGATGTGATATCTGGGCTCGTATGCAATAGCATCCACACCCACCCACCCTCTAGTTGAGACCTCCCACAAGTATTAATTATTTTGTCTCAGAAAATGGAGCTCTTAGATGTGAGATTCAGAGAAGGTCCATATTTTCCCCACTTCTTGCATAAGTGAAAATAGTGTTATTGTACATGGTTTGGAGGATCTTGGGGGGAATAGATGGAGTACGTTATGAAACAAGTTTAGTCAATATATTATGAATGTGTGGGAAGAATGTGGGTCTTGCAGACAATAGGAAGAAACTTGGGGTATGAAAAGGGAAACATCAGTCTTTTAGGGACTGGTAGATCAGCAAGAGAGATTGACTCTTCGTCACTTTGGAAGTTTCATGAACGTACAGAAACTAAATGAGATAGGGATGAGATTTTGCAATACCAGGGAGTGAACTGAAAATAGAGTATTTAAAATAGCTGAATCAAAAATTGTGCATCTATAAATGTGTAAGTACGTGTTTATAGGGCCCGTTAAATGAAAAAATAGCATCAAGATTTAATTCATGTGATTATACTGAAGCCTATTAATGAGTGACAAGACTAGAATATCACATAAGGAAAGATCAACACCTTATTTTACTTATTATAATGAGTATTTTTACCATTAACTTATGCTATTAAAAATTGTTATTGTTCTTGTTATTTCTATGGATAGCTATATATATGGTGAATGAACAATGGCACTCTTCTGATTGCTAATCTATACAAGTTGTTACCTAATTTATCTGTTGATGACCTTGGAACTAGTTACACATTCTAATTCCACATGGCTTTATTACCGTCAGTTTTTTCTGGTAGGGATTCCAACAGGACATTTTGCAGCTACATGAGAAGCCATTTTGTCTTGCACATCCAAGATTACACTCTGCTTACCCTTTATTTCAATGTTTTCCATGATTGGTTACTCTACTAACCTCCACTCCCAAGCCTTTGAATTCCCTGACTTTAAACATTTCACTTTATGTCGAAATGACAAAGCCCAGATATAGAAAACTAGAAAGAAGGAAGTCAGCATAATAATTTGGAAAAAAAAAAACCCACAATTTTTAAAAGATTTTATTATTTCTTTGACAGAGAGAGAAAACAGAAAGAGAGCACAAGCAGAGGGAGTGGTAGGCAGAGGGAGAGGCAAGCTTCCTGTTCAGCAAGGAGCCTGATGCAGGCTTCAATTCCAGGACCCTGGGATCATGACCTGAGCTGAAACAGATGCTTAACTGACTGAGCCACCCAGGTGTCCCAGGAAAGGAACAACTTTTTAGAAAGCTACCTAGTTGTAGTCACCTGTATCTTGAAATTGGTTAGAAATAGAGAACTCAGAATAGAAAAGAAAACAAAACCTGTTTCTGGAATCTTTTTGATTTGTTTTTAATTTTTTGGTTTATTTGTTTTATTTTGTTTCTTTTTTTCCCTCTCTCATCCTAGTATTACTTCAGCTTGACACACTGTATCCAAATGTGTTCCTTAATAATAAAATTGAAGTGTTCACTTTGTGAATGAGACATACAAGTATGGAGTACATACACATGAATGTGAATGCATGTTGTCATCAAATACACAAACATATCCAATGATTTTGTGTTCTTTGAATTCCAATTCCTGGGCTTAAAATGATCCTGCCCTGCACTATTTAGTCCGCGCCCTCTCATTCTTTGGTGAATGGTTTTCCTATCAACTCTCTCCTTTGTATGTAGGCTCCTCTTCATAGTAATGTCTCCATTTTCTGTTATCTAATGTGAATTTAATCAATGCACAATTCTTGTACTTTGATTCACAAGATGACTACAGTATCTTGTATTCAAAGTGTTTTTGTTTTGTTTTTTAAAGATTTTATTTATTTATTTGACAGAGAGAGACAGATCACAAGTAGGCAGACAGGTAGACAAAGAGAGAGGGAAAAGCAGGCTCCCTGCTGAGCAGAGAGCCTGATGTGGGGCTCAATCCCAAGACCCTGAGATCATAAGCTGAGCAAAGGTAGAGGCTTAACCCACCGAGCCACCCAGTTGCCCCTATTCAAAGTGTTTTACTTTGTGGAGAGGTGGTAATGGTTATGTTTTGTGGAGTTTGGGATACACAGATGTATGCATTTGTCAAAAAGTAAATGTGCACTTAAGATTTGCATTTTATTATATCTAAGTTTTACATCAAAAAAAAGAAAACTGTAAATGAATATAGGTATCTATATAACATGCATGCTGAGATATTCAGGGAAAAGAAGAGAGATGTGCAACTTATTTTGAAATGCATAAAAATATAAGATGCATTAACACATGGATAGATAAATTATAAATATATGACAAAGTATAATATGTTAATTGTAGAATCTAAGCAGTAGTTTGTGAGTGCTTACCGTAAAATTCTTTCAACTTTTCTATGTTTTTTTTAATAATAGAAATGTTGGAGAAAATAATACAATGTCCCATGTTTTGAACAGATTGGTACTTTGACCAGGACTGACATTTAAAGATATAACCAGCATAAATTTCAGATAGTGATATCCTGAAATAATTTAGCTACTCAAATTTTGATCAAAATTCTTTTAGATAATATTGTTGAACAAGGAAAATCCACCTTTTCTTGCCTTTTTATATGTACCAGGTACTACTTAGGGCACTTTATCTTTATCTATCTATATTATCTTTAGGGTCCTGGGTGGCTTAGTCATTTAAGAGTCTGGCTTTTGGTTTAGGCTCAGGTAATGATCTCAGGGTCCCTATGTTTAGTGGAGAGTCTGCTTGAGGATTCTATTCTCTCTTGCTCCCTCTCCATCTGCCCCTCCCATGTGTTCTCTCTCACATGTGTTCTCAAAGAAACAAATCTTTAAAGTATTTCTTTTACATTTCCATAGCCCAGAAAGATAAACGTTATTATTCTCCTTTCTTTTTTTTTTTAAGGCTCAGAGGTGGTTTACACTGACCTTAGTAGAATTAGTATAGTTGCTTGCTTCAGTATACTAGCCTTTATTATTTTTTAAATTAAATTAAATTTTTTTCAGTGTTCCAAGATTCAAGTATATGTTTTAGTATTGCTAGTCAGTAGAAGAAGCAGAATTCAACTCCACTTATTTGGTCCCCATATTATGTTCTACCACTCTTTTTTTGCTGCCTCTCTAACTCTTCTCACTTAAACTAATAGGTACCAGCACAAATGTAGAACATTCAGAAGATTATTTTTAATGCTGTTTTTGATTTTTAATAATAATATCAATGTAGAATTTATATGAATATGTAATTTATTATAGCCTTAAAAGTTTGTATTTGGTTCTAAGGTGTCTATGCTAGTACCATCCATTCTTAAAGTGTAATTTGTAACAGTGAAATTAGAAAAATGATTTAATAATTTTTCATCTTTCACTATATTTTCTGTCCAGTGATAAATGTGAATGTAAAATTTGTGACAGAAATGTGGTGTCAGACATCTAATTATATTTTCTCACAAACTTTTTTGGCAGAGAAATTGAGCATACCTTCTAAAGGCTTCACATTACTAAAATGCTTATATGGCAGTCAAAGAATATATTTTATATCAATCTTTAATATACTGTTTATTTATTTGTTTTCAAGTCTGGAAGTAGGTGTCAATTAGCCAGAGACAGCTTTTCACAAAACTGTCATTCTTTATGGTGTTCATACACTTTCTACAGAGTACAATATTTTTTAGAATTATTTTAAACTACAGAAAATGAAGCAAATTGTAAAATAATATTTCCCAAATTAGTTATTACATTCTCTATGACTTAATTTGTTCTGACAATTTTTGTAACAACACTGTTTTCTTCTGACAAGTACAATTAGGTTTGGTAAGAGCACTTATTCCATGTTTCTGAGAAAGCAACTTGAATGAGAAATATCTGTGATGGAATGGACAGTGCAGAAGAAGGATATAGTAAATTTAAGTAAATGTTCTACTGTGGTTCATAAAACAAATCCATGTGCCACTATTGTTAGTTTAAGCAAGAACCTCCTTAAAATAGAAGAGATTGTATAAGTGGTATGTTGTCTTTTAGAGTCAGAGTTGAGAAAGAAAGATAAATATGTAAGAGCAAAGAGAAAGAGATTCTTGTTAAACTGCTAGAGCTTTTAATGTTTTGAAATCATATGAAAAGAAATTGTGTCTCGGTCAGATGCCCCTCTTTAAAGCATTGATAGCATCAGAAATCTTCTCAATGCATTTATCACATTTGGATTTTCATATGTAGCTGCTGAACACTTGATCAATTATCTGTCTACTTTATAAGATTATATGCTCCATAGTGGCCAAGATCATATCTGGTTTTGTTCAACCTTTTCTTCAGTTCCTAGCACTGGGGCTAAACCAAAAGAAGGCATCTAAAATATTGATAGAATCAATGAGCTAATGGTTTTACTTTCTGAAATTACCTCATAAATTCTATCTAACACCTAAATTCTTGCTCTTAAAAACTCCATATACTATAGCTTTTATAAAGTACAGCTTTTATAAACACCTATTTATACAGCTCATTAGAGTGTCTTCTGAGAACTGGGACTGACAGTTTGGTGCAGATTCTGGTGCTCTCTATATTATGCTATAAGCTTTACTAGTATACATTCTTTTAATTTTAAAAGCACTTCTCTGAAGAAATATTCTTTTGTATTTCTTGATGATATAGCATGTAAGGTATAATGCCATAGAATGTTTGTAGATAAAGATACTAGAAGTTATTGAATACCATTTGGAATAAATGAATTTTTGAAACTTCTAGAATTCCAAGTGGAGAAAAATATTTGTTATTAAGATAATAAAATTCCTGGTGAGTAGATGGCCATTTGAATGATACATTTCAATAGCATACTAAGTTGCAACTCCTTTTCTAAGTCTTATGGTCCAGTCTCACATTTCCTGTCTGTCATATAAACTAATTTGAAAAAAAAAAGTTCCCTATGCAATCGAATAGTAACCAGTTATAAACTGTGTTCCTTTTGAGGAACAAGATATTTTTGATAATGAATTCATACATATTTCTATGGGAATGTCTAAGTACTAATTAAGATATCTAGATAGTTATAAAAATTATAACCTATTTCCTCAATAGAATTTGAGTCACTCTAATGCACTAGGGAGTCAGTAATACCATTGGAAATTACTTATATTCTAGAGACATTATAGATTGACTTATTGACACTGATTATAAGATATTGGAGAAGTTCATTGGCAGCATAGTCATAAATTGGTTGTTTTTCACTTTCAACATATCCTGAAGTCCTAGGGCCATCTGAGATGACCTTGCTTTTGGAGCTGCCAAATTGATGCCTCATTGATGATAGGATAGGCTACTGCTAATTAATTATACAAAACTCAGTTTCCACCAAATTATTTCTGAAGATTTTTGAAGTATATATTGTTTATAATCTCTGTGGCCCATTAGTTCTTACATTAACTACTAGGATCATCTGAAAGCTCATTAAGCCCCTTCTTAAAGGATGTTCTAAGCTCTCTCTCACTGATCAATTCTGTCCCAGACACTGACAGATCTCTTTCATTATTCTCTAGTCACAGCTAATACAAGACAATTGCTGAGTTTTGTTATATAATGAAGTTTTCCTAGAAGGAATTACAGCACAGAGTAGGAAAAAAAAAATTAAAACTGAAAACCAGAAATCCCCTCTATTACCTTCTGGCATTTTTTTCAATCTCCTTAGAACATAGCCTCCAGGTCCATGACTTTGTAATTGGGCATTTTCCTTAGCTCAGAACCCCTTCTCCTAAATAACCTTCCATTAGAAGGCCCTGGCCAGAGGAAACTGTAGTACACTTAACATAAAATAATGTCCAATCCAAAAGAAGATAACCTCTCTGAGGATCATATAATTTTATTTCCTAATTGATCTGAATTTCACTATGCTGTATATTGCATTAACTTTGCATAACCCGAGGACATTTTATATGAGAAAACAGAAAAAAAAAAGATAATCCCAAAGACAAATTCAATTTATGCTTGAAAACAAATAAGAGGGGCTTTTTTGGTGTTGTTTTAATCATGATTCTTATGAAGGACTGGTGACCTTGGTGAAAAGACCTGAGGTACCCTTTTTACCTAACAGTACTAATAAACTACAACAGGGGGTGGGGGAGGAAAAAAAAAGTTGTGTGCCTTTTTCCAAATGAATCCAAGAGTCTAAATTTATACTTTACATCTGTTATCCTTACCTTTAGTTTGTAATCTCCTTAGTGGCTGTTTACTAACCTGGACCTGTTAATTACTTCTTGCTCTTTGTGGTTCTCAGTAAATAAGATTAACTTATTTAATCTATCAATTCAACAAGAAGATAAAAATTTGTCATATAAATTTTCTCAATTTTCTTCTCCTTTATATCTCCATTTATTCATTTTCATTTTTTATTAACATATAATGTATTATTTGCCCAGGAGTACATGTCTGTGAATCATCGGGCTTACACATTTCACAGCACTTACCATAGCACATACCCTTCCCCATGTCCATAACCCAGCCACCCTATCCCTAACCCCCCCACCCCCCAGCCCCCTCAGTTTGTTTCATGGGTTTAGGAGTCTCTTATGGTTTGTCTTGTTCCTGACCCCATCTTGTTTCATTTCCCTCCCCCATCCCCCCACAACCCCCTGCCCTGCCTCCCAAATTCTTCATATCAGAGAGATCATATGACAATTATCTTTCTCTGACTGACTTATTTCGCTTAGCATAATACCCTCTAGTTCCATCCATGTCATTGCAAAGGGCAAGATTTGATTTCTCTTGATGGCTGCATAGTATTCCATTGTTTATATATACCACCTCTTCTTGATCCATTCATCTGTTGATGGACATCGGGGTTCTTTCCATAGTTTGGCTAATGTGGACATTGCTGTTACAAACATTTGGGTGCATGCGCCCCTTCGGATCACTACATTTGTATCTTTCGGGTAAATAGCCAGTAGTGCAATTGCTGGGTTGTAGGGTAGCTCTATTTTCAACTTTTGGGGAACCTTCTTACTGTTTCCCAGAGTGGCTGTACCAGCTTGCATCCCCACCAACAGTGTAGGAGGGTTCCCCTTTCTCTGCATCCTCACCAACATCTGTCATTTCCTGACTTGCTAATTTTAGCCATTCTGACTGGTGTGAGGTGGTATCTCACTGTGGTTTTGATTTGTATTTCTCTGATGCTGAGTGATGTTGAGCACTTTTTCATGCATCTGTTGGCCATTTGGATGTCCTCTTTGCAGAAATGTCTGTTCATATCTTCTGCTCATTTCTTGATCAGATTATTTGTTCATTGGAGGTTGAGTTTGAGAAGTTCTTTATAGATTTTGGATACTAGCCCTTTATCTGATATGTCATTTGTGAATATCTTCTCCCATTCTGTCAGTTGTCTTTGGGTTTTGTTGACAGTTTCCTTTGCTGTGCAGAAGCTTTTGATCTTGATGAAGTCCCAGTGG
>CM052800.1:138110257-138133847 GCA_028533885.1 Nasua narica | reverse complement strand
TTTCCCAACACCGTTTATTGAAGAGACTGTCTTTTTTCCATTGAATATTCTTTCCTGCTTTGTCAAAGATTAGTTGACCATAGAGTTGAGGTTCCATTTCTGGGCTCTCTATTCTGTTCCATTGATCTATGTGTCTGTGTTTGTGTCAGTACCACACTGTCTTGATGATTACAGCTTTGTAATAGAGCTTGAAGTCTGGAATTGTGATGCTGCCAACTTTGGTTTTCTTTTTCAGCATTCCTCTGGCTATTCGTGGTGTTTTCTGGTTCCATATAAATTTTAGGATTATTTGTTCCATTTCTTTGAAATAAATTGATAGTATTTTGATAGAGATTGCATTAAATGTGTGGATTGCTTCAGGTAGCATAGACATTTTCACAATATTTATTCTTCCAATCCATAAGCATGGAACCTTTTTCCATTTCTTTGTGTCTTCCTCAATTTCTTTCATGAGTACTTTGTAGTTTTCTGAATAAAGATTCTTTGCCTCTTTGGTTAGTTTTATTCCTAGGTATCTTATGATTTTGAGTGCAATTGTAAATGGAATCATTCCTTAATTTCTCTTTCTTCTGTTTTGCTGTTGGTGTACAGAAATGCAACTGATTTCTGTGCATTAATTTTATATCCTAACACTTTACTGAATTCTTATATGAGTTCTAGCAGTCTTGGAGTGGAATCTTTTGGGTTTTCCACATAAAGTATCATATCATCTTCAAAGAGTGAGAGTTTGACTTGTTTGCCAGTGTGGATGTGTTTATTTCTTTTTGTTGTCTGATTACTGAGGCTAGGCCTTCTAGTTCTATGTTGAATAGCAGTGGAGAAAGTGGAAATCCCTGCCATGTTTCTGATCTCAGAGGAAAAGCTCTCAGTTTTTCCCATTGAGAATGATATTTGCTGTGGGTTTTTCATAGATGGCTTTGATGATGTTGAGGAATGTACCCTCTGTGCCTACACTGTAAAGAGTTTGATCTAGAAAGGTTGTGCTTTGTCAAATGCTCTTTTAGCATCAATTCAGAGTATCATATGGCTCCTGTTCTTTCTTTTATTAATGTATTATATCAGATTGATTGATTTGTGGATGTTGGACCAACCTTGTAGCCCAGGAATAAATCCCACTTGGTCATGGTGAATAATACTTTTAAAATACTGTTGGATCTTATTGGCTAGTATTTTGATGAGAATTTTTACATCCATGTTCATCAAGGATATTGGTTTGTAATTCTTCTTATTGATGGGGTCTTTGTCCAGGTTGGGATGAGGGTAATGCTGGCTTCATAAAATGAGTTTGGAAGTTTCCATTCCATTTTTATTTATTGGACCAATTTCAGAAGAATTGGTATTACTTCTTCTTTAAATGTTTGGTAGAATTCCCCTGGGAAGCCATCTGGCCCTGGGCTCTTGTTTCTTGGGAGATTTTTGATGACTGCTTCAATCTCCTACTGATTATAGGTCTGTTCAGGTTTTCTATTTCTTCCTAGTTCAGTTTTGGTAGTTTATCGGTCTCTAGGAACGCATCCATTTCTTCCAGATTGTCTGATTTGCTGGCATATAGTTGCTCGTAATATGTTCTTATAAGTGTTTGTATATCTTTGGTGTTGGTTGTAATTTCTCCCCCTTCATTCGTGATTATATTAATTTGGGTTCTTTCTCTTTTCTTTTTGATAAGTCTGGCCAAGGGTTTATCAATTTTATTAATTCTTTCCAAGAACCAGCTCCCAGTTTTGTTGATTTGTTCTACTGTTCTTTTGATTTCTATTTCATTACTTTCTGCTCTGATCTTTATTATTTCTCTTCTGCAGTGTTTAGTCTTTCTTTGCTATTCTTTCTCCAGCTCTTTTAGGTGTAGGGTTAGATTGTGTATTTGAGATCTTGTTTCTTGAGAAAGGCTTGTATTGCTATATACTTTCCTCTCAGGACTGCCTTTGCTGTGTCCCAAAGTTTTTGAACAGTTGTGTTTTCATTTCATTTGTTTCCATTAATTTATAAAATTCTTCTTTAATTTCCTGGTTAACCCATTCATTCTTTAGTAGGATGCTCTTTAGCCTCCATGTATTTGCATTCTTCCAACTTTCCTCTTGTGATTGAGTTCTATTTTCATGGCATTGTGATCTGAAAATATGCAGTGAATGATTCCAATCTTTTGGTACCAGTTGAGACCTGATTTGTGTCCCAGGATGTGATCTATTCTGGAGAATGTTCCATGTGCACTAGAGAAGAATGTGTATTCTGTTGCTTTAGGATAGAATGTTCTGAATATATCTGTGATGTCCATCTGGTCCAGTGTGTCATTTAGAACCTTTATTTCCTTGTTGATCTTTTGCTTAGATGATCTGTCCATTTCAGTGAAGGGGGGGTATTAAAGTCCCCTACTATTATTGTATCATTGTTTCTTTGATTTTGTTATTAATTGGTATATATAATTGGGTGTTCCCATGTTAGGGCATAGATATTTACAATTGTTAGATCTTCTTGTTGGACAGTCCCTTTAAGTATGATATAGCATCCTTCCTCATCTCTTATTATAGTCTTTGGCTTAAAATCTACTTTATCTGATATAAGGATTGCCACCCCCCTGCTTTCTTTTGATGTCCATTAGGATGGTAAATTGTTTTCCACCCCCCACCTGATTTTGTGTATTTTGGGCCTGTTAGAAGGAACTACCTCCCAAAATTTTAAAGAAAGAAAAAACTTATACAAAAATAAGGGTAAAGACTATGAAGGGATGGAATATGAGTATAAAGATGAATATTAAAAAAGATTCTTAAAAGTGAAAATTAGAAAAGATTTTTAAAAGGTATTGATAAGATACTAGTTTAAAAAAAAACGCCAAAATCGGAATGAGGAAAAATAAAATAAAATAATAGTAATAAAACAAGAAAAAAATTTTAAAAATTCCACTCTGAAAGACTAAAGGATCATGGTGAAAAAAGCCATGAATTCTATGTGTTGCTTTTTTCCTAACTCTGGAGTTCTGCAGTTTTCACTGATTGATGAACTTGGTCTTGGCTGGGTATTCTCGCTGATCTACTGGGGGAGGGGCCCATTGCAGTGATTCTTAAATGTCTTTGCCAAGGCAGAATTGCACCGCCCTTGCCAGGGGCTGGGCTAAGTGAACTGTTTGGTTCCCTGTCAGGAGCTTTTGTTCCCTCAGTGCTTTCTGTATTGCCCTGGAGGCCAGGAATGAAAATGGCGGCCTTCCAGTCTCCAGCCCAGAGAAGTCGAGTGCTCAGGGCCTTGCTCCTCAGTGTGCCCACAGAGAAAAGCATTCAGTCCCTCCTATTTACCCAGCCCCAGTCGCCTTCCAAGCTCAGCCAGCCTGTGACTGAGCATTTCTATCTCTGGCACACGGCCCCATCTGGAGTCTCCAAACTCAGCAGATTCCTGCAGCATGCTCCTGCATCCCTCCTCCTGGAGGAGGAAGGAAGGGGTCTCTCAGGAACTGCCACTTGTGGGGTCCCTGCTGGAAGAGCAGTGGCCTGACTGTGCCTCAATCTAAGTCTAAGATAAGCCTCAGCTGATAACACACTGCACGGCTCCGTCTTTGCTGTTGGCTTCCCCAGTCTGATACCTGGGGGCTCTGCCATTCTCAGACACCCCTGGTCCCTCTGTGACTCCATGGGTCCTGAAACCACACTGTTCCCACGAGGGCTCCACTCCCCACTTAGCCTCTGGAGCAATGTCCCTCAGCGGAGCAGACTCCAAAATTCCCGATTTTGTGCTCTGTTGCTCTGAGGCTGCAGGGAGCCAGCCCCTCTTGCTGTGGTCTCTCTTCCCGTTGCTTTGGGTTCACTTTACCACACTTCCTACCATCTGGAAAGTGGTCGATTTTTTGCTCCTAGAATTGCTGTCTTCCTCTCTTCTATTTCCTGTTGGGTTTGCAGGCATTTATAGAATGGTTTGATAACTATCCAGCTGAATTTCTGGGATCCAATGCTATCTCAGCCTCCTACTCCTACGCCATCTTGCTCCTCCCACTCCCTCCAGTTATTCATTTTCTAAGAAAATGGGTCATCCGTACTTTATTTGAAGGTGAATTATTTGTTTTCTAGTCCTATCCTCTCACCTTGTGAATTATTGCCTCCCACTTATCAATTTTTAATCTTGCCATGTACTTCTCTGCTGATTTATTTCCCTCTTTCAAATAATTAAAAATATTATTCATATTTCTTTTCCAAATCCTTTCTTCTTTCTGTGTACAGGCACTCAAACTTAGAAAAAAAAGTACATTCAAGGAAATAAATAATTTAGTGATTCAAATAAAAAAAACTGATATTTTCCTCAGTAGATAAATATACTTTTTAAAAAATAATTGAAGTATAATTAACACACAGTTATATTAGTTTCTGGTGTAAAGTATGATTTAACAATTCTATACATTATCAGTGTACATCAAGGTAAGTGTACTCTTGATCAGCTTTATTTTACCCCTCACCCTGCCTACCTGCCCTTTGGCATCCACTGGGTTGTTCTCTGTATTTAAGAATCCATTTTATTGTTGTTTGTCTCTTTATTCTTCATATTCTTTCATTTCTGAAATTTCACACATGAATGAAATTATATGCTATTGGACTTTCTCTGACTGACCTATTTCACTTAGCATTATAACCTCCAGGTCCATATATGTTATTGGAAATGGCTAGATCTCATTCTTTATTGTGGCTAATATTTGTATATATATATGTGTGTGTGTGTGTGTGTGTGTGTTCACATCTGCTGTATCCATTCATTCTTTTATGGATAGACACTTGGATTCCTTCTGGATCTTGTCTGCTGTAAATCATACTGAAATAAATATAGGGGGCATATATCTTTTTGAATTGGTATTTTCATTTTCTTTGTGTAAACACCCTGTAATGGAATTATTGGATCATATGATAACTCTATTTTTAATATTTTAGGGACAATATACTGTTTTCCACAGTGACTTCACTAATTTGCATTCCCACAAACAGTGCATGAGGTTCCTTTTTCTCCACATCCTTATTTGCTATTTCTTGTATTTTTATTTTAGTCATTCTGGCATATGTGAGGTAATATCTCAGTGGGCTTTTGATTTTCATTTTCCAGATGGTGAATGATGAGCACCTTTTCATGTGTCTGTTGGTCATCTAAAGGTCTTCTTTGAAGAAATATCTGTTAATGTCTTCTGCCCATTTTTTAATTAGATTATTTGTTTTTTGGTTATTTAATTATATCAGTTCCTTATATATTTTGGATATCCTTTATCAGATACATCATTTGTAAATGTGCTTCCTCTAGGAATTTATGGTTTCACATCTCATATTTAGGATTTTACTCCATTTTGAGTTTATTTTTGTTTATGGTATAAGAAAGTGGCCCAGTTTCATTCTTTTGCATGTAGCTGTCCAGTTTTTCCAGCACCATTTATTGAAGAGATAGTCTTTATCCCATTGGATATTCTTTCCTGCTTTGTCAAAGATTAATTGACCATATAATTGTGGATTAATTTCTGGTTTTCTATTATGTTGCATTGACCTATATTCTTATTTTTGTGCCAATACTACGCTGACTTGATGACTACAGCTTTGTAATATAACTTGAAGTCTGGAATTGTGATAACTCCAGCTTTGCTTTTTTCCAAGAATGCTTTGGCTATTTGAGGTCTTTTGTGGTTCCATACAAATTTTAGGTTTGTTTTGTAAAAAATACTGCTGGTATTTTCATAGAAATTGCATTAAATCTGTAGATGCAATAGACATTTAACAATATGTACACTTTAACAATATTCTTCCTTCCAATCCATGAGCAAGAAATGTCTTTCCATTTCTTTCTGTTTTCTTTAATTTCTTTCATGTTTTTTAGTTTTCAGCGTACACATCTTTCATCTTCTAAATTTATTCCTAGATACTTTATTATTTTGGTACAATTGTAAATAGGATTGTTTTCTTAGTTTTTCTATCTGCTCCTTTATTATTAATATTTAGAAATGCACCAAATTTCTGTACATTGATTTTGTATTCTGAGACTTTACTAAATTTATGAGTTCTATTAGTTTTTTGGTGATTCTTTTGGATTTTCTACATATAATAACATGTTATATGCAAACAGTGAAAGTTTTACTTCTTTCTTAACAATTTAGATGCTTTTTTATTGTCTGAGTGGTATGGCTAGGACTTCCAGTACTATGTTGAATAAAAGTGGTAAGAGTGGACATCCTTGAGTTGTTCTGACCTTATGGGAAAAGCTCTCCATTCTTCCCCATTGAGTATGATGTTACCTGTGGGTTTTTCATAGATGTCTCATATTATATTGAGGTATTTCCCTCTGAACCTACTTTGTTGAGGGTTTTTATCATGAATGATATTGTACCGCATCAAATGCTTTTTCTGATTCTATTGAAATGATCCTATTGTTTTATCCTTATTTATGTAATGTGTCACACTGACTGATTTGTAAATACTAAACCACTCTTGCAATCAGGAATAAATCCTATTAGATCATGGTGAATGATTTTTTTAAATGTATTGTTGGATTTGGTTTGTTAGCATTTTATTGAGGATTTTTGCATCTATGCTTATCAGAGCTATTGGCCTGTAGTTCTCTTTTTTGATGGTGTGTTTATCTGGTTTTGGTATCAGGGTAATGCTGGCCTCATAAAATGAATTTAGTTTTCCTTTCTTTTTTTGGAATGGTTTGAGAAAAATAGGTATTCACATTTTCTTTAAATGTTTGGTGAAGCTGTCTAGTTCTGGACTTCTGTTTATTGGGAGTTTTTGGATTACTGATTGAATTTTGTTGCTGGTTCAAATTTTCTATTTCTTCCTTCCTTCCTTTCTTTCTTTCTTTCTTTTTTTAATTTTTTTTTTTAGGAGTTAGCATTTTATTTATTTTTTTTCCCAAAAACATTTATTTTATTTTTTCAGTGTTACAAGATTAATTGTTCATGCACTACACCCAGTGCTCCATGCAATATGTGCACTCCTCAATACTCATTACCAGGCTCGCCCAGGTCCCTACCCCCACCCCTCCAAAACCCTCAGTTTGTTGCTCAGAGTCCACAGTCTCTCATGGTTCATCGCCCCCTCCGATTTCCCCCCATTCACCCTTCCCTTCCTTCTCACAATGCCCTCCATGTTTTTTCTTATGCTCCACACATAAGTGAGACCATAAGATAATTGACTCTCTCCGCTTGACTTATTTCACTCAGCATAATCTCTTCTAGTCCTGTCCATGTTGATACAAAAGTTGGCTATTTATCCTTTCTGATGGAGGATAATATTCCATTGCATATATGGACCATATCTTCTTTATCCATTCATCTGTTGAAAGGCATCTTGGTTCCTTCCACAGTTTGGTGATTGTGGCCATTGCTGCTATGAACATTGGGGTACATGTGACCCTTCTTTGTACTGCATCTGTTTCTTTGGGGTAAATACCGAGTAGTGCAATTGCAGGGTCATAGGGTAGCTCTATTTTTAATTTCTTGAGGAATCTCCACTCTGTTTTCCAAAGTGGTTGCACCAAGTTTCATTCCCACCAACAGTGGAAGAGGGTTCCCCTTTCTCCACATCCTCTCCAACATTTGTTGTTTACTGTCTTGTTGATTTTGGCCATTCTAACTGGTGTAAGGTGGTATCTCAGTGTGGTTCATACAAATTTTAGGATTGTTTATTCCAGCCCTTTGAAAAAAACTTGTGGAATTTTGATCGGGATGGCATTGAAAGTATAGATTGCTCTGGGCAGTATAGACATTTTAACAATGTTTATTCTTCCAATCCATGAGCATGGAATGCTTTTCCACCTTTTTGTGTCTTCAATTTCTAAATTTTCTATTTCTTTTTGTTTCGGTTTTGGTAGGTTATGCTCCTAGGAATTTATCCATTTCTTTTAGGTTGTCAATTTCTTAGGATATAGGTTTTCCTAATATTCTGCAACAACTGTTTGCATTTCTGTGGTGTTCATTGTTGTTTCTCCTCTTATTTGTGATTTTGAGTCCTTTCTTTTTTTTTTTCCTTGAGTCTAGTTAGAGGTTTATCACTTTTACTGATTTTTTTTCCAGAAAAACAGTGCTTGGTTTCATTAGTCTGTTAGTCTGTTATGTTTTTAGTTTCTATGTAATTTATTTCTTCTCTAATTTTTATTATTTCTTTCTGCTGGTTTTAGGTTTTGCTTGGTTTCATTTTTCTCTAGTTTTTGTAGGTGTAATGTTAGGTTGAGATTTTCTTGCTTTTTGAGGTATGCCTGTATTACTATGAACTTCCCTCTTAAGACCTGTCTGTCTTTTTTTTAGATCTCTCCATTTATTCAGATTTTTGGCTTGGTTACCTGTAGACTCTTTAGCATTCAAATTTTGTAAATGTGATTGTTAAAATCATACTTAAGACTCATTTGAACGATTGTGTTTGTAATTTTGGCACGCCCATGTTGAGATAGTAGAGATACATTCAATTGATCTTTGTATATTTATCTAGTATTCTGTGATCTTGCTAAACTCACTTATTCTAATGCTTTTTTTTATCTTTTGAGGGTCTTCCTTGGGATTTTCTATGTAGACAATCACATCACCTGAAAATTTGGATAGTTTTACTTCCAACCTATATTTCATTTTTTTTCCCTTCTCTCATTAAACAAGGCTAGAACATCTGGCACTATTCTGAGTAAGAGTGATAAGAGTAGATGTACCTGCTTTCTTCCAGATAGTAGGGGAGAAGCATTTAGTATTTCATCATAAGTATAATGGTACCTGTAGGATATTTTTAGTTCTTCTTTAAAATTTCGAGTAAATCTGCCTTTACTCCTGTCATGTTGAGGGTTTTGTTTTATTCTGTTTTGTTTTGTTTTGTTTTTTACCATGAATAGGTATTGTTTTTGTCAAATACTTTTACTGCATCAAATGTTATGATCATGTGATTCCTTCAACAGCCTGTACTATTACAAGATGACTGTATGTTTCGGAGAAATCTGGACTTTTTATATTATATGGGAAGGATTTTTTTTTTAAAGAAAGCAATTATGGAGCTAGATTTTTAACATTGTAAAATACTAAATATTTCCTTCAGTTGTAAGTTGATATATATTCGTAACCTTTGTGAAATTGTATCCATATGAAAATTTCACTTTTGTGGAGGAGAAAATCCAACTGTGTAATATTTAATTAAAACTGAATCCATGTTTTCCCTATCCCTGCACAATTAAACAATGTATATATGTTGGAGGATTATATTGATTTTTTTAAACCAAACTTCCATCACTGGAATAAACTCAACTTGTTCATGGTGTGTGTGTGTGTGTTATATAAATATATGTATTTATTATGTATATATTTCTACTTGTTAATACTTCATAATTTCTGCATCTACATTAATGATGAATGATAGCCTGTGGGATGTGTGTGTTTACTAGTTTTGTCTGATTTTGATGTCAGAGTCCTACCATCTTCATAACATGAATTGTTAAATGTTCCTTCCTTACATGGTTTCTCAATGAGGTTCTGTAGAATTAGTAGTAGTTCTTTAAATTTTTTTTTTTTTAGTTCTTTAATATTTGATAAAGTTCTCCAGTAGAGCCATCTATGCCTAGTGATTCTTTTCTGGGAGTTTTTGCAATAACTTGTCAAATTTGTGGGTGTGGTATCATTCCAAGTATTCCCTTATTATCCTTTCTATGTTTTCAGAGTTTGCAGTAGTCTTTTTTTTTTTTTAATTCCTAGTGTTAAAATTTGTCTCTTTCTCTGTTAATCATGCTAGAGTTTGAAATTGATTTTTAAGGGGTGCCTCAGTGGCTCAGTTGGTTAAGCATCTGTCTTTTTTTTAAAAGATTCTATTTATTTATTTGACAGAGAGAGAGAGAGATCACAAGTAGGCAGAGAGGCAGGCAGAGAGAGAGAAGCAGGCTTCCCGCTGAGCAGAGCCTGATGTGGGGCTCAATCCCAGGACCCTGAGATCATGACCTGAGCTGAAGGCAGAGGCCTTAACCCACTGAGCCACCCAGGAGCCGTGTCTTTGGCTCAGGTCATGATCCCAGGATCCTGGAATGGAGCCCTACTTTGTCCTCTGTGCTCAGCTTGGAGCCTGCTTCTCCCTCTCCTTCTGCCTGCTGCTCCCCCTGCTTGTAGTCTCTCTTTCTGTGTCCAATAAATAAAAAAAAATCTTTTAAAAATATGATTTTTTAAAAATACCTCTTTGTTTCACTAATATATCTTTTCCTTAATTTTATTAATTTCTGCAAATATCCACTTCCTTTTATTCATTTTTTATTATTTTTACTTTTGTTCTTGAGGTGAAAGCACAAATTATTCATTGGAAGCATCTTTTCTTATGTATATATAGTTCTATAAATTTTTTTCTCAATATTGTTTTAACTTTGCTCCACAAATTTGAGATTTTCATTTTTATTCAGTTCAATGTCTTTTTCTTTTCACTTATGATTCCCTCTTTGACACAAGAGATTTTTTTTTTTAGAAGTATTATTTAGTTGCTAAATGTTTGGAGACTTTCCTGTTGCTTCTTACATTGGTTTCCAGTTTGATTTCATTGTGTCCAAAGAACCCTGGGTAATTTCAATTCCTGTAAATTTGGTGAGATTTGCTTTATAATTCAGCATTTGGTCTGTTTTCACACATGTGGGAACTTGAAGTAAATGTTTATTCTGTTTTTATTTGGAGAGTATTTTGTGAGTATCAATTACAATCTATTGGCTGATGGTTCTGAGTCGTATGTCACTGTACAGTTGTTCTATTGTTGAGAGAGGAGTGCTGAAGTGTCCAACTCTCCTGTTTTTCTTTGTAGTTCTAGCAATTTTTGCTTTACATATTTTTCAACTCTTTTATACATACACAATAAGGGTGGCTATTTTCTTTGGTAGATTGGTATAACACTTTTTACATAATGTCACCCTTTGTCTCTGGAACATTACATATGATAAAGGGTCAATTAAGAACACATAATAATTTTAAATGTGTGTTCACATACGATGAGAACTTCAAAATACAAAGAACAAACAGGCAAATCCAGAATTATAGCTGGAGAGTTTAATAAGCCTTATCTAATCAACAAAAGAAGTAGACAGAGCGAAAAAAAAAGTAAGTACTATCAGGATCTAAGAAACACGAACATTATACTTGAAATTATTGATATTTTGAGAATGCTACATGCTATAGCAGCAGAATATGTATTTTCTTCATGTAAAACTCAGCATCTACTCCAAAAATCTGAGTCTTTTGTGAAGGCAACACACTCCCTCAACTAGTTGATCCCCTTGACAAATACATAGAAAACTTTTGGTTTTCCTTGAAATACTGAGCAGTGTACAAGTAACTGAACAAATGTATAGGGACAACCTTCAAAATGATTAAGAAAACAAGGGATGTGGAATACATAAGGAATACCCAAAGAGGAAGAGAAGAGGTAGAGGAAAAACAAGGAATGCTTTCCATGTCTCCTATCCACCTAAATAGTGTACTAGAAGTTTTATGACTATGACTTGTACTGTTGACCCTTGAACAGCACACCTTGAATTGCACAGGCCTACCTGAACCCAAATTTTTGTTTGATAAATACAGTATAGTACTGTAAACATATTTTCCCTATGATTTTATAATATTTTATTTAACTTTGTATAAGTTGTATGCTACATTCTTAAAATAAATACAAAATACATGTTACTTAACTATTTGATATTAGTGAGTCTTTTGGTCAACATAAGGCTATTAAATTCTTGGGGAGTCTGAAGTTATAAGTGGACTTTTGACTGTGAGGTATCTGGTACCCCTAACCTCCATGTTGTTTAAGAGTCAACTGTATTTCTACTTACCATTTCATCTTGTCTAAATCTAATATATTCAAGTTGTAACTGAAATTTCTCTTTTTTGAAAAAGATATCCTTGAACAAAATTATAGAAGAATCTTCAGTCTCTGAAATGTTGCAATTTATCTTGCCAATATTATTTACTAGTACTTTTAGCTTACTAATCTATCAGTTATAACCACAATATCAATAATAACTGAAAATAACCTTATGTTAGGGAATGAGAATAAGCTTTGGGATTTTATATAGGCATTTAGAATTGTATTAAATCATTAGCCTTCTATGTTGTTTTTAGTTTTTACAATAATTTGTATTTTAATTTGCAGATTTGTTCTCTAGTTCATACAATAATTTTGTAAAACAACAATACAAAAAAAATTTGTAGAGAAAACAATTAACAATACATTTTAACATAGTAGTCTTTCAGAATTACAGATAGAAAATAGGATTTGTAAACTTTGCAAATAATGGCCATCATATTATTACTTCCTTTTAAAATTAGCATATGTTATGCATTATTATATATCTTTCTCATGCACCTAAAATTATTGAAACCTCTTTAATAAAGTAATTTAAAATAGATTTTTTTCTTCCTCTCTCTAAACTATTATTTTAGTTATATCACAAAGGTTTAAGAATACAATAAAAATAATCTCTTACAAATCAAAATCCATGATTTATGATTTTTATTGCAAATGTTTCATTGTCTTCATTTCCAATTAAATATTATCAAGAAAATACATCTTAAATAAATTAAATCTGGGCAAAACAAAAAACGTTTTTTTATAATAATTGACTTTATTACATACTTGAGATAACATAAAGGGTAAATATGAAATACTTAGTTAATGGAATTATTTGCAAGATCTTATGCTCAGTTAAAAGTAAATAGAAGCTAAGAAATGTCAATAAGCTGAAAAGAAAATTCAGAATTTTATGGTAAAAAACTATTTAAGTGGAAAACTAATATAAGAAGTTATTCACACATCTTTTAAATTTTCTTATAAGCACAGAAAATGGGAATGTGGGCTTCTTTGGGGCTATACATTTTAAGAATTCTTACAAGAGAAGGCAGACAACGTTTGACTCAGAAACAAATAATAAAAATCAGTCATAAATATGTATAATAAAAGATTCAAAGATAAATAGAAGTTTTCAAATATACACATGAAAATACTGCAAAAATATTGTATTATTAGAAAACAGCATCATGAATGAGAGGTAACAAAATACAGTAAACTGAAGGTGGAACATTGATAAAAAACCAAGATCTACGAAAACAATTAGAAGCTTTTAAAATAAGTAAAATTTATTTTCTGGACATTATGGCATTCATAAACATAGCTTGATATGAAAAAGACTATTTTTGTAAATTAAGCTGATTTAAGACCTTTAAATGGATATATAGTAGAAGAGGTTAAGTGTGTATCTGATCTAAAGATTGAAAGGCTAAAGAAAACCGTGATGTAAGATAATTGTACAAAAAAAATTACATGAAAAATGTAAATGTTTAGGGGTGTCTGGGTGGCTCAGTCCATTAAGTGTCTGCCTTTGACTCGGGTCATGATTCCAGCATCCTGGCACCCTGCCCTGCATTGGGTTCCCTGCTCAGCAGGGAGCCTGCTTCTCCCTCTCCCCCTGCCTACCACTCCCTCTGCTTGTGTTCTCTGTCAAATAAATAAATAAAATCCTTTATAAATAAATAAATAGATAGATAGATATTTAGAGCACAAAACTCAAGTTTAATAATACTAATAAATTTTTGCTTAGATTTGAAGAAAGACAAAATATTGACATGTACTGCATGGAGCACTGGCTGTGGTACATGAACAATGAATCTTGTAACATTGAAAAAATAAAATAAAAGTATTTGGGGAAAAAAAAGAAAAGGACCAAATAACTTAATTAAGAAAAAAATAATCATTTTCCTATATACTAACAAAGAACCAGTAGAAACAAATTTAAAACACAATACTAATAACATAACAACTCCAAGAAACTAATATATATATTTTGTATATAGCTCATTATATCTAAGTCTAAGAAAAACTACAAACTAGACAAAAGTAAAGAACTAAACAAATGAAGAGATACTTCATGTTCCTGGAGAAGACCATATATTGTCAAGATGTCAGTCCTTCTCAACTTTATCTATAGACTCAATGCAATATCAATTAAAATCCCAGCAAGTTATTTTGTGATTACCAAAACCTAATTCAAAAGTTTATATACAAAAGCAAAAGACTCAAAATAAACAACACAACATTGAAGAATAAAACTGGAGAACTGATATTACCTTACTTCCAGACTTATATAGCTACAGTGTTCAAGACAATGTGGCATTTGTAAAAGATTCAGTAGATCACTGGAACAGAAGAGAGTTTAGAAACAGACCTCCATAAATACAGTCAGTGGATTTTTTATCAAAGAAGCTAAGGCAATACTGTGGAGCAAAATGAATCTTTCCAAATGGTGCTAGGAAAAAAAAAGTCTAGACACAGACTTTATACTCTTCACAAAAATTAATTCAAATTGGATCCTAGACCTAAATATAAAATGAAAGAGCATAGAAAACCTATAATGACACTGGGTATGACAATGACTTTTTAGATATATCACCACCAAAGACACCGTCTGTGAATAAGAATAACAGACATGTTGGACTGCATTAAAATTACAAGTTTCTGTACAAAAGACAGTGTCAAGAGAAAAATGACAAGCCGCAGACTGGTAGAAATTATTAGCAAAAGATACATGTGATAGATGACTGTGATCCAAAATATACATATAATTATTTTTATTGAGTTTGAGTATTCTATTAAAAATGGGCCAAATAACTCAACAGAAACATCTCCAAAGAAGATTTAAATGGGAAATAGGCATATGAAAAGACATTCTACCCCACACATAACCAGGGAAAAGCAAATTAAAGTAAGATACCATGATACACTACTAGAATAGCCAAAACCTGGACCAATGACAATGCCAAGTGTTGGTGGGAATGGGGAGTAACCGGAACTCTGTTCGTTGATGGTGGAATGGTAGGAAATGTGATGTTTTCTTATAAAACTTACTATATAATTCAGCAATTGCACTTCTTGGTAGTTACCCAAAGAAACTGAAAATTTATATTGATAGAAAGGCCTGTTTATAGCAGCTTTATGACTATCAAAAGTTGGAAACAACAAAGATATCCTTCACTTAGTGAGTCGACAAACAATGGTATATGCAGACAATGCAAAATTACTCTGCACTAAAAAGAAATTAACTACGAAGTCATGAAAAGACATGGAGGAAACTTAAATGCATGTTACCAAGTGAAAGACATCAATCTGAAAAGAATACAAATCCAACCATATGATTTTCTGGAATAGCAAAACTATGGAGCCAGTAAAAAAAAAAAAATCAGTGGTTTCTAGGGGCTGGTGGTTGGAGGAGGAATGAATAGGCAGAGGACAGAGGATTTTTTTTGAGTAGTGGAGAAATAAATTTTTTGGAGAAATACATTGCATTTCTCCAAACCCTGAGAATGTGCAACACTGAGTGAACCATATTGTAAACTATGGATTTGATGATTAGGACTTGTCAGTGTAGGTTCATCAATTGTACCAATCCTTTGTTTGGAGGTGTTGATAATGAGGGAGGCTGTGCATGTATGGGAAGAGGAGTATATTGGAAACTTCTGTGACTTCCCCCTCAATATTGTTGTGAACCTAAAACAACTTTAAAAAGTCGTAATAAAAATAAGGAAGGAAAATGTAGGGAGCTTAAATAAGAAATGAGGACTTGCATTTTCTCTTTCCTCACTTGTTCTCTGTATCATTTTGGCTTTTCTAAATTTAATGTACTGGGCGCCTGGGTGGCTCAGTTGGTTGAGCGACTGCCTTCAACTCAGGTCATGATCTCGGAGTCCCTGGATTGAGTCCCATATCAGACTCCCAGCTCCATGGGGAGTCTGCTTCTCCCTCTGACCTTCTCCCCTCTCATGTTCTCTCTCACTCTATCTCTCTCAAAATAAATAAATAAATTCTTTAAAAATAAATAAATAAATAAATTTAATGCACTGTTCAAGACATTAGAGGGGAACTTAAAAACACACAAAATCACAATTTGGTGACTGTTCCCTTTGTGTAGAAGTTTTTAGTTTAATGTAGTCTCATTTGTTGATATTTTTTGTTCCCTCTGCTCTTGGTGTTATATGCAAAAACTTGTTGCCAAGACCAATGTCAAGGAGTTTTCTACCTTTTATTCTAGGAGTTTTATGGTTTCAGGTCTTATATTTAGTTTTTAATCCATTTTGAATTAATTTATGTATATGTTGTGAGATAAGGGTCCAATTTCTTGTTTTGATTGTGGATGTCAGTTTTCCCAGAATCTTTTATTGAGGAGACCATCGCTTCCCAGTGGTGTGTTTTTGGAAACCTTGTCAAAGGATAATTAACCATATATGTGTGAATTGTTTCTTGGCTCTCTATTCTAATCCTTGGATATATGTGTCTATTTTGATGCTACTTCTATACTATTTTAATGATAGCTAGTAAGATGATCATATGACTTTTTCCATTCATTCTGATAAGTAGTCTTTTATATTTATAGATTGTTTATGTTGAATTACTTTGGCATCTTAGAGATAAATTCCACTTAATCATAGTCTATGAAACATTTCCTGTGCTGTTGAATTTGGTTTGCTAATATTTTGTTGAGAATTTTCACATCCATGTTTATAAGGAGAATGAAATTTGTGTATATTTAAAGTAATTATTCATGGGCAAGTGTTTACTGTTGCTATTGTAGATCTCTATTTTAGTGGGGTTAGTCACTGGAGCTTTATTTTGTTCTTTGGTTAGTGTTATGTTTTGATTCTTCATGTTCCTTGAAGATTTAAATTACTTTCTTCACATTTCAAGAAGGTGTCCCCAACTTGTCTTTACTAACTTTAAGTGTAAAAGACATTTACCAGTCAGCCCAGCTAGAGATTTTTAGAGTTACTCAGATTTTTTTTCTCTGGATGTTCCTGCCCTGCTCCTCTTGCTCCCTTTTAATAGATAAGTCTTAGGATTGTGCCTTCTCTCAATCCTGCAAAGTCAGTCTAGATGCTGAGATCCTCCTGTTCTCCCTCTAGATAGTGTCCTGTAGTGTTCAATGTTGTGTGCCTTCTCCCAAATCTGCAGTTGAGTTGCTGCTATTTGTAGGGCCTTGCAAAAATCATCTTAAAGGCTTACACACACCATCTGCAAAGGCTTGTTATTATGGCAGTATGCACACTGTGTGCGTAGTTGGATGTTCCATCTCCTGAGAGCCTTTTAGCCAGTTTTGTAGGGCCTGCAAGTTAGACATCCCATTGATTTCATGGGCAGAACCCTCAATAGAATCTGAAGGTTCTATTGGTGGTTTGTGAGCTTCATGCTCATTTGCTGTGAGCTCCCACCCTATTCTCCGGCTCCTAGTTTCCACAAGACTATTCAGCCATGCCAGTTGATCAGTGTGTCTGGGTGGGACCAGGCAGAAGTGCACCCCTTGGGCATTATTCCACAATGAGGCACTTACTCTTTTCTTACGTTCCCCTGTGGGAGAAATCATAGGCTAAGGGGTCTCTCTTGGCACTGAGCTGTAGCAATAGGGGAGAGAAATGCTGAAAAAGTGAAACCGTTCTTCTTACCCTTTTCAGTGCATCTATTCTTGATTTTTGCTATAATGGGATATAGGAATCTTTTTACTGGACTCCTCAGTTCCCACAGAGTTATCCCCACCCATGCATAGTTATAATGGTTGTTTTTATGTGGGTGTAAGAGCTGGAATCCCCTATTCCCACATCTGACATCTCTAAGGAGGGAACTTTGATGTTGAGTGTTGGTTCTGTGCTTGTAAGAGTGGTGTGCCTACCAGGTTTTCCCAGCAGAGACAAACCATGCTTCAGATGATGGATGAGGGTTTTCCCATTTACCTCTTTAAGAAAAAAACTTTTTCTGTTATTCTAAAAATGTCAAAAACTGATCTGTTTTTATTAGGAGACATAAAAGTGGTTATTGGGGAACACAATTATAATCTGTTAAAAAAATTATTCTTCAAAAAGTGATCTGAGGGAAAGAGATAAGAGTGAATAAGTAGACCTGGTGGGTTTTTTTACAGATAATATATATGGTGGAACTTGAACAAAAAAGTAGTAACTTTTAATGATATGCGTATAAAACATATATACCTAACACACACAACTGTTCAACCACTTTGATGACTAAAAGGACATTTTTTTAAAGGATGATAAATTTTTAAAATATATAAATGGAATATGAGACTAATCATTGCTTATCTGAGTCTTTAATCAGTAAAATCAAGTGAGATTGAGATTTCACATCTCAGAATAAACACAAAGAATAGAAAAACAAAGCAAAACATACACACACACAGAACACAAAACAAAACTCTTCTCCCTCTAACCCACCCTTTAAAAAATAGACAAAAATGAAAAAGCAATAAGGGAGAAGGTGAGAAATTAGAAAGAAGAACCAGGACACCTAAAAAGGACCCAATAGGATTTCCAGATAAGTTAAAAACTGGAGCAGGAGAAGTAATTATTACACATAATAAAGAAACTATATCTAAACTTAGTAATACATTTAACCTACAGATTAAATGGGGTCAATGAGCCCAGGTTGCTTTAACAAATGCATGAATCACCTTAGAATTATCCTAATGAACTTACTAATTGCCAAGGATAATGTAAAAAAAATAAATAAATTACGGTTTCCTAATAGAAAGCACAGGTTACTCATTACTGACAAGTGTTGGACTTAACATTAACACTACATCAAATATTAAAGTGAAACAAATTGTTTGTTATATCAGAAAAATGCCAGAGAGCCATTTAATTAAATTTAGCAATGATTTATGTAAAATTCTCTGAAGAATAGAATAAAACTAATAGAATAAAGAGTCCTTCTAACCAATCATGAAATACTGAAATCATTTCAAATAAAGGTCACTATCACCTTTTTTTTAAAATTATTTATTTATTTATTTGACAGAGAGAGAGCACAAGTAGGCAGAGAGGCAGGCAGAGAGGGGGAAGCAGGCTCCCTGCTGAGCAGAGAGCCCGATGTGGGGCTCGATCCCAGGACCCTGAGATCATGACCTGAGCTGAAGGCAGAGGCTTAACCCACTGAGCCACCCAGGTGCCCCCACTATCATCTTTTGATAGGAAATATTGTTCAAAGAGAGGGGTCTATTTATTTGAAAATGGCATCAATATCAGAGAAAGTTATTAGTAAACTCAGTAGAATTCTTGGAGATATGACTTGATGTTTTGGGTAGGAACTCAAACCAGTGTAGATTGTTGCTGCTTGAATTCATTTCTGCATGCCTCTTATTGGAAGTATGAAATTAGAGGCAGTGTAGTCGGTGGCAGTGAGAAAGTGAACATAGGTATTCAAGATTACCAACACCGATCGGTGTTACTTGGAAATTCTAATTAATGACCTAGAAGGACGTGGCTATGGATAAAACTTGAAAAGAAAACAGTCTATGTCATTGAAAATATTTTTTACATACTTAAAATTATCATAGTTTAAAATATTTATTTTTAAATAATATGGTAAAATGACTGGGTAACAGAAATTAAAGATAATCAATATTTTTTTTCCTGTATACCAGTTAGGGGAATTAAATGAAACATTTGTTAAAAAAATATTCCACAAAGGGTGCCTGGGTTTCTCAGTCAGTTAAGCATCTGCCTTCAGCTCAGGTCATGATCCCAGGGTTATGAGATCAAGTCCCACCTTGGACTCCCTGGTCTACAAGAAGTCTGCTTCTCCCTCTCCCACTCCCTCTGCTTGTGTTCCCTCTCTCGCTATGTCTCTCTCTGTCAAATAAATAAATAAATAAAACCTTAAAAAATATTACACAATAGTAAGTAATTTTTGGATAGTAAACGATAATATAAAAAGAAAGTGTATGATTTCTATTTTACTTCACTTTTATTTCCATTCTATATCATACTTGATCTCTACAGATATAGACTCCACTTTTCTCATTGTCAGACTCTTTTCATTCTAATCAAAGAATCACTGAAAGGAACTTCTAGAACCATAACACATACTTTTGGGGATATTTCAATATCCTTCTGAGATCTAAGGATATGTAACTTTCTCCTTTATCCCTATCTTGGCATAAACATCACATTTTGCCAGACACTCAGTCTTTCATATTTTGGATTTGCTTCCATGCAATTGCTTCCAATTTAAGTGTTTTTTTTTTCCTTCAAATATTGGAAAGCATAATCCTTTTATTTTGAAGTTAACTTTCATCTCAGATACATTAAAGAGTCAGAGAAAGGAAACCTATAATTTTTATTACATTTGCAGACTTCTGATTCAGTTGTTTTCTTGATTAATAAGAAATAAGTGATGCAATAAGCTTTCTGATCTTAGTTTCTTCCTTTAATATTAAATACCAAATAACTAGAGAACATCCAAGAGAGATCACTGCAATTTTGTTTCTTCAATTGGGGCCACATGTGTTATTTATGTCTATTGAATGTTCCTACTAGCAGTGTAAGTCTTTGAAGGGACCACCTCATGATCTTTGTCATAGAAATGGCAGGCTACTGAGATAACATTTTGATTTTGGAAATATTTTAAGATCATTATTAAAATGGATTTAAATAAATTCTTTACAAGGCAAAGATATTGCATGGCAGGATATTTGAACATATCTTCAGCATGACCTCTTCCTTACTATGATACTCTTGTATTTTAATTTTGTTTCTATTTCTTTATATGTTATCTTTTGTCATTAATAAAGTTCCTTTGGCTAACTTTGGTTAATATAAACATAGAAAATAACCTGAAAATATGTTTATGCTAGTTCAAGAATACAGGGAAATTAGTAGCTTCAGAATATTTATGATTATAAGACAATTTCACAATATTTTAGATAATTATTTAACAAAGACAAAATTGATGTGGTTAAATTTTAAATGTGCAGAAATATAAATAATGAATCATGTATAGCATATGAAGAACAACCTATTCCTTTTATCCCTTTTTTAGGTAGATGTAAAAATAAATGAAATACTCCATTATACATGGAGCCAATCTCATTCGATTCCCAATTATCAAGCTACTTGTATCTTTGTTAATTCATAAAACATGTATTTTTAAACTTGTTAGTCAGAGAGTTATTTTACAAATATACTATATTTATCATTTTATAAATTTACAAACTTTTTTTCCTTATGTAGATTACAAAGATATGAGACTAAAACTATAACAAACTAGTGGACAAATCAGGTTTTCTCATGAACATATTATATATATATAATATATATATATATATTGGACTTTATCACTCTATCTTCATGTCTCTTACCATTTCTCTGTATTTTAAAGTTTTTTTTCCTCTGTGCATTCTCTGCATCATCTACTTTTTCGTTTGTACAATGAATTTTTTATTTTGTGAACACAGTATTTGCAATTTGGCCATATATCTTCCAGTTTTGCTATTCACTTTACAGCAAAATTCTGATAGATAATAGGGTATTTCTCTGTGAAAGTTGTGGGAGTATATACATTGAATTACAGACACTCCAAAAATCTATATGTACATTATTTGCTTATCATCTATGTTTACTGGAAGTAGAAATGTCTAAGAAAAAATAATATGTGATATCACAACATATGGTTTCAGGTCTACAACATACCTAACTTCTCAGCAAAACACACCTATGTAGATATGTGCATTTGAACTTTTAAAAATATGCATTGCTTTATATGAAGCAGTAAATGCTGTAAATGCTGCTTCATCTATATATAGCTCCTACTTTAACTCTGTTACCACATTAAACTGTTGAAAGCTGCTCTGTGTGGATCATCCTTTTTAATTTAGCTTCCAGTATACTAATTCAACTAAGTCTATTAACAAGCTTTTAATTTTTGTGGGCATATATACACACATACAGATATTTTAGAATACATATATTCTAAAAGATTTATTTATTTTTCAAAATTTTATATTTAATGGCTTATTTCCCCAAATATCTTAAAGCTTGTCTCATCTCTTTTTGCAAAATATTTATATATAGTGAAAAACTTCATGTGGTAGTTTTAGAATCTTAATACTTTAGGATCTGTTTTGGTTGTCTTATATATTCTTATTCTTTTTTTTTAAATTTTTATTAACATATAATGTATTATTTGCCCCAGGGTACATGTCTGCGAATCATCAGGCTTACACATTTCACAGCATTTGCCATAGCACATACCCTCCCCAGTGTCCATATCCCTACCCCCCCACCTCCCAGCAACCCTTAGTTTGTTTCATGAGTTTAGGAGTCTCTTATGGTTTGTCTCCTTCCCCATCCCATCTTGTTTCATTTCTCTTCCCCACCTCCCCAATAACCCCCCGCCCTGCCTCTCAAATTCTTCATATCAGAGCGATCATGTGATAATTGTCTTTCTCTGACTGACTTATTTCACTTAGCATAATAGCCTCTAGTTCGATCCAGTCATTGCATATGGCAAGAATTTGTTTCTCTTGATGGCTGCATAGTATTCCATTGTATATATATACACTACATCTTCTTTTGGTTGACATCTGTTGGTGGACATCTACGTCTTTCCAGAGTTTGGCTATTGTGGACATTGCTGCTATAAACATTCGGGTGCATGTGACCCTTTGGATCACTACGTTAGTATCTTGAGGGTAAATATCCAGTAGTGTGATTGCTGGGTCATAAGGTAGCTCTATTTTCAACATTTTGAGGAACCTCCATACAGTTTTCCAGAGTGGTTGTACCAGCTTGCATTCCCACCAACAGTGTAGGAGGGTTCTCCTTTCTCTGCATCCTCGCCAACATCTGTCGTTTCCTGACTTACTAAATTTAGCCGTTCTGACTGGTGTGAGGTGGTTTCTCACTGTGGTTTTGATTTGTATTTCTCTGATGCCGAGTGATGTTGAGCACTTTTTCATGAGTCTGTTGGCCATTTGGATGTCCTCTTTACTGAAATGTCTGTTCATTCTTCCACCCAATTCTTGATCAGATTATTTGTTCTTTGAGTGTTGAGTTTGAGAAGTTCTTTATAGATTTTGGTACTAACCCTTTATCTGATATGTCATTTGCAAATATCTTCTCCCATTCTGTCAGTTGTTTTTGGGTTTTGTTGACCGTTTCCTTTGCTGTGCAGAAGCTTTTGATCTTGATGAAGCCCCAGTGGTTCATTTTTGCCCTTGCTTCCCTTGCCTTTGGAGATGTTTGTAGGAAGAAGTTGCTTCGGCTGAGGTCGAAGAGGTTGTTGCCTGTGTTCTCCTCCAGGATTTTGATGGATTCTTGTCTCACATTGAGGTCTTTGACCCATTTTGTGTCTATTTTTGTGTGTGGTGTAAGCAAATGGTCCAGTTTTTATTTATTTTATTAATTCTTTCAAAGAACCAGCTCCTAGTTTCGTTGATTTGTTCTACTGTTCTTTTGGTTTCTATTTCATTGATTTCTGCTCTGATCTTTATTATTTCTCTTCTCATAGGTTTTGTATGTTGTTCTTTCTCCAGCTCCTTGAGGTGTAGGGTTAGGTTATGTATTTGAGATGTTTCTTGTTTCTTGAGAAAGGCTTGTATTGCTATATATTTTCCTCTCAGGACCACCTTTGCTATGTCCCAGAGATTCTGAACAGTTGTGTTTTCATTTTCATTTGTTTCCATGAATTTTTTTTAATTCTTCTTTAATTTCCTGGTTAACCCATTCATTCTGTAGTAGGATGCTCTTTAACCTTCATGTATTTGAGTTCTTTCCAACTTTCCCCTTGTGATTGAGTTCTAGTTTCATGGCATTGTGGTC